>BMAW01020079.1:0-18052 GCA_019974015.1 Nephila pilipes
ATAGTGGTGCATAGAGTGTATTGCTTCTGCTCGTGAGAGGAGGTTGCGTCCTCGCCATCTTCTTCCATCTGGGTTTCGGGATGGTCTTCAATCGCTAGACCGTTAAGGGTACCAGGCCACGCGAGGAATTCTGGAATACCGCATCTACGACTCCTTGTTTGTGAGATATATATCTTTTTATATTAATAGTAGAGCTAAGATTTCTTGTGTGCCTAATAATTATACTTTAATCATTTTAAGACCTGTAAAAGCAATTTTTGGTACTTGTCCATTATAGCGGCGCCCGCAAAATTACGATTTCGGAAGGAGGCGGAAAATCGCCAAGCAGTATGATTTATTGCCATGTTTGGTTGTAAACTCCTAAGGTTGCAGTCCTAAAGAAACAACATTTCATCATTTTAGTGAAATATTGCTTGCCTGTTAACGTTACCGATTTCGTATTTTTTTTAAATACCTATTTTGTTGCCTTTGAAATTGTCGTTAAAAATTTTCAATTTACCAAACAGCGAAATGGATGCTGGTTTTACACATTTCACGGAGAACCATAAGTACAATTTTATAGATCCGTCAACGGGAGTTCACACGCAAAATATTAAAAAGATGTGGGGTTCCGCTAAGTGGCGTAGCAAGAAATGGCTCGGCATCATCTAGAATCGTATCTGGTAGAATTTATGTGGAGGAAATATGTAGCGAGAAAAAAAAATGCTTTCTATAAAACAGTGAACGCAATTTCGGAAATATGGCCTTTTATGTTGATTGATGTTCTAAAAGTTATGTAAATATTAATATTAAACATCTAAATTGTTATAGTACTTATTAAGATGAGATTTATCCTTAAACATATAAAAGATTATTAAATAAAAATATTATTTAAAAAAAGTTTTATATTATTTATTGATGTGTTATTTGTTTTCCTACATTTCAATTTCGCGCTCCGCTTACTTGGCGCTTTGAACTAGCTTGGCGACATTGGCGTATTCTTAATTTGGCGGGTGCAGCTTTAATAGACAAGTACCCAATTTTTTTTGTCTAAAAGTTTTTTTTTCTCTCTTAGTTGAATATAGACATGATTTGGAAGAAATATTTGCATTTAAGTACCATTTTAAAATGTTCGACAATTCTTTAGGAGTATATTTGGAATTATGGCGAGCTTTGCACGAAATAGCAAATTCCATTGGTTTCATATGCTAAATTGCACTGTAAAGGGCATACTAATAATTTCTTTAGGTTCGAAACTAATTTAAGTGTAAAAATGCTTCGAGAGATTTTCAGACGTAATTACCTCCCCTCTTTCAAAATATCTCCAGCTTGTGTTTTGTGCCAGCATACTCAAGGGGGAAGACACTATTTTTTCTTTGAAAGAAGTTTTGGGTTCATTCAGTTTTCCAGTTCATTCTAAGTGTTACCATCGTGAAGTGCGGTTGTTACCGCCATGTTTGTGAATGAAATGGGAAATTTTAACCTATATGAGTGAAGACACCATGAGCAGGTGTTTGAAGAATTTATTAAAGCTATTGCTTATAGACCGCTGGATATTTTTTTAGTGAAAGTGAGAATTTAAGTGATTAAATCTACGGAATTTAACGTAGTGATGAGAAGCGTTAATGTGGTTCGTAGAGGCGGAGTGTAAATACCGGCAAGGAAACAAAAGTTTTAAAAATATTATAGAGATATTAATTTTTTGTGGATGTTATCAATTTAGTATATGTTGAGTTCCGCTATTAAATTAAGGATATCGTTTTCAGAATTATAAACACAAGTAGTACTACTTTCAATATTCAAGAAACTTAATAAAACAACACTAGCTTGTGTTAACATCACCATGTTTTTTTTTTATATTTCTGGAACCACAACAAAAAACTGCTTCCAGATTCCGAACAGCCGGTTACACTCAGAAACAAGGAAATAGAAAGCTGATTTATATCCTTGGTAAAACTGAACTTTTTTACCATATCACTTGACTTTTAACATTTATGAAATATATGAAATATAAAATAAAAACAGTCACTTCTTAGCATTCTCCCACCTTTAGTTGCGGAGGAGGCCCAACTCAATAAATCAAATGTTACAAATCTGTAATCTTTCTGGTACTTTAATAGTTCATTCATGTCAGGTTTCCTGTATTACTTTCACGGATATTACAAGGGTTACCTCCCATTGTTGAGATACTTTTGTATGTGGTGGACGATTTTTTAAAATTTAGATCTCGTACTTAGCTTCAGAAACTGTAATTTCCAGCTGATAGAGACGCTGTTAGACATATTTAATTCTCCACGTGTAGTTTGGTTCTTCACCAATCTGACAACTCCTGTTCCAGGGAAAAATTCAGTAACTCGCCAAAGAGACTGTTCAATTCGTAGTCAGTTTTTACTTCCAAACAACTGCATGATCTGGAACACCAGATTCCTTGATGTCTTGTAAAAATAAGGATGATATTTGTGGAATAAGGTCAGTATCTTTTTCTGAGGATATAAGGTGTTCATAATGGACTCGCAATCGCACAACTTTGTTATCAACTAAGTGTGAACTAGAATTCGCATTTCAAAAGTAGGGAAATTTAGCTTACCAGACAAGCCGGTTCTTGATTAAATCCAAAACTCGATCATAGATACTTTTTTGACATCACTAATTTAGTTCATTGTAAGAAGTCACAAAACAATTAACACAGACTAATATTATATTTTCGCCAAATCATTGTAATACTTTCTACCTCCATCATTCTTCAAGGAAGGCAGCAGCATATTTGAATTAGAACTAGAGAAAATCTCGCTTGGAGTGTAGAGCTCTATATTCTTTCTAATTTCAACATTGTGCTCCCCGAATGTTACAATAATTATAATACTAAGTAAATTACACATTAATTATAATATTAAGCAAAATTCACAATAATTATAATACTAAGTACAATATTCAAATATTATCCAAATTACAAATGTTACAAACAAACGCATTAACAATTTGCAAATTTCAGTTACATTGGTACTCTCTGTGCACAAATCTTCAATCCTGTAAAGGATTCAGTGTTAATAAGCACATAATAAAAAGCAATTCATTCACTAACTTCAAGATTATATAAATATCAAGACAGTTCTTTTAGGACGGATGTTTCTAAATCGATTTCACAAGATCTTATCTTTCCCTCTCTTCAAGGAAAAACAGATTTTATTTTCCTTAATTTGGAAAAATGCGTAGGAAGTTTATCATCAATAATTAATACAATATCATTAATTTTGAATTCAGTGAAATTACCCGAAGGTTTGACATAGCGAACAGATTTTAATATTAAAAGATATTCTTTTTTTCTCTCCGTTTGGTCCGAAACATATTAATCAATCATTCACGATAAATGAACCTTGTATTAATATTTTTTAGCTAGCTAATTTTGAATCAAAATTAGGCCTGGCAGGAAGTAAGCTCTTTACTCGACCACATAAAAGCATTTGCGATGAAGTAAGAGAAACAGGTTCTTTTTACTCGGAAATTACGTAAGTCAATGGTAAAATGTTCAAAATTTACATATTAACTCTCCAATTTAAAATACGAACAAAATATTTCGTCGTTACATTGGTGAAATGTTTAAGTCAGTTAGATTTTTTAAAGTAAATGCATGTCATGATAGAATTCACGTGAAGTATTTTTTTAGTAAAAATATAGAAAGAAGAAATATTAGGTTAAAATTGGATAAGATATTTAAAAATTAATAAAAACACAATAAATAAATCTATTTATGTTAACCAGAGACCTATTTTCAATGTAAAACATTTGATTGCTACGATCATGAAAGAATATTCTGATGTTTTCGAACTGAAAGTAGGCCAAATTCCAGACTTCGAGTGTTCGCTGAAATCGAGCAATAACGTCTCGTCTGTATTCATAAAACAACACAATGAACCATTTGCTTTGAGAGAGAATTATTTGGACGCATAATTGAATAAATTAGAATTCGAAGGTAAAAGGCGATCTTTCTGAATTAGTTACTTGTAGTTCCAAAGTCCGAGCGACCGATTAGAATATACGCTGAATACAAGGTCACCATTGATAAACAATGTATTGGGAAAATATTTTTACAAGCTGGGAGGGAGAATGTATTTTTCCGTTTTTGATATTTATAATGCGTTATTACATTAAACAGTCGATAATGAAAAGGATAAAATGCAAACAACCTCTACACACAAGGGACCAGTACATAGTGAAGCGATTATTTTTTGGCATCAAATCAGCATCGAACGAATGTCGCGCATTTGTTGATCAATTTGTTCAAGATTCAGAATTAATTATAGGGTTTTTTTGTGATATTAATTATAATACAGGGAACAACGTACGAAGAATCCATGACTCGTTTGAAAAAGTTTTAAAAAATCTTCATAAATATCACTAAATAAATGCAACTTATTTGAGAAAAAAATTGAAATATTTAGGACAAACCACAGCTCAGTAGATTGAGTGAATCTCCCGATAAAATAAATGCCATTTTCGAGGTACATCCACATCGAGAAATCTACACGTAACATTGCTTTTCAGAGCCTGTTAAATCGTTTTGTGTATCCAAAATCACAAGTGCGACCCTTCAATTAGTGTGGGAAAAACTTTTGTGTATTTTTGTCATGCGAATGGCAACAATAAAATAGGATGGGGCCGCTGAATACTTCAAACTAAGCAGGAGTCGGCCTCTCAGTCAGTATTAAAAGCTTCTCTATCTAAACACCTCTAAACATTAAATAGCGACACAATATCCAGCAAACGATGTATTAGTACTCTCGTCCGCTAGACTTATAATTCATTTCTTTAACTGCAGACCTTAGAATATGCGATCTTTGTGATCCTGTATCTATAATGACCAGAATGTTACGTTTAATTTCTTGTCCTCTCATTATTAAGACGAATGCCCGACAAAATAACGTTTTCAACTTTAGAGAAACTAGTAAGAGCTTCATCTTGGTTCTAAGAATACATCTAATACATTGAAGAAGAAGCTCTTTCGAGAAACAGTCTTTCTTACATAACTTTTCCCACACAATTGACAGTTGAATTTCGACCTACAAACCTCAACTCCATGTCTTTATTTCAAGCAAAAAAAACCCAACAAATTGCATTCTTCTACAACAGTTTGTCTTGCAATGTCAGTATTTGAGCTTTTCCGCAGTTCTCAGATTTGTGATCCCCAGAACAAAATATGCATGACATCGTGTTATTCGAAGAATATAAAAGTTCATTTGCCATAGAAACGCGGGAATGGCACTTTTTCGAGTTGGTCTCTTGGAGAGCATCAAAATTATTTATACTACGTCAGATTTATACAGATGTGACGTCTTTTCAGCCTAGTTGGCTAGAGAGAAGTAAAAAGCAACTGGTCAACTTTCCTTCGGACCCACTGGACCAAGGTTCGAAACAACGCTGCCAAATCAAGGTCAACTACTACTCTCTCCCTCTCCACAGAACACGATGTATTGTAGAATAACATCCCTCGATGTCTCGGAGAAAATGTCCTCCACAAAAGTAGTGACTCAGATACTAGATGGCAGTACAGCCTATACCTACTGCTTGTATATGCCCCCGCAGGAAAAACACTTACCTGGAAGACAAATGCACACAAATCACGACTTGTGATATTTCTGCTCTGGCGCACGTGTCGACGAGACCCGCCACTCTACACGAGACAGCCATTGACTCAAAATGAAAAACTGCCCCAAGCAAAACTAATTTCAACAGGAAGGGGATGTGTATCAATTGTTGTAATGGTTGGAAAAAAAAACTAAAAAAAAGCAACCCTCTGTACCAACAACGATGCCAGAAGTTAAAACGCCAAACTTAACTGGTCAGATGAGACGTCTTTTCAGCCTGGTTGATTGGAACGCAGCAAAAAGCGACCGGTCAACTTTCCTTCGGACTCACTGGACCAAGGGTGGAAACAGCAGCGGTATTCAAGGTCAACAAACACTTTATCCTCGTCCACGGGGCTTCGGGGTAGAATGACATCCCCGTTGTTTCGTCCAGCGCCAAAAACTCTTCAGCAGATGAATTTTTTTTCTATGGCTTGCGCTATATATTACAAAATTATCGTGATTATCCAGATTCTGATCTTTATCTATCTTTTCTAAATTCCCCAAAAACCTAGCCAATTCTTTAAATTACCGTCAAATGAGGGTAGTTTAATTTTGGGTTAATGTGTTTGGTTAATTGTTAGATAAACTCTTTTTTTTTCTGATGCAAAAGATTATTCAACGGATTTTCTATTATTCCCCGTTTATCAGCTAAAAATTTCGAAGCTAAAGCTTTTTGAATCGAAAGCTGAATTAATATTAACACGTGAATATTAATTTAGATACAAATAAAGCCTCTCTAAATTCATATTCAAGTGTTAATATTAATTTAGCTTTCGATTCAAAAAGCTTTAGCTCCGAAATTTTCTCATTATGAAGTAATGTACTTTCAGTATCATGAAAACCGTTACACTCAATGGTAAATAATCGTCTATTCTGTTTCCGAGGCACTTTTAATCTATCCATATTGTTTGAACAAAATTGAATCGATTTTCTTGCAGATCGGACGATAGATGTTGAATTCCGCTTTCTAGTTAGGATGTCCTTTTCGGAAATCTAAATACACGTAATACAATACTCAGTATTTAAGATTTAAACAAAATAAAACTCGTCACACAATTGTAGACGTAAAACTCAAATCAAGAGAATACGTCGTATTAAAGCCGCCATTTCTTTTTTCTAAAACAACGACATAAAACTCCTACCAGATTCCTAACAGCCAGTTACATTCGGAAACAAGGGAGATAAAAAGATGATTTATATCATTTGTAAAAGAAAATAATTTTTACAATATCACGTGACGTATAAACATTTATGAAACAAAATATAAAGTAAAAACAGTCATTTACTAACAGTGTGATGTTCCATGAATTAAAGTGCAATTATAGATAAGTGATCGCATTACAACAAAACATAGATCCTGATTTTGAGGCGAGAGAAATTTCTCTGTAGTGTTTTGTTTTCAAAAATTTAATTTACCATGTCAGTAATTGGAAAATTTAAAAAAAAAAAAAAAAAAAAAAAAAGACGAGTGGTCCTGCGTCTCTGAGGAATTAGTAAGGTAATTCCCGATGTAGCAAAAGTTGTTGACTTCAGAAAAATTATTGAGAATTGTGATTTGCATATTAATGACATCGAATTCGTTCAAAATGTTGTTGACTATATGACTGAGGAAAAGAAATCAATAACGGAAAGAGAAAAAATGAGAAATCCGGAAACGAAACCAAGAGAAAATTAAAATGGTTCCATTACAAAAACAATTAGAGTTAGAAAATATTCCCAAAGAATTTGCTCAGAACTTTGAAAATATTGCGTTATTACAAATAGAAAAAGAATTGCATCATAAAATCTTAAGAAAAATCGAAATATCTTAATTTATGCAGATACCTTAAGTAAAAGCACTGTAAGTCTAATTAAAAGTGTAAGAACTTTAACAATTTCTGTGCCTACCCGAGGAGAATCTTTTAATCTTTTCTTCCAAATAATTGAAAAAGTCTTTAAAAACATATCGGAACAATTAAAAGCGGACATATTATTAAATATATTAGGAGAAAATATATCAGATTTAATGGTTAGTATAAAAGCAGAGAAAATCAATGATTTCGAAAAACTTAAATCTGGTGTTTTTAACGAATTCCAACCTTCTCCACAAATGAATTTTCCCATGCACAAAAATTATCTAATGAAAATTTTGTATAATTCGCGTCTTGATTATCCGCTAATTTTGAAAATTTTTGTTAGTTGCGAAAAGTAGGAGATTTTAAATCGTTGTGTCGATCGATTCTGGTTAAATTCTTGAACGAGAACTGAAAACCCACAGAGCAATAAAACGTAGGGAATCCTTTTTTTAAACCTCAACAACTTGTCAGAAAATGCGATATTTATCTTTTTGCGAGAGTGAAAATCAAAAAATGAAAATAAAGTAGAAGATATCAGATAAAGAGTAAAATTAATAAAAAAAAAAAAAGAAATTCTCATAATTCAAGGTTTCAGTAAAGGATTTTTATCAAAAGTAAAAAGTAATAAATGCGTCATTTGTAAAAACGAGAATCATTCTACGTATTTATGACCGCAATTTGAGAAGCTTTCTGCTTACGATCTCTCAGAAAGAATTAAAATAAATAATCTGTGTTTTAAATGTTTAGCTTCAGAATGTTGTGTTGAGTGATGTAGGTAAAAATTACGTTTGTGGAAAGGCGCATGATAATATGGCTCCTTTTTCGGAGAACCTATGGCAGAAATATGTCTGAAACCACAGCTGCATTTGCTTTTGCAAGTCAAAATAAAGTGTATACGATTCCGTCCCCTCCTATGAACTTAATCAAAATAGTATAGCGAGCAGTTTGTTTGCAAAGAGCAAAACAAAAATTGTATTTTTCTGAGTACTGTTCCCGTTTTGATTAAAAATAAAAAGGTGTAAAACAAGAATCATGAGATCTGTTTGATGTTAAAAGTCAAACGTGCTTATTATGTTTTGACTGCGCTAATCGTTTGGAACAAACGAAAGAAAAAATAAATATTTTGATCTCACGCTTAAATGGTTCTTAAACGGACAATTAATGTATGCATTAGAACCACTATAGCGAATGAAAACAAAAGTTTCCAGACTGAATTAAACAAATTAGTGGTTCCGAAAATTACTGATTTAAATTCCCCCAAAATTACTTGATGTTAATCCTGAAATTTCAGATTCAATTCCGTTAGCAGATTTGAATTATAATGAACCAAGTGTAAAAGATATTTTGTTAGGTGCAGAAATTTTTCATGAATTACTGAGACCTGGACAAAATATGTATATGCGCTAAATTCGCGTTCGCTCTCACAAAATACAGTGTTTGATTATGTGGTTCGCGCGGATCGTTGTAGATCTAAGGTTCCAACACACACATTGCGATTTAATTCGAGAATATGATTTAAATATAACGTTTAAAGAAATTTTGTGAGAAAGATACTGTCAAATCAGAAAAAAGAAATGAACACGTGATTTGCTCGTACACTTCGGAGAAATGTGGGCGAATCGTTACAATGCCCTGTATAGATTCTTCGCGTTTAAGTAAATTCAAAAGACGTTGCTTTCAGAAGACTCAAATCGCTATGGACTCGTTTATCCTGAGACGTTGAATAGTTAATGCTCACAAAGGCTTCATGAAGAATTATTTAAAACTTGGCTACATGAGAGAGGAAGTAGAAAAAAGAAAACCCTCTGCAATGCACTATACCACACATCATGAGGTTTTGAGGCCCATGAAAGCAAATACAAAATTACATGTACCTCATAGACCACTAATGGTACTTCGCAGAACTCCTTACAATACAATGGCGGAGTCATCCAACATAACTTATTTTCGATAATGTTTGGGATCGGAAAGTATGTGTATGTTTTGACAGCCGACGTGAAAATAATGTTTCGAATGATTCTCTTCGTTCCAAGTCAACGCAAACTTCAAAGATTTTTTTATATAAATACGCCTATTGAGTCTTCTGAAACTTATGGGTTAGTAACAGTCACTAAAATGGGTATTCTCCCGCTGTGCTACAGCAGCGCCACTTTCAACAAGGATTAGAAGGTTGAGTGTCCGTCTTTTATTTAAATTTTTCATCATTTATTAAACTTTTTTTTCTTTACAAACGAGCTTGGTTCTTTTCAACACACCGATGCCAATCTCCACAATGGGGGCTCGGCAAACGAACCAGCATTTAAAGTTAAATTAAAATTTAAAATACGAACTCAAAATTACGAAACGAACAGGCTAACAGATTGGCTGCCGCCAAAAAAATATGGACGCTCACTCTGTTCAATAAGTACTTGTGATTACTTCTGAGAACAGATGATACTAAAAATCGAGAACTTGTGAGTATTTTTAAGTGCAGACGCTACTTACACCACTACCAAATAACGAAAATTGATATATGTTGTTGTGTCACCGTTCCGCTGGATTGTTCGAGAATTTATGAAAAATCAACTCTTAAAAGAGTAATAAGAAACAGTTATTCGCTTTTTTTTGTTGTGACTGCCCCAGAATTTTGGATATATCGCTCTCTTTACCTTTCAATTTATATTTGAAAATAAGTTTTATTCAGACTATGTAATTCGGATTATATAAAGATGACCACCCTTGATGATATTCCTGTTGTGTCAAACTTTCTTAAAAGAGGAAATATTAAAATATGATTGGAATGAATATGAATAAGAAACATGATTGATTGCGTTCAAAAAAATATACGTGCATTAAAAGTGCTTAATATATGAGCAAAATAAATTATCTGATGTTTTACTTATTAATATTCTTGTTGAGAAACTTGATAGAGAATCGAGAAGAAATTTTGAATTACCTCATAAATCCAAAAATGTTCCAACATTTGAAGAATTTATTGCATTCTTGGAACAACGGGAATCCGTTTTATTGTCTGTTGATAGAAATTCTTAAGTTAACACAAATAAATTTTGTGCCAACAATTCTAAGCCAAAGGCTTTCATAGTAAATGAAAATAAAAATTGTATAGTGTGTAAGTCACAACATCCGATATATCGATGCCCTACTTTTTTAAAATTTAGTGTTGAGGAAAGACTTAAATTCATTCGTAAACACAAACTTTGTAATTTGTGCTTAAAATCCAACCATACTCAAATTAATTGCTTATCTAAATATAGATGCATATGTGGTGGTTTACATAGCCATTTGATTTATTCTCAAAACTGTACTAAATCGAAAATGAAAAACCCTTTAGTCATCAATAACGGAAATGAAAAAGAATATTGCGAAACAGTTAATAAAAATTCTAATGCTGATACGACCACGTCAGTGTTGAGTAATAACACATTGCCCGAACAGACAAACAAAAAAAAATGTACTGTTTTCAACTGCTGAGATTTGTTTCCACAGCAGATAATCAAAGAATAAAAATATGAGCTATACTTGATTCCACGAGTAATATTAGTGTACTAACAGAAAGAATGAGTAATTGCTTAGGAATAAAAAAGCAAAAAATAAAGACACCGGTATCCGGTCTAAATGGATTAATGCAGAACATAAAATGGAAATTAAACACAATTATTTCAAACGAAGATAGCAGTTTTGTTGAACCAATAGATATCTTGATTGTAGACAAAATAACTGAATTTACACCCTCTTCGTGTTTAGATATTTCTAATGTTGAAATTCCACAGTTTTTAACTTTAGCTGACAAAACGTTTTATGAAGCGAAATAAGTACACGCTTTAATTAGTGCTGATATATTTTTTAAAGTTTTAAAACAGAATACGTATAAAGTAAATGAAGAGTTATTTTTCAAGGAAAGCGAATTTGGCTGGATTGCGTGTGGTATACTTAAGAGCGATATCGGTGAATGAAAAAATTCTGAATAAGCCATAGATGGTGCTGAGTATTCCAAGGTATTTTGCACGTTGTGTTGGCTGGAATATCCAGCTCGAGTGATTAATGAACCTGCGTAGAAGTATTCAATACGAAGTACAAAGGTCAATTGGGGTAATGGGGGGAACATTATGAAGTTTCACAGCTGTAAAGTTGAAAGAGCAGAAGATTTATTTTGTCTATTACTTGAGTTATGTCTCTCTCTCTTTTTTAAGGGGATGTGAGCGTATGAATTTAAAGTTTCTTTTCTCCTAGTATGAAAAGCGCTTAAGATTAAATATGTAAACTTTATTTATTTTATAAGGAAAAATAATAATAGTAAAAAATAAGAAATAAATAATAGAGGAAAAATTATAGTGAATAAAAATGTAAAACAATAAAAAGAATGAGGAGAGCTGTCAGGCAATTATCAGAGATAGCACTCTGAAAAGTTGCCATGTAATATTTTCGAAGATATTCAAATTTAATTTATAAAAACAATCAATAAAATGATTATTATTTAACATCTTACATAAATACATTTAATCAATATAAATGTTGTAAAACAAAATTTGAATATTATTTTATCATGTCAAAACTAAACTAACTGTATACTTAAATTTTATTTCTACTAAATAGACATATTGCGATTGAACTATGTATTCTATTAATCATAATTGTTCCTCGAAATTAAACTTACTTAAACCTTATGGGTAACTCCTCATTTTTTCAGAAATTCAAGCAGAAATGAAGTGTAAGTAATTGGGGAAAAACTGTGGATCTTTTTTAGTCATATTTATTTATAAAAAAGCTCTCTCTCCTCTCCCCCCCTACAAAAGTTGTTCAATATAATTTTTTTTAGTTCACTTCTTTTCGTTTTATTGCCTTAATAGTTAAATGTGGAAAATATATATTATTATCATAATATATTTATTTAAAAAAAATCGGACAGTAAAGGGAAGCTTCCCTTTATTTCAGGTTTAAAACTTTTATCTTTTGTTTTGTCTTTAACTTTTCGTGTTTCTTTTTATGTTAAAATATAAAAATATTTCTTTCCATATGCTACGAACAACACTTTCTGAATAAGACCACAGTACCAGAGAAAGTTCGTTTAGAATTTTAAACAAATACTTTTTTTTATTGATGCCTGTTTCCAAAGAATAAGCAACTATTATTGATGTAAATAAGAAATTAATAATCGTTTCTGCAATAAATACTTTGATTTATTTTGTGCTTATTAACATCAAACGTAGGAGCAACACGAGGGCTTTGAGCGATGGACCTCGCAATTTTAAACCTCGGTCAAGTGACGAGGATGACACTTGAGCTGTCTCCAAACTCTCCAAACTTCCTTCTGATCCTTTATTTTTTGTTATTGATTCCGGACACATATTCAAATACATCCTAACAATTAGATTAATCGAAAAAATGCAAGGAAATGTTTGCACATTTTATACACAATGCGAGGTTCTTAAATCAAATAACGTCAATGTAACCCAAAAAGTTAGCGGAAGGGACAAAAAGCGCGAGAATCAAAACAGTTTTATTTTCTCTATCGCGTTTCAGACAAATCGTAATATTTGAAAGATTTCTACAATTGAAAATTATGTATCTTTGCTTTTTTGAATTTAAGACATCATTTGCATTCTTAGAAAACTAATTTTCAATCTTTCAAATGCTCCAAATCAATCAGAATTTTTTTCTTTAATTTTTTTTTTAATTTAAATGAAAAATACTTATGTTTTGTTATAATATGAGGGGGGGAGGAACCCTCTGATAAACCAAAAAAAAAAAAAAAAAAAAAAGTTCAATTTTGTTATGGTAATACTGTTTTATGACAGATAGCTGTTCTGTTAAATTCAACTGCAATAGATATTCGTTAAATTAATTATAAATCTGAGCTAATATGTGTAAACAGTGTTGCCCTCAAACTATAGCGCTTCTTATGTTAAAAAGTTATTCGAGGACTTGATTAGGAAATTGAAAATATCCGATTTTAATTTTCAATAATAATAATAATAAAAAAAAAGGCGAATGTTACCGATTACAAAGTGTGAAGTTCTACACTGGTTAATATATTACATAGATTAATTATTGATTAATTTTACGTAATTTGTTTTCGTACACCAGTTACATAAAAATAAGTTAAATGAAGCTTCCCCCCCCCCCGTTACTGAATGAATCATTTAC
The DNA here is from genome assembly GCA_019974015.1 of Nephila pilipes. Lineage (NCBI taxonomy): Eukaryota > Metazoa > Arthropoda > Arachnida > Araneae > Nephilidae > Nephila > Nephila pilipes. The sequence goes on from BMAW01020079.1 coordinate 13,583, forward strand.
GGTCAATGAAATATTTGTTACAGTAATCATTTGGTAAAAATTGATTGACAAAAAGGACGGTTAAAAATAGAGAAGAATCGCTGGGGTATCCAGGGGGTGCGTCACCCCCTAGATACCCCAGCGATGGTAAAATCCAAGATGAAGATGGTCAAAGATGAATCCAAGTCAAAGATGGTAAAATCCAAGGGAAATAAAAAGAGTACAAGGATGTCTTGGTGTTTTGTATTTGCCTAGAAAAGGCAAGTTTAAAGACTTAAATTTTGTGAGATGCTTAATTCGATTTGAAAAGTAATAATAAATAAATAAAATTAAGTTAAATAAAAAAAATAACTTTTGCTGGAATAAACAAATTAATTCAGTGCATCTTAGAGACTAAATTAAAATTTCACATTTTATGCTTCACGAAATAATAATTTGCATTTTGTTATATTTTTTAAAGGTTAAAGAAAATTTAGGTAACTTTCAATTTTTTTCGGAAAAGTTCATTATTAATTTAATTCAGATTCTCTCTTCTGTACTTTTACTTCACTAAATCAAAACTTATATTTTAAACATCTTTTCAATAATACAAATTTACCATTGCACAGAAATAAATTTTTATGAACACACACAAAATATTCCCAAACCTTAGAGTTTGTAAGTGGTTAGTTCGTAAGGTTCGCGTACACTTCTGTGAATCATAAAGCTTTCTCCATTATTTACCATTAGTCACAATTTACATGTTGCTATAATTTCATTTCAGAAAGTAAATGTAAATGTTCGCCAAAATTAAGCATTCATCGCTAAGAGTACGTACTACAGAAAAAATTACACTGGCGCCATCTGTTGCAGATAGTCCGAAGTACGCCAATAATTAACAAAAATTCCTTTGGTCCAGGGTTCGAAACAACGCAGCCGCATCAAGGTCATCAACTCTCTCCCCCTCCTCGGGTTCGGAAAACCACTGTCCGCCGAAGACTGTTTAAACATCTTTGAAATTATTCGAAATTTTTAAAAAAATGTCGATGATGTTGATCTTGTATTGATTTTCTTTTTTATCTCTCATTTAATGAAATTGGAACTAAATTACTCATTCAAAAACGTCTTTTAATTTTTAAAACAAAGGAGAAAGATGCATTTTAATGCAATTTTTTAAACACGTTTTGCAAATTTTAGATAATAGTTTATATATTTATCACGATCTGTTACACTATAAGTATTCGTTTCGATGTCCTCGGCCTTTACAAGCGTATGTCTCGGGCCATTGTATTGTTCTCGGTTTTCTGATAATGTACTATTACGAACCCGAGATGATGCTTCCCTGAAAGGATTCTCTTATAAAGGAAAAGGTACATTTGCAAAGATTTCATCAGTCAGCTAGGGAAAGCGTAAACAATGACCCTTTATTCTTAACAACGCATTTGGTGACCATTTTGGCGACTTGAAGAGGAATGACATCTTTGGCAGCAAATCGAATTTTCCAGAAAGTGCTAGAATCATGGCGAAATCTCCTCCGGAAAGTAAGTTACGGATTTTTCTCGAATTTACCCATATGATGTCACACCTGGCCGGAACAGGTATAAATTCACCAAGAGCAAGTGACATGACAGTTAGTCTGTCTTTCGAGATTGATCGGAGACGGTCATTACTTGGAAGTGGATATGCAGAAGATTTATCTGCAGCGTAGCCGAAGGAATCTACTGAGGAGTTGCTAACTTTGGAAGTCTGCTTTGGAAATGCATAGTGGAGATTTGTCCGTAGGAGAAGTAGTGAGCTGGTCAACTGAACTTTGCCAATACAACTATGACTGTCATTACAAATGCTGTTTTTGTTCCTGTAACTGTGTCGCTAATCTGCACACGTGTTGTGTTTGTGTTGTGACAGTCCGAACTCTATTACCTGAGTGTCGTCTTGTCCTAAATATTTTGCGAATAAAACGTCATTTGTCGTTATCCTCCGCGTTGGACTGATTCCCCTTGAATACACCCACACTTATTGGAATTTCTGTAATAATATACAGTCCATTCTTTCTATTATTATCTAAACGTTGTGACATTTTTTTCCTATTATTATTAGCTTGTTCTGCATGTGATGATTAAAAAGCCCCTTTACGTCTGTAGCGCATTCAGGCACTAACATGTCTCTTTCTCTTGCGAACGCAATCGTGAACATTCTTCCCGCATCATTCAATACACATTAACAATACTTAGAATTTTTTAAAAGGGCACAATAAAATATTGGTTACAATAAAACATAATGTACAATTACACTTTAAACTAATAAGTGGAACTGACAGTAAATTAAGATAGCAATAATAATAATAAAAAAAAAATTTCATTTTTTTACATTTAAAATTGCAATCTTTATTGACATTCAGTTTTAGCGCTCTTTAACTATGACACCACATAGATTTATCAATTTCCTCTTCTAAAGACTTCAGTTAGCCTTCCAGTCTTCATTAATAATACCATTTTTATGATAACTAAATCTCCTAATTTCATCTTTATAAAGAACAACTTGACACTTTGCCGTGGAATATTTAAACGAAATTTCCGAATGAATTGTACAATTTTGGTAACTTTTTGATTCAATCTAAATCTGTTAATTTCCATCATACTGATATTAGACTTTACTACAAATGCAATTGTCGACTGATAAAGAAATGAACTGGTGTCAAAAACATAAAGTAATTCAAATTAGCCGTTAGCCATGTGAGTGGTACGGAATATAAAATTCATTTGGGTAATAACAGTCAAAAACTAATAAAAAGTAAGTTTGTTATTTCCCAGGACACGATTAAGATGATAAGGTTTCCAAAAGCCATCTAAAGAGTAGAACTAAATGTAATATTAACTTCTGGTACTTAGGTAAAATTCGATCGATCACTTCCACCAAACAAAAAACTATTAGTATAATAAGCAATATTCAGCCAGTAATGAAAATGGTTTTTCACCTAAAATTTTTATACAAATTTGGACCTGCATACTACAGAACAAAATACTGTAGAATACTTTCAAAGGTATGGTGTAAAAATACCTCAAGATATATTCAAGAATTAGATGACTACAATCTCATAGCCTCCATCTGCAATATTTTTCTTTCAAAAAAACCCCACCCTTTCCCATATTCTAAGCAACTCTTTCCAAAAACGAGTACAATAAATCAATCGTTTGAATAACTCCCATAGACTATTCAGAACTAAAGATTGAATCCTTACGAAAACTAAAAACACCCAACCAATGTTATAGATACCAAGCTTCATCGGGAAATGTTTACTTAGCGAAGTTGAAGATTTTTTGAGCAGTGTCAAAGTCGCCAAACTGAGCAATTAACGTTCCAATGTGGCAGTCGTCCAATTGAGACTACGTCATACTCGATGACGTATGAAAGAGACGTCTAGAAGTAGTGTAATAAGGCTTTTTCTTCCGCTACCAAAAAAAAAGTTCTTTATACAATTACGCCTTTTATAATAACTGTATTTAAAAAAAATAAATTATTTCATTAGTTTCGAGCTCCTCTGCATAAAAAAAAAATTCTAATATATATTATATATTGATAGTATTGAAAAAATTACATTCTCTTATAAAGAAGTTCCAAATACAATGGTAATGGTAATTAATCGTATCATGAAAAAAGTAACAATAAAAATTTAATTTTAAAAATAAAAAATTCCCATTCTGTACCTATTTCATATATCATCTCTCATCACTATTCCTTTTGTTTCCTATTTCATGTCAAATATGTGTTATTAAAACACACCAGTCGTGTGATGGGTTAATTCTAAAAAATAAATTTTCATGATTATAAGCATGATTAGATTGAGCGAAGAATCTTAAGAACTGGCGCTCGTGAATTATTTGATTGTTGCTGTGTAATTTATCGTATTTAAAAAAAATAAATTCTCTCGTAAAAAGGTTGCAAATACAATTATATATTTTGTATTAATTACATTTTTGAAAAATTAATTCTTTACACCACACGCAGTTTCGAGTTCTGCTACATTAAAAAGTTTTAAATGCGATTATATCCTTTACAATGATTGTATTTTCAAAAAAATATATTCTTTACACTATTTTCGAGCTCGTCACATTTTAAAAAAATTTACAATACTCTTTGAAGAATATTTTAAATGCTGTTATATAAATTAAAAATTAAAAGAGATTTTAAATTCTAAAGAGGAGGTGGTATCTCATACACGCTATAAAGGATATTTACTACATTCCATTTTATTTAGAAATTACAGTTTTAACACATGGATCAATAAGTCCCGAGACTAACATTGAAAACAACATTTTTTTTGCAAAATTTTTTTTTATTCACCAACATAATCACCTTTTAGGGTGATACAATCGTTCCAACGCTTTTCCAATTTTTCAATACCATGTTTATAAGAAAAATTATCTTTCGCTTCAAAATAAGCTTCAGTTTCAGCGATGACCTACTCATTTGAGCCAAATCTTTTTCCCTGGAGCATTTTTTTAAGATCAGCAA
>BMAW01020079.1:28052-86604 GCA_019974015.1 Nephila pilipes
TTTTAGATAAAAAGAAACATAAAATTACTTGAATGATTAGTAATCCTCACATTTCTTAAGCCTTTAGTTTAGCTTCATTCGATTCAAACTACTTGAATATAATTTTCGTTTACTTTAATTACGTATCTTTAATTTATATCTCCAAATGGTCCAACAGTTTCTTTAAATATCTTTATTTTTATACCATTTTTTATGATAATCTCCTTAAAAATATCAAGAACATTTTTCAGAAGAAAGAATCACCGATAAAATAGTGAATATCAAGGGGGATAATACAGTCCATTGTTCGCAGAGAGTTTTTCTTGTGGGTCATTTCGCTCATGGTAACTAATTTACGTTTCTTCTCAAGGACAATACCTTGGCGATCAGCCATTTACTGAAAATGATGATTTAGCAAAAGCAATCTACAATACCAGTTTCTAAAGTTACCCCAACATCTCTATGATTTATTATAAAATAGTTCCGTCCCCCCGTTTTGATGTGTTATGCAAGTAAGAATTCAGTTATCACCCTATTGTTCATTTCAAAGATATTATACAATGAATTACTTTAAGCTGGTTTTCATGAAATAAAGCAATTTTAAATATTTCCTCGTCTTAGCATCCCTGCTCATTAAAAGTACACGTTTGCTATCTTCAAGCCAATTACATGTCATCCCATAAATGCTTATGTCAAAACTTCGAATCCACTAGAATTTCAGTTTAAATCTTGTTGATGACATTACTTGTTTGATATCCCGAAAAATCAACCATTCATTCAATCATTTCATTTTTAATAAAGGTCTCATGGAAAGGAATATTTTGTGTCGACATCGCTTATTTTTATGGCTTACTTTTAATTGAGGATTCAACTGATATGTTGTCTGCTATGTGAAGTAAAAAAATTTTAAAGGAAACATTGCTTCATAACATTGCATTTATTCATGTAAAAGCATATTATCGTGGAATGGAAAATGACAAGACTTATGCTGTTGAAATGATACAGTTGAATGTGCAGAGAAATAAGAAACTTTATGTCTGTGAACATTGCAAGCAATCTTTCTCTAGAAATGGTCACTTAAGAGATCATTTGCGTATTCATACGAATGAAAAGCCATATGTTTGTGAAATTTGCGACAAAGCCTTCACGACACGTAGTTATCTAAAAAATCATTTGCTTATTCATACTAAAGAAAAGCCTTATGCTTGTGAAATCTGCAAGAAAACCTTCTCTCAAAATGGTCACTTCAAAGAACATTTGCGTATTCATACAAAAGAAAAACCATATGTTTGTGTAATTTGCGAGAAAGCTTTCTCTTTTTGCAGGAATTTAAAGACTCATTTGCTTATTCATACTAAAGAAAAGCCTTATGTTTGTGAAATCTGCAAGAAAACTTTTTCTCAAAATGGTCATTTAAAGAAACATTTGCTTATTCATACGAAAGAGAAACCATATGTTTGTGAAATTTGCCAGAAAGCTTTCTCTTCATGTAGCAATTTAAAAACTCATTTGCTTATTCATACCAAAGAAAAGCCTTTTGTCTGTGAAATTTGTAAGAAGTCCTTCTCACAAAATATTGTCCTAAAAAGACATTTGGGCACTCACATAAAAGAAAAACTAATTTGTGAGAAAGCTTTCTCTAAAAATAGTGCATTAAGAAGACATTTGTGTGTCCATTTAAAAGAAAAGCCTTAAGTTTGTAACAAGATGTTCACTTGAATCAATAATTCAAAACAACATTTAATTGATCATACTGAAAAAAATTCCATATGTTTGTTAAACTTGCGACAATTTTTTTTCTTGATGAGAGAATTTGAAATGGGATTCGAATATTATTAGCTCGAAAATAATTATGTTTGAGAAATTTGCTTGAAAATTTCTCTTGAAGTTTGGACTTAAAAATTTATTTACATATTCATACTAATAAAATGCCTGTTTTTGCGAAACTTGCAAGCAGACTTCCTCGCCAGCTAGTCACTTAAAAACATTTGTGTACTCATAGCTATGAAAATCCTTTGAATTCTCTCTTGTAATGTGGATTTAAAAAAAAAATTGTGAATGCATTACATATGGAAAACCAAATGTTTATAAAATTTGAGAGACTGCTGTCTCTGAACACGTTAGTTTAAACAGTCATTAGCGTATTCATATGAATGGAAAGCCTTATGTATTTTAAATTGTCAATAAGCCTTTCTCAAACATTTAGACATTAAGAACGTGCTTGGGTATTCATACAAAAAAAAACTTGTCAAAATTAACAAGATCACTTTCTCTGAAATGATTACCTAAAACAACATTCGTTCATCCATACAAAGCAAACCTTAGGTTTATTGTATTGAAAAACAGATCATTTCATAAATTGGTAGTTTTAAAAGTCAATTGCATATTCCTACCAATAAAGAAACCTAATTTTCGAGAACTTTGCTTCAGAACTATCACTCAGCATGGCATTTTATTAAGACATCTGTAACTGCTAGGTTCTATATATTATAAGACTCAAAATTATTTGAGAGTTATTTTTTTTCTTCTTGCTATATCTTGAAAGGATTATGCTGTTGTATTTAATTCTGTGAAATACAGGTCTGTTTTATTTAATTTTATGTAGTGTGCTGTATAATAGGTTTCTCAGAAAATATATTATGTTTTTATATTTGTTAATGATGAAACTACTTGTAATAAGGGGGGAGATAGAGAATTTTTTTAAATTTCAAAATTGATATCATGAGCTCTTCAATAATAATAAAAAAAAGCTATTTCCTTTATGTTTACAAAAACTGAAAAAAGCATTTTTTATACAGAGATTCATGAAATAATGTTCTTTATTGAGATGTATTTGTATAATTCTTAAAAATTATAATTGATTGTAAAAATAATGCCTCACTTTTCTAAAGAATAGAAAGATAAAAATTCAATTACTTTGTGAACATTTCATTTTGTAATGTTTTTTAACCATGGTGCCGCAATCCATTAGTTGATGTTGAAGAGGTCTAAGGACAGTGGGTCCAAGATAAATTTAGGAGATTTTAAAGATTAACAGCTCCTCCTGCTATTGATACAAAAACATACAAAAAATCTTCATTAATCTGTACTAAAAATCATTAATTTTGTGTATCAGTAAATAATTGTTTTTAAGTAAGATCAGGAAATAATAGCCTTTATTGCTCTATATCCCATAAAACAACTCAAAAATAAAAAATCAGCCTACAATAAAAATAGGTATTGGTATATTATACCTTTGCTCTCTATAACTTTTTGACTCGAACATGAACAAGTTGCAGCATGCTCAAGGAACCACTGCATTTGTTCTGACTGAAACAATCCGACAAACTTGGTGATATAGGATTTTTGATAGCAATTATGGTACTAAATACCAAAAAATTAGTGCCAACAAACCAACCTTAGCCTTCTCATAAATATAATTTTTTTATATTAATGTTCATTAGTTGATCAAAATTTGAGCAGAATTCTTTTGCATTATTATTTTTTAATATACTAATGTTAATAATAGTTCTTTGTGTTTTTTTCAACTTAAGATATAATGCACTTTTTGTATGTCATCTAGCATTGAGTCACAGGTGGAAAAAAGTGAACTGTGTTCTGAAAATTTTTAAAAATCAAAGTCACATTTTTGATTGCTAGAATGGAAATATATGTTTCTTTGGTACTTCCCCATTATAGTGGCACCTAGCAATGAATCACCAGATGACTAAGAATTATCACAAGGTAGATTTCACAAGTTTGGTTACAACGTTGGTCTAATCATAATATGATAGGTGTTACTATAACAGGGAAATATCATTTCTTTTTCTGGAAAAAGAATGATAAGTATTTTTAGAAAGGAGTGGTTAACCTAAATAGGTTGAGAATCTTTGTTTAACACAAATAAGTATGAAATTGGTAATGGATGTCTTGATTTCGAAGCTTATTTCATTCTTATGAATTATTACACCATATCATGAAAGTACTTCAAAGCCATGGATATTTGATGGGTTTTTTTTTATTGGATATCTTGTATTGATTCCCATGATTTTATTAGATTTAAGTTCCATTGATCTTATCACTGGCTTTAGGTAATTTGTTTTGATGTACTGTTATAAAAAAATTATTACATTAAGAAACAGCTTGTAGAATATGTCAGTGATTCATTTATATGTGTGCACATCCAGAGGGGCCACAGCCTTGGCAGTGGTTAATGTTAGATGAGTATTATTTAAATAGTTTTACACAAAGTAACATTTTCCGTTTTTTTAAAAATTAAGAACTGTGAAAAGAAGTTTTTATTTCAGTAGTTTAGTGCAAGAAACAACCAATGTTAGAATATAATGCAGGAAATTATGCTTTTGAATTATTTGTGATATATTTTCAATACCAATAATACTGAAAATACTTCCTTTTGGAACTTCATGTTTTTACTAATAATTAAAATTTACATTTTTTTGTTCTCCTGTACATATATTATGAACTTAATTGACCAAATAAGTAACCTATCTCATTTTTATTTATAATAGATATTGATAGTTATTGCATTAAACAGTCGTTTTTATGTACCTCTAATTTAGATCAACTGCTTAAGATACTTGATACATCCATGCAGTATGTTATTTTAAGGTATGTATGGATTTCTAGGACTAAAAAGTAATGTACAAGATTTTTTTAATTCAAAGTTAAGTTAAAACAGTGATCTTGCATCACTTTTGAAAGCTTAGTTATGTTTGGGAAATAACTAGTTTTTAATTTTAGGCTTAGTAGTAAATTATCATTTATTAAACTGTTTTCATCTTAATTTTTAATCATGGAAGAGTATTTTATCCACATGAATATGCAGAGTCAAAGATTTTGAGAACTAAAAATGCTAGTTTTTTTTATCACATGATATGTTTCACCCAAACTATTCCATATATCAAATATTGTTTCTATATTAAGTGGTTCTTTCATAGTTGTCCTTTTATATCGAGAAAATAAATTGGATTTTTCTCTTTTGAGCTCTTCCAAGTGAATGGTTGAATTTGTTGCACCTCAGGTTCTTTTTTTTTAATCCATTGACAGTGTGAAGTAAAGTAGTATCTGTGCTAAACAGTGCCAAGTTGAGTTCGTTGATTTTTATTTTGAGAAATTGTATGATGAAAAATAATGTTGCTGAATTCTTAAAAACATTCTATGAAACTGAGACTGACTTTTTTCTAACACTACTGTGTTCTCTGATAATTGTGTAAAATACAATTATCAGACCCATTTAAATATTTTTTTGCAATTGTTTTTGTGTTGTAGGAATATTTGATTCCATAAAATATTTTATTGATGCTTCAACGAGAATTGTCCTTTGTGATTTCTTCTAAGTACAAAAAATGTTTGCCTCTATTTTACTCTACATATTGCCTCTGTACAATAATTAATTTGAGAGCAGTTAATGACACAGAGCATCTTCTGACCTTCAGGAAAACAATGAATGTTATCTTAAAAATAATATATATTAAGGATTGCCCCTCGTCCTATTTCTTAGGAAACATATTATCCCAAAACGTCCGAAATAACTTTATTAGAAACACAACAACCATTAGAATTTGCTATAGTTGTTATGTTCATTTTACAACATCCAAATATTCCATGGAAGATATTTAAAAAAAAAACTGAAGATTTGTCCTTTTGAAAAAATCCACCTTAAATAAAAAAAATTTACATAGACTTTAAGAAAACTGCAATATATTTTACATTGGAGTTTTCTTAGAGTCTATGTTAAATCCATTAAGAATAGCCTTCAATGCTGTGTTTATACAATAAATCTAATTTACAAAAAAGTTTGGATTTCAGTTTGATCCATATGGAGGAAAACATTCTATTGAATGGTGTTCCATGAAATTTTAATTCACACTTAGCTTATTTCAATTGAAGCATAAGTTATACTTCAAATCATGATGTTAAGTTCTTGTTCATTTTAACTAAATGAAATATTTTAAGAATCCAGTTCAAAAAATTTGAGTATCCATGAAATATATATATATATATTGAATTTATTATTATTATTATTATTCATGAAAGAATCAATCATACTCTGAGTTTAAAAATTGCAATTTACTAGATCTCAGTTTAATTACAAATTTAATTTTTCAACCCACTTTTTACAACAAACATAATTTTGTTTCAATTAATCCTAAATTATATGTAATATATTAATTAAAAACAAAAGGCAGAAATTTTAACTAATTTTAAAATGGTTAATGTCATTGATTACAACAATAAAAATTGAGAAACCATATACACAAATCTGTATTTTATGTATTATTTTTTTGAAAAAAATGCTTTTAAAATTCTTGGAATTAATCCTAGAATTACAATTGGAAAGATAATCTTAATTTGAAAAATATTAGACGCTGCATTTCTTTTTGTGTTATTATGTTTAAAGAAACAGAAAACAAAAAATTACAACGTTTAGTCAACTGCCATTAATTTATATCATCTGGTTCTGAGCTTTTTTGAGATGCATGAGTTAGAAGAGTGATGTATATCCAGATAACATCATCTGTAAAGAAAGAATATATAAAGATTAAATTTACAGCCGAGGGACTTTGATTCTAATATTGTTAACTTGAAATCAACGTAAAGAAATTGTACTGAAATTATTTAAGAATAGAAAAAGATATTTTGGAAAATTCGATATCTGTTGAAATAAAAATAAAAAAAAAACATTTTAAAAATAATAGAAAGAATGTAATATATCTGTAGGATAAATAAATTATAAATTGACAACGAATAGGGAAAGGAAAATATACCTCTACAATTTCGGAAACCACCTGAAAATTGAACACAGATGGAAATAAACGATTCGAGAAAATCTTGAATTACCACCAATTAAAAGTTTTCCTTTTATTTTTATATTGTTCACCACGAACTGAGAGACATTAAATAGATGAAACAACTTTGATCATTGGGATTTTCTGCTTTCATTATTGTGTTAGGTTAAAATATTTTTTGTATTATTTATGTCATCTGTTACAAAGAGTATAATGACTGATATCTCAAAGTGAATTTCAATCAGTATCTTAAGGTATATGATAATTAATTTTTTAAGTGTTTGGAAATTAATGTGCTTTGAATTATATAATAATTGAGATTTTCATGAAGACTTAATTAATATTGCTCTTTATGTGGAAATATATATAATCCTGTATTTTAACTGTCACAGTAGGGAGATCATCTTTACTTCCTGTTATAATTCCATATAATCTTTTTATTTTTTCAATCATAATTTAGTCAACAGTTCTCGTGTTTCAAAGCAGTAAGGATAATTCTTACAGACATTTCGTCTTCAGCTAAAATACCGAAAGTTACCAAAATTTATTATTACTTGATCTGGATAATTATTGTATTAACATCTAGAACAGGTTAAGTTTCGAAAATTTTCGCTTTTAGCCACGAAGGCAAAAAGACGCATGCGGCGTCTGCTGCAAAATTAATGGACTTTTCACTTCACTCAGATAATTCTTGAGTCCTTTGCCATGTATGTTACAAAAATTTAGTATCGATAATTCATCATATATATATAATTGTATGAATTGTTTTGTGTTCGTGTAAGTGTTAATGTTAAATGTTGTGAATGTCTTAATTTTTGAGTTTCTAATCATCCTAAACACTATAACATAGGGACGACACAAAATTCAGAAGCGACATAACAGATTCATGATGTGAAAAAAAAAAGTATCTGTAATTCGAATCAAAATGTGATCTGATTTAATGTAATAGTGAGTCACCTATTGGATAAAATTACATATATATATATCATGTGGGCTCTGAAAGAATTTAATTCAAGACTTTCAGGTGAGTCAGCTTTATTCTTATTTGTTGCTTTAAAAATGAAGATTGACGAAATTAATGTGATAAGCAACGCACTTAAGAATCGGAAGAAGAAAAAAATTAAAATTTTACTTAAGTTTATATTTGATACAGATGGCGTTGCCAAAAACACAGAAATAATCCTTAAACTTTACTGGTTTTGAATTCATAGTAAATGACTCTTAAGTTTAAGTCTAAACTAAAAACTGTTCATGATATTTTTTTCATTTAATGAGTTTATTACTATGTGTGATATTGTGAATATTGCATTCCAAAGAAATGAAACTGAAATAATCGAGCGAATATTAGTTTTGCTAAATGATGTTAACTTGCTCTATCAATATATTCAAAATTTGAATCGATCTGTATCAGAAAATAAAAAAAATAACGGGTTTAGAGACAAAACAAGGCTCATCGGTGCAGAACCAGAACGTTAATGTGTCAGTTAAACATTCAGGAGTGGAGCTGTGTTACAAATCTAAACCCAAACATCTCTATAAGCTTCTCTGATATCGAAGGTGTTATTTCTTCCTTTAATGGTGAGTTATATGAAAGCATCTCCGTTTGATGTGGTCAATTTGAATGCGCTGCAAAAATGTTTAATTTATCTGACCTTCGCAAGTTCATTTTCGCTAAACGATCGCTTGGTGGCAATGCTTTATTATTTGTAAAAATTGAATTAAATGTTACATCATGATAGAAATTGAAAGAAGTGTTGATAAATGAATTTGAGGTTACTACTAATTAAGCCCTATTGCTTGAAATATTAAGTAAACGTAAAATGAAAGAATCTGATTATTTACAAGAATATTATTTTATAATGAAAGAGTTGGGTAATCGAGAGAGAATTGAAGATGTCGCATTAATGCTGTATATTATTAGATATATCAATGATAAACATGAAAATAAATTAGTTTTGTACGGTTGCAAAGACTTGCGTGAATTTAGAAAAAAACTTAAGGATTATAAGGTTATCAAAAATGATTTTGCGAAAAGTAATTGTAATTTTAATAAAGTAAAACAAAAATCTGATAATCTTGTGTATCAAAACGAGATAGAAATTATGATCAGATTACTAAATTTTGTTTTAATTGTGGAGATATAAAGGACATTTACTTAAATTTTGCACACATAAGAATAGGAGTTTAAAATGCTTCAGATGTCAAACTTTGGGCACAAGGAGTCTGAATGTTTGAAATTAAGTATGGAAACCAAACCCCCATTGATAATGCAACATCTCTCATTATTGCTAAACAAGCAAATCTGTTCAAATTGGTTCATTTCGGTAATTTTAATATTAACTCACTGATCCATACTGGAAGTCAAGTTACATTAATTTCTAAAAATATATTTGAAAAGTTAAATACTTGTGTGAACAGAATCGGTGTAATTCAATTTTATTTGGATAAAGAAATTGTAAAGTAAAGCATTTAGGTGTATTTAAAGGAGAGATGCAAATTGATAACTTTAATTGCACTACTGATGTAAGTGTTGAAAACGGTGCTATGCTGCACGATGCAATTATAGGAAGTGATGTAATTTTGTCTGAAGTTATAATAAATGAAAATGGATTTACCAAAAAAAAATTCTCTGTGTGAAGAAAACAAAATTTTATCAGTTTTACCCATAAATATTAATTCTGACGAAAATGAAGAAAATATAGGGCATAATATTTCAAAATCCATTAAAAATGAGATAGTGGATATTTCAAAACAGCTCCTAATATGAAGGGGCTTCAATTTAAACCAAATACTAGACGCTATTAAGTATTCTAAAGTTTTGATACTTTTCTTCAAAAAATTATCTCACCAAAGGAGTCTTAAGAATTCACAATCGGGATTGAATATCGGTATCTGAAGAAATGTTTTTTTTTATGTCAGACACAACGCCTATTTTTTTCTTTTTGCCTTTTTCTTTTCGGAATCTCACTAAAATGGGGAGTATTTCTTTTAGAAGGTTTGAACCTTTTCTAAGCAGTCATTTAAGGATGATGAATTCTTACCTCGACAAACACGGGGTGAACTTCCGTTGTATATAAATCTTTAAATACACATCTCTGTGTGGTCAATAAAGATCAATTTTATTGTAAGGAACATCTTCAATGACTCCATTTTCAATCCATTGATTAAACACAGCTTCGTAATCAACAATCTGATTCAAGCAATTTCTTAGTAATTGATTTCAAACGTTCTTTGCAGATGTCTTCATTGGAATTTAAAATGATAGCATCAACGATCCATGGCAAATGAACTTCATATCTACCCTCATTATTTACAGTAACTGTTTCCTGAAAATCATTTAAAGCTGCAATTTCCATTTCTTTTCTTGATTGCTCTTCAACGGGATCTCGAATGCCTAATGTGTTCCAGTTTCCAGAGATTTTCAATACTAGAACCACTTACAAAAAATGATATCGATGCATTTTTATCTGAGTAATTTTTCCCTTCTATTTTTTCTATTAAAAGCCATCCAAATTTATTCTCGATTGCAATTGATTTCAGATTCAAATGCTTAATTTTACCGCTTACTATGTTAAGATAATGATCTGCGCCAATAAGTAAAGAAATGTTTTCGCTTCCTAAAGTACCTTAATCAACACCAACATAAATTAATTCCTTCGGTTTTTAATTCGCTAATTATGTCAATAGTAGCGAATTCCAGGAGAGCACTCGTTACTTCATCAATTTCTAAAGCTTCTATTATTACCTCTTCCTTATCAAGTATATTTCTTATTTTTATCTGAACTGTAGCACATTTTATTCGAGATGGATCCTTTGAGCCAAAAATATGAATTAATAGCTCCTCCTTACCCAATCTATTCAAAGGCAACTGTCCTGAAAGGTTGTTTTGAATAAATGATCGTTGATTATCTGGATCACATAGAGAATGAATTACTTTAGATAATTTTTCAGCCAATTTAACAGAAGCAGTTTGCAACAATGTTTTGTTTTCTCCATTGTTCACATACCATCGTACATTCAATTTCATTTTGTTCAACGTTGACCGTTTTTGATGTTGTCTTATGAGTTTTAGATGATTTCAAAGTCTCCGTTTTTTTTTTTTTATTTTATTTTCTCTTTTAAAACAAAGCGCGATATTATGCATCTTCGAGCAAAATAAACAAGAAAAGAAATTATTCTCATCATGGTCTTTTAAACGATGTCCGGGTGTCAAGCAAAGAAAACATAACACATGACGTTTGCAAAATTCTTTTCTTTCATTAACATTCAATGCATAACAATTTACCATTCTATGTTTTTTTTTATTCTCACAGAATACGCATAAATCATTGGTCGATGTTAATGATTCTTCAATGGAAGATGTGTTTGGTCTGAAAGGCACCCTTGAGCAGCTGGTGTTTATATTTCGCTTTAACGAGTACTTATCATTTACCCTATTCCTTCAATATGCTCTGATATCTCTTTGCGTTTTTATATTTCTGCTTGCTTTAATTCTGATTTATGTATTTGAAACGCTCTTTCGCGAGATTCAATTTCAAAGCACAGGAAGTTTATAAAAGTCTAAACATTCCATTCTTTAATAATTGTCTTGAATACGAGTAAATTCTAAAATTAATTCACAATAAAGCAATTTTAACATTAATTCACAATAAAGCAAATTTAACATTAATTCACAATAAAGCAGTATTGGACAAAGTAAACAACTATATATATTCTCAGTGATCCCTAACGCTAATTAACTGCGAATTTGGGTTTAACATTTATCATATAAATTATGTAATCCATAGATATCAGATATATTTTTAATAAGAGATATATTGAATAGATTGTTTAAATATGCATGAATTGACACATCACAATTTCCGGAACGTTGTTTCAAAAATGTAATGACAGCTGCATAATTCTTTTCATTTAAACTAAAACCACTTATAGCATTCACGACGACTCCATCTAATAAATATTTTAAATAGTTGAGACCATTTTTATTTTTGAGGGAATATGAACACTATTTTCTTATGGAGAATTTAAAGTACTACTATTTACAAAATAATTTTGATCACTTTTCGGTTGAAATTGTTTAATACGTTTTTTGAGTTTAGTTTTGTAACGAATAACTTTATCTTCATATTCCGAACAATTATCAATTTCTTTTTCAATTTCTTCCGGCTCCAGACCTTTTTGTATTTCAGAATTTAATTCTTTAACAGTAGAATTTCTTTAATTAATAATAGTTCCAATTCGCTTTCAAGTGTCTCTAAGCCAGAATTCTGATCATTAAGATCATTTTCGATTTTAACAAACAACTTAGTTAATTATGTTCTATAGGTTGAACGCTTATTTTTAAGCTTTAGAAAATCATTCATATTCAATTCATTTCAGCATTCAATCAAGAATACAATAGTTAAATTCTATCAACAATAAGATAATTCTAATTCAAATAATACAGTACAAAATTACTCATCCCAGACTTCATTCAAGTAGAGTTCAAATTCAAGAATAAATCATTATTTATCTTTCAAATAAAAATTCAAACTTTTATTTAATCCAAATGTCCCGAAATGAGGTACCACTAATGTTGTATTCTATTGATCTTCAAATTCTACGTTTGGGAGAGCTTCAAGATTTCATAACAGTTTATCATTTGGAGGGACACATACATAGACATAAATGGTTCAAAGTTTCGAATCAGAAAGTATGGTTAATTTCTTTCTAGAAACAGACGCATTCGCAACATCGCCATTCTCTCAAGTTCTGTTTACTTTCTCCGAATTCGACTGGCATTGCAAATCGCAGTTTAATATACTATACAAAAATAATTGAGCACCCACGACAATTATTTGCTATGGTACATGTTTTCTTGTAACAGTCACCATATATATTATTTCAAATAAATGATTGTGTGTCATTCTATTCTCCCGATTTATTATCTTGGGGGAGAGGTCTAATCTGAGGCGCCTGTTCTCCTTAGAAAATTGTAATGACCCTCATCGTCTTTGTCGAAGGAGGCTTTCAAATGCCAAAAGAAGGAGGCCAAAAGAAGAATGTACAAAGTAGGAGTGGAAAAGAGCTCCACGACATAGACTGCAAAATGTAAATATATTTTTGCATTATTGTTAAAGACTGGGTCTTTGTTGAGGGTAATAAGAAAACTGCATCACAAATCTTAATTTTTTTTCTATTTTATTTTGCACAAAATTCAATTGAATTCCATCCATAAAATTCAACGATATTCAGTTCCTTGATATTATAATGGAGATAAATGAATGTGATATGACATTTTATATTATATGGGATAATACACTACTTCGGATTGTTATGAATATATACAAAAAAAGAGATTATTCTGCTTGTTTTAATTTCTGAAATTAACCAAAGGCACTTAATTCTACGCACCACACACACACACACACAAAGCACCAGTAAGGAGTTGCCCGATTGAAACGAAATTGCGTTTCGTTTGCATTGCGTTGGGACCGAACATACAAATGATCAAAATTTGATGCCCAACGAATGAATAGTGAAAGAACTCCAGCTCATCGGTACTGCGCATATTGCGGGTGTATATAAGGAGCGATTCTCAATCAGAGGGCAAAAATTTCGGTTGCATTTCGACTGTGGATATCTCATGTCGGCTGTAACAATGCCTCGCCGAAGGATTTGGGCACATTTCGCACAGATATCAGAGTTTGAAAGAAATCGTGTTATTAGAATGAAATAGGCTGGTTGGACAAATCGAATAATCACTCGACATATGGATGGAAGCGATGCAGCGATTAGACGATATGGGCAAGAGTGGATCAATTATGTCAGATACCAGCATTAAATGGCAACGGTCGACCGAGAATCAGGATAGAACTGGAAGACAGAGTGATTGTCAGAGCAGATTTCACAGCACCGGATTCGTCGATATCAACTATCCACTGTGTGCCCTGCACATATGTATCCAACATGACTCTCGACAGACGGCTGAGAGAGCGGAATTTACACTCGCATCAAACGTTACACCACTGACCGCTTAGGCCTGTACATCGTCAAGTCCGAGAGGATACATCGAGTTTGTACATTGAGCCCGACACCACTGTAAACTTTAAGTCCGATTACAGTGGTGTCAAGCTCGATCAACTTGTAACTGTTCTGATTGAGGACATATAATCTTAAATGATGAGTCCCGTTTCCACATACGTCCTGGCGACAACCGTAGACATTTCTGGAGACGTCCAGGGCAGCGTGAAGATCCAATCTTCAGTATCGCATGCCACAAAGGCCCACAACAGGGCGTTATGGTTTGATGTGCCATCTCTTTTGATAGCCGTCATTTCTGGCGCACTGACAGCACAGCGGTACGTAGACGACATTCTACGACCGGTTGTGTTACCATTCCTTTAGCGACACCCAGAACGTACTTTTCAACAAGATAATCCCCAACCGCACACGACACGTTTTGCTTTGAATTGTCTGCAAGCTTTCCCTACACTTTCTTGGCCAGCTAGGTCGCCTGAACTCTCTCCCTTAGAGCCAATTTGGGACATTATGGGAAGGCTATTCCAACCATCCCAGAATTTTGACTATTTAAACCAGCAGCTGGAGACAATTTTGCAAGAAATTCCTCTCGCCACCGTCCAAGAAATTTAACAGTTTATGCCACCCCAGGTGACAGTTTGCATCTAGGCCAGAGGTGGACCAACGCCTTATTGACTTCTTCCGTTTGTAACCGTTAACCCGTTCACTCTCTACGTATCACATGCGATATGCTCGCGTTTGCTCTCCTGTGCCCAGCGTCTCACATTAGATACGCTCCGAGAATGCTTGCTGCAGACCTACGTATCAGTAGAGATACGCCTGATGAGAACGTTTTATTCGATTTTTAATGTCACTATGTGGAGTTACAATACCGCAAAATCTATATAAATAGGTTATTTTGAGTGATGACCTTGGTGATAGGGGCTTGGATTTCGTTTCTGGCTATCAGGAGGGGGTAATTGTTAAAAGCATGTGTTGCGGCGTGGCTCTTTAAATATAACGACATGATTCAAAGGGTGCTCTTGCTTTCGATTTGCTTTTTTCTTCCTTGTTTACTTCTTAGAAGTTCGAATGAGAACTTATGGATGTTTATGGGGGTAAGGGCTTTTGGTAGCAGATACTCTCAGCTGTTCGTTTCATTCGGTCGGTTTTTATTTGCAGCGACAGTCATGATGAAAAGAAAGTATTTATCTGATACTGAAATTTACGAATTAAAGAATAAATCTGACAATGATGTTAGCGAAAATAATCCTAATCTGTACATAGCCATTAAAGGAAAAAAGGACGAGGTAGATGTGCCCTTTGCTCAAAATCTTGCGTGAAGCTCCAAAAGTTGACAAAATAGATGTGTAAGACATGTAACATTAGACTATGCATAGAAGAATTTATTTTTATAAAAATACCATACAGCAAAATAAGATTCATTTTTTTTATATATCTTAACATTCCATAAAATTGTATATCATTACAACATGAAATTTATGGAAAAAAATATAAATATATTTTGTGTTTTCTTAAAAGATATGATTTTTTATGCAGAACAGAGAGTGGATAATTTCGCCTAAGACAACACAGTGGCATTAGATGCACAAATGAGAGAAATAAAACATATTTTGTATATATAAACATATTCAAATGAATAGCCGATTTTAGAGGAATTCTTTTCGCGAATAAGGCTTAATATCTAAAATCGTCTGGGCACAGCGTGATATTCCGCAGTCCCAGAGAAGCACTTCTTTTTTTCTCCTTCCGGTATTGAAAGGGTTGAACTATGAACTAAACCAGTCAATTGTTCTGAAATTTTAATCGTTTTTTTTTTTTTTCTAATTTGGTCTGCTCATCCAACAATTTTTTATCACAATCGGACAGCTCTTTCTTGGTGCATCGTTTTGTAGTTATATATATATATGTGTGTGTGTGAGAGAGAGAGAGAGAGAGTGTTACATTTTTAAAATTGCAAATAAAACTTCCATGGTTGAGATAAGAAAGACTATCAATTTTCCGAGTAATCTTTTTATTTATTCGTGAGAGAGGCCATTTTTCTTACAAATTTGAGAGTCGGGTCTCCCATCTCGACCAAAGCGATGAGAGAACAGAAAATTCGAAGTTTACATTGCTTTACGAGAAACTTAGAAGCGCTGTCTTCTGCACGGGTGAAAAGAGAGAGAAAAAAAAAAAAAAGAATTTTCCCATGCTTTTCGATAAATACAAGGGATTTTTTTTTCTTTAGCTCATGTGGCTTAGGTGAAAGGATTGATAGGGACTTAAGCTGCTGACAGAAAGTCTAGTAGGGATCATCCCTACTACATCGACGCGTGGGATTCGCTGACTCTGAAGATTTTTAGTGCACGTGATTGCATAAATTAAAGCGAAAATGGAATTGTATCAGGAAATAAAAATGAACTCCTTACTTTTAAATGAGAGAATGGGGGAAATTAGGAAATTAAAGTATTATTAAGAGAAACTATTATAAATTAAAGTTAAATCATTACATATACTTGTGTATATATTTTGCCTGTGATCTTACGGTTTTAATTCGGATGTTGACTAATACATTTATTTTCAATGTAAAGAGGGATTTCTTAAGAATCCTTTTTTAAAACAATTTAAGATTTCAAGCACATAAATGATGCTTTTGATATAATATTCCGCTTTTAATGCTAACGAATTACTTTTTAAAATCATATTAGGTTTTTCTTAACCATTAAGTAAAAAAATTAAAATTTATCAAACTTTTTCTACAAATTTTGATAGATTAAAATCTACACGAATATATCTGTCTACTATTTAAATTGTATTTCACTCTCATTTTAATTTTTTTACATCAATCTTTAGAATACACGAATTACGATTTCCATTTTTTAAAACTTAATTTCTGAATTTAATAATAGAAATTCCAATTATTTTTAATTTAATATAATATTTATAACGAGGAGGTATTCCGTCGTATTAAGAGAAAATACCAAAAATAATGAAATTTTTTCCGATTTTAATTTTAGTTAAAGTTGCTTTATTTATGGAAATTTAAATTGCGCACAACAAATGTAAACTCATTTTCATCGAAAATAATTTTGACATCTCATAGCTTTCCACTGTATCACCTTTTTAGAAGAATT
The DNA here is from genome assembly GCA_019974015.1 of Nephila pilipes. Classification (NCBI taxonomy): domain Eukaryota; kingdom Metazoa; phylum Arthropoda; class Arachnida; order Araneae; family Nephilidae; genus Nephila; species Nephila pilipes. Next base: position 44,956 of record BMAW01020079.1, read on the forward strand.
ATTCGTGTAATTTATTTTATAGAGATATGTAAAAGAATTGAATTCTTTTCTAATAATTTTTAATTTTCCCGATAAAAAAAAAAGAAAGTATTCACACTTAAAGCTCTTCAAAAACTCAAGCAGTTTCTAAAAACATTAGTTAGCAGGGAATATAACTCTCGTCTTTAAAAAATCTAAAATAAACTAATTTGTTTAAGAAATAATGCTAAAATTTTCACTCGTTATTATGAAATAAATTTAGAAATTAAAAACATTTTTGTTCATTCTGAAGATCCCTGTTCTTTTGCATAATAAACTCTTCGTTGATCACATTTCCCATGCCATTTTTGAGAAACGGTTAATATAATATTATTCATTTACCCTATTCGAAAATCATATCTTCAACCCTACATACCCCAATTCGAAAATCATATCTTCAAGGTGTCAAGTTCTTTCTCCGTTTAAGTAGTTGAAAATGTCTGGATATGTTATAAATGATAGTTATTTCCAACATCATCACTTAAAAAATTTCATTGTCTGGAGCAGCAATCTATTTTTCCCATTCTATTTATTAACGAGATCTTTTAGCAAGAATTTTTTTATTAATTTTTTTTATATCAAAAACAATAATTAGTAATGAAGAATAAAAAATGATATTTTCTGATGACACTGTACCCTGTAGTTATTTTAATTTCAAAATTGCCTCTTAAGATATTAATTCTAATATTTCTTAAAAAAAAATTCGATAATTTACATTAAGTCTGTGGAGATAAAATACAAAACACAATTAAACAAAATTTTATAAGATATTTCATCATTCCGAAAAATAAGAGGCTGACCTGCTGCTGTAATTAAAAGATAATCAAGGGGGAAAGCGCAATTTCATAAGTAAGGTAATCATAAAAATAAAATATATAAAAAAATGTGAGATTTTAGATAATAGGAAACGTAAAATTACTTGAATGATTTGTAATCTTTAGTTTAAAAAACTAAGATTCTAGTTCTTACGATAGTAAAAATAATGCACATTTTTTAAGACTTTAATTTAGCTTCATTGAATTCAAACTACTTCAATCAAATTTTCATTTACTTTAATTACGTATCTCTGATTTATATCTCCAGATGATTCAACACTTTCTTTAAAATATCTTTATTTTCATACCATATATCATGATAGTCTCCTTAAAAATATTAAGGACATTTTTCAGATAATAGAATCGCAGGTAAAATAGTGAATATCAAGGGGGATAAAACAGTCCATTGTTCGCAGAGAGTTTTATTTGTGGGTCATTTCGCGTATGGTTACTACTTTCTGTTTCTTCTCAAGGACAATACCTTATCGATCAGCCTTTTTACTGAAAATGACGATTTAGCAAAAGAAATCTACAACCCCAATTTCTAGAGTTTCCCCAACATCTCTATATTTTATTATAAAATAGTTCCTCCCCCTCTTTTTGTTGTGTTATGCAAGTAAGAATTCAGTTATCACCCTATTGTTCATTTCAAAGAAATTATACAATGAACTATTTTAAGCTGGTTTTCATGAAATAAAGCAATTTTAAATATTCCCTCGTCTTAGCATTTCTGCTCATTAAAAGTACACGTTTGCTATCTCCAAGCCAATTTCAAGGTATCCCATAAATTCCTATCAACTCGTTTATGCGAAAACTTTGAATCCACTTCGAGTTTAGTTTTAAAGTTTTTGACAGCTTTCGTTGTTGTTCTGCATCTTTGAAATCAACCATTCAATCAACATTTCAGTTTTAATTATTAAGATCTCAAGGAAAGAAAAATTTAGTGTCCACAAGACTCTCCATCGAGTATGTTAATTACTTACTTTTAATTACGGATTCAATTGTTATGTTGATTGCCTGCTATCAGGCGTAAAAAATTTAAAAAGAAAACATTGCACGTATTCAGGGAAAAGAAAATTATCGTAAAATGGAATATGGTACTAGCGCTGTTGAGACGATACAATTGCAAGTGCAGAGCAATAAGAAACTTTTCGTCTGTGAACATTGCAAGCAGTCCTTCTCTAGAAATGGTCACTTAAGAGATCATTTGCGTATTCATACTAATGAAAAGCCCTATGTTTGTGAAATTTGCGACAGGGCTTTCTCTCTGGAACAGAATTTTAAAGTTCATTTACGTATTCATACCAATGATAAGCCTTATGCCTGTGAATATTGTAAGAAGGCTTTCTCCCGAAATGATGTCCTTAATCAACATTTGCGTACTCATACAAAAGAAAAACCATATGTTTGTGTAATTTGCGAGAAAGCTTTCTCTTTTTGCAGGAATTTAAAAACTCATTTGCTTATTCATACTAAGGAAAAGCCTTATGTTTGTGAAATCTGCAAGAAAACTTTTTCTCAGAATGGTCATTTAAAAAAACATATGCGTATTCATACAAAAGAAAAACCATATGTTTGTAAAATTTGCCAGAAAGCTTTTTCTGCAAGTTATAATTTAAAAACTCATTTGCGAATTCATACTAAGGAAAAGCCTTTTGCTTGTGAAATTTGCAAGAAGTCCTTCTCGCAAAATATCGTCCTAAAAAAACATTTGAGCATACATACAAAACAAAAACTAATTTGTGAGAAAGCTTTCATCAAAATTGAGAGTTAAGAAATTATTAATATATTCTTTTAAATGAAAAGCTTTTAAGTTTGTAACAAGATGTTAACTTGAATCAACAAGGATTATGATGGTGTATTTAATTCTGAAATAGAGGTTTGTCTTTTGAAATTTTGTGGGTACTTTTCCATTTCACCTGCACAAGTGATAAAATCTTCAAAACTGATACAGCCGAAGCCAAACGGAATATGTGTATACTGTGTGATGACGCCAATACAGTCTTTTTGGCGAGATTTGTGCTGGCTAAATGGAAAAATACCATTTTATGTAGTATGCTGTATGACAAGCTTCTTGGAAAATAGGTTTTTATATTTGTTAAAGATGAAACTAATTGTTGTACTTTTGGAGAAATAATTTATTTTTTTAAATTTCAAAATTAATTTTATGAGCTATTCAATAAAAAAATGTTCCACAAATAGAAAGAAAAAATGAGCTATTTCCTTGATATTTTTCAAAAACTTCAAAAAAACCATTTTTCTGTGCAAATATTTAGAAATTTTTCTTAATTGGGATTATAAGTTTTAAATGTATTTCTATAAAAGTATAAAGGTTTAATTGTAAAAATTTAAATAACTTTTGAAGTGTAAAAACAATGCTTCATTTCTTGAAAAACAGTTGAAAGATAGAAATTCAATTACTTTGTGAACATTTTATTACAGTAATGTTTCCTAACTGTGGTGCTGCAATCTACTAGTTGGTGTTGCCAAGTGACTAAGAAATATTGTAAGGTAGGTTTCACGAGTTTGGCTACGACCTTAGTCAAATCGTAATTTGCCAGGTGCTGCTATAACAGTGAAGTACCATTTCTTATTCTGCGAAAGATATTGTATTTTTTTAGAAGTGGGTAGTAGACCTAAAACGGTTGGGAATCTTAGTTTTACACAAATAAATATGAAATCGGTAATTGATGTCAAGATTTCAAAGCTTTGTTAGTAGCTTATTTTATTCTTATTAATTATTACACCATATCATGAGAAGATTTCAAAGCTAAAACAATGTAATGTTTTTTTTTTATTAGATGTCATGTATTGATTCCATTGATTTTATTATAGATTTAAGTTCCATAGATATTATCACTGGCATCAGATAGTTTGTTTCAATGTATTGTTATAAAAGTTATTCCATTAAGAACAGTTTAGGGAAGATGTGAGGGAATCATTTACATGTATATGTGTGCACATCCAGAGGGGCCACAGCTTTGGTAGGAGTCATTATTACATTAATATTAGTTAAATAGTTTTATGCAAAAAGTAACATTTTCCATTTTCTTAACAATTAAGAATTGTCTAGATATTTTTTTATTTCAGTGGCGTAATGCTAGAAACAACCAATGCTAAAATATTATAGTGCCGTAAATAAGGCCTTTGAAGTTTTTTGTGAAATTTTTTTCAGTACCAGTAATACTGAAAGTTTTTTACTTTAGAACTTCATATTTTCACTTATAATTAAAATTTACATCTGCTGATCTCCCATACAAATATTATTTAATTAATTAGACGAATACATAACCTATCTCATTTTCCTTTAAAACTCAAATTGATTGTTCTTGCAATAAGAACATTTTATCCCAAAATGTCCAAAATAACTTTATTAGAAACACAACAACCATTAGAATTTGCCATAGTTGTTATGTTCACTTTACAGAATCCAAATATTCCATGAAAGATATTTAAAAAAAAAAAATTAAGATTCATCCTTTTGAAAAAAATCCAAATTAAATTAAATTTTTTAAAAACATACATTGGAATTTTTTCAAAGCCTATGGATAATCCAGTAAGAATAGCTTTCAATGCTGTGTTTATACAATAAATGTAATTTACGAAAAATTTGGATTTCAGTTTGATCTGTGTAGGAAAACATTCTATTGAATAGCGTTCCATAAAATTTAATTCGTGTATAGCTTATCATTTTGATCGAAGCATAAGTTATACCTGAAATCACGGAGTTAAGTTCTTGTTCATTTTAACTAAATGAAATATTTTAAGAATCCAATTCAAAAGTTTTGTGTATTCATGAAATATATATTTTTTGAATTTTTTTTTTTTTTATTCATGAAAGAATCAATCATACTCTGAGTTTAAAAATTGCTATTTACTATATCTTAGTTTAATTAAAAATTTGATTTTTCCACCCACTTTTACAACAAACAATTTTGTTTCAATTAATCGTAAATTATCTGTAATATATTAATTAAAAACAAAAAGCAGAAATTTTAACCTATAATAAAATGGTTAATGTCAATGATAACAATAAAAATTGAGAAACCATATACACAAATCTGTATTTTATGTATTATTTTTTTGAAAAAATGCTTTTAAAATAATGGAAAAGCAGAGTATTACATGGAAGGGATGTCTAATGTGAGCTAGTAAGCTGGTGATAGCTAAACATTGCTAATACAACTGTGATTAATAATTAATGTGACATTTAATATTGAATATTAGAAACTAATGTATCTGGTTCAGTTGAAGTTGGTTGCAATCCTCAGATAGCTTTCAAAGTGTGCATCCTTTATTTTTCCTTAATTGTATTGTCACCACAATAACCTAGTAGATATTGCTGGAGATTCATGGCCGATGTTTTTGTTCAGTTATAGATTTGCCATAAAAGATGGATGCCACTAAAGACCGTGTTGTAGAAGTTTAGTGAGGGAGTTGCCAGAGGTTCCAAATTAGGAAGTCTGTCACCAATAACCCTCATGTTGCTTCTAAGCAATCACAGCCTAATTTTAGGCTTAGTGCGCTTCAGTCTTGGAAAATAGTTGCAAATGTAGGTCCTTCCAACCAATAATAATATGAATAAATCAATGATTGCATAGCAAGGGATATTTGTTTTGGGACAAGTACAATTTATAAGGAGACTTTATGAAATTTCTCTTTAAGTTACATGTCAGATTGTAACTTAATGCATTCTGTTTGATTATTTGCAGGAATAATATTTATATCAACTGCAAACAGAATAGCAATAAATAAAAATAAATGTGTATCTTTTTTAAATCCCAAATTTTTTTCTTCAAATTCTATATAAAAGGGGTTGGCAACTCAAAGGAGACAATCTGACACAAGGACCCTTGAATGAATTTTATGGCGAAAAAGTTTTTTTGGAGGGAGTATTTGTAGCGACTCTCATCAACAACGCCACCATAAGTTGAAACGTCTTTTTAAGTAGCCCGAATGAGACGTCTATTTCAATCTGGTTGGTACAAGCGCAGCGAAAAGCGACGGTCAGCATTCTTCGGACTCAAAGATCGAAGGGTTCAAAATGCCGCTGGCACTCCAAGGTCACCAATTAATCTCTCCCTCCCCACAAGGTTGAAAAATGTGCAACGCCTAAGTAGTGGCTCAGAACTTGAACACTAGATGGCAGCATAACCTAAAACTACTGATTGCATATGTTCCCGACGCAAAACATTTGCCTCTGTATCAGTGGCACTTCTCGTAATTAGTGTTGCAGCAGAAAATTTTTAGCTTTTGTTTTAAAATTATGTAAAAGAAAACAAACATGTATAAAATGAAAATTTATTCGGAAACTTGATAAAATCCTTAAAGAACAAAATTAAATATTTTCTAATTTTAATCTAAATTGTACAATTCAAGTTTAATTTATTCATTTAAAAATGAAATATATTTTTGTTTTAATTTGCTTTACAAGATAAATAATTTTTTTCTTGATCTCTGAATGCCAACTCTCCATTGAAAGTACATTTAGTCTTTCCGAATTCATAGTGCTTCTTAGAAAAGTTTTTATTCTTTTTGATGTTGAAAAAGCAGCATTCTGCCTCTGCTAGTGTCATAAGAAATGTCAAAAGAACCTTTATCAGGTCATCTAGATTATTATCCAAGATAAATTTCAGCTGCTCAGTTATTTTTCAATATTCATGAACATCAGACCTACAATAAAATATTTTTAGTTCAATTTCAAACTTTTCTTTGGCAATTATGGGATATGCTTCAGTGATCAGTATTATTTCTTCTGTGGGTTGTTCATTCCTCCATCTAAAGAAGCATTTCTTGTTGAACAATTTAACTGTTACTAAATGATTAGTGAATAATATCTGTCCATTATATCAACACATACTCAGTCACACACTTCCTTAGGTTCAAAGCAAAATGATAGAGAAGAAAATTGAATTATCGATGTAGTTTTTTCAGATATCACATGCCTTGCATTCCGCAAACATTGGCATTACTGATGTTATAAATAATTTAACTGCATTGTATCATTTTTTATAGAATAATTGAGTGAGTGATGGTCGAGTTTAATGGCGCAAGAGCCAAGTGTCACTAAGTTGCACCAAACAAGGTAAAGCTGTGTTCTAGACATTCGAAGAAAGACGAATGAGTGATAATATTTCAATGGTGCAAGAGCCAGACATAGCCATGCTGCACCTAACAAAGTAAGCTGTGATCTCAACAAGAGAAAAATTGATAAGACAAATGAGTGAGTGTTATTACTTTAATGTTACAATTGCCAAATGTGGCCATATTGCACCTAAAAGATGTGATCTAGAAGAGTGAAATAATTGAAAAAAAGATATCACTAGGGTGCTTCGGGGTCATGAGGCCCTCACCTACCAAAAGAAGCCAAGCTCCTGAGATAATCATCAGTGGCAAGGAGCCTTGCTATATCCCCATACACTGTTAATCGATTTTAGTCGTCTCTTGCAACATGCACGTGCAACAGGGGATCTATTCTTTCACACTGGGATACTTTATAGACTAAATTAGAAACTGTAAATCTTATCTAACTGTTAATTCAACTTTAAAGCTGTATGCTCTCACTTTCCTTTTATAGTTTACTGCAAAACATTTCTGAAAATGAAATAAAACTTTGGTACATTATTTATATGTTGCATGTTATGTATAAACATTTTATATCAAACTGTAATGTTTATTATTACTTGAAGGTTTCATTCGTATATTTTATCATATTCATTGCACATTTGTATCTGATGTATATTTAAATTTGTATGTGTCCGACACTTCTAAAAATATTTAATATGGATACATAACATATTTTTTGTGAATATTTTATAACATGATTAAAGTAAAATTAAAAGCAAAATTTGGCATTAGAACCCTATAATTGTTTTTAAAGATTATAAACTTCAGCAGTAATTTTTTACTCTGTCTGCATTCTTATCTAATGGTAATGCATTTATTTTCCATATTTTTATGACATTTTAGAGTAAGAAAAGAGAGAATATATATTAACTATATCAGGTGTGAGTAAACAGTGGTCCCCTGGCTACATACAATACCCTAAGTTTTTTTTTGTGGCTCGCAAGACAGCCAGAAAATTTCGTCTTGAACTGAACTTTTCTTCCCTAGTATAAAATTATTCAGAGCAAAACTAGGTCTATTTGCAAGGCATGCAGGAGATAGCAACTGTTATAATTTCCCATTGTTAGGAAAACAGAAAATCCATGAAAATGTTTCTACTAAGATTAGGAATCGTCTGTAGAATTTGGAGGATGAAGTGACAAGATTTCCGGATTTTATGAAAATTGATGCTAAATTCAATTCACTCTCTTATCCCATCACTGTTGATATTGACACAGTAACTGAGAAGCTACAACTTAGAATTTATTGACATGCTGTCAGATCACTATACGAAAGAAATGTTAAATGCTATGACATAAGTAGACTTTTACAAATTTTTGTTCCACTGAAAACTTTCCATGTATGAATAAATTTCATGGGAAAAAATTCTCTATATTTGGGTCTTCAAACATTTGCAAGCAAAATTTTCTTCTTTGAAGATCAACAAAATTAAATATAAATACTCTTTGATAGACATTAACTTGCAGGTTATGATGAGAATCTCAACAAGAAATATACTTCCCAATTTAAAAAAAAATTGTAGAAAAATGTGATAAGGTTGATTTTTCTCGTCAAACTGACTCTAAAATTAAATGTAGTTGCAGTCATAGATAAGAAATTAGCACAAAAAATTTGAGTAAAACCGCTGCCATTTTATTTAATTTATATTTATTGATTTTTATGGTACAATTCATACCTTTTCTTAAATGCAAAGTTCTGAAATGAAATTGATTTTAAAAAATAAGGCCTGCTATCAAACCCTGCTTCTCCAAAATGGGCCTCAAGCCAAAACAATTGTCCCAGAACTATATTAACATTTTAATTAAAGGTTACATTTGTGAATGTGTAATGTATTACATTTTGCAGAGAATGAAAATGTTAAATGAGTTTTCCTACATGGTTTTTTTTCATTTTGAATGCGATAGTTAATTTTTTTGGTTATTCTGAATATGTGCAGTAAAACTTTACATGGAAATAGCTCTCAGTTTGGTTATTATTATTATTAATTTTGTAAAGCAATAAAAGTTAAAATTTCTAATGATTTCTTAAAGAATTTAAAAATAATTTCATAGAAAATTAAGTACTGTTACTATGAAAAATAACACAAACACAATTTTGTGTAGGATTCTATGATAATCTCGGAGAAGAAATATTATAAAAGCATTAAGGTTATGAAAGGATTTAAAAATGTTTTTTAAAAAAAAATGATGAAATTCAAAAAGTTTTAATACAGTTAATTTTCAATCAGGAGACATATAATTACAATAAAAACTTCAGGCATGGAGTTAAAAAGTTTTTAAAATGTTAATTTGGTACCATCTCATTTATATGTAAAGGGGGGAGGAATAATACTCAGGGAAAATTATTTTTATTATACAGCATATATCATAAAAATATGTAAAATAATGAGAGCCAAATGAAAATTTCATGGTTTCAGTACAGCAACACATTTCAGAATATTTTAAAGCACAAAAGAAAAAAATTTGAATTAAATATTGTTCTGTGCAAAAGTTGGAAATAACAGATTTAGTCATTAAAGATATCACCTTTTTAAAAAAAATACTTTATTATATTATATTCAATTAAATATCATAATAAAAGCAAACAATAAAATATTTAAGTGGACAATAATATTCTTTTCAGATATTAAAATCAAAGCAAATGATAAATTATTAAATTGAATACATTTTGAAACATAATTAAAATTAAAACAAACAATAAAAAATTATTAAATTAAATATATTTTAAGCTAAATCTAATTATTACTGTCTTAAAATGAAAATTTTGAAAAAATTTATTATGACACATTCTTGAAAGCTAAGTTCATCACTGGTGAACTCAAGCATCAAATATAAAAGCAAAAATGTTTACAATAAAATTTTGAAAAACAGTAAGCAACATCTTGTGGTCGATTAAAACACTAGGGAACACATCAAATTCAATAGAATTAAACCTTTCATGTGAAACAAATTTTGAAAGTTGTGAATGAATCAACATTTTTTTAACATTCTAAAAATAATTCACTAGCACATAAAAAGTGTTTATGCGAATCAATGAAATTACAGTTCTTTTTCCCCACTGATATAATATACTAACAAAATATTTATCATTCTCATATACAATGAAACTTTTACAGTTATATACATTTTGATTGAAGAAATATATACTTTAAATAGAAAAATATTTTACAGCATTTCATTATCCGATATCTGCAGATTGTTAAAAGTAATACTATATATGTGGTAAATCAATACATTTGTCTAAATGTAATAAACCTTTCATTCATTATTTAAACTTGACAGAATTTTGTAATTGTAGAAAATACATGATAAATTAATCCAAAGAAAGAAATGGTTGTCTGTCAAAATTAAATTCATTTAAAAAAAATAACACAGAAGGAAAGAAATTGATTTAACCCTTTAATACTCAAGTTATTTTGATGATTTGGGTGCATAAATTGTCAATTTTTCTTCCTGAAAAAATCAAATGTTTAGTAGAAAATACAATATACTTAAGTAGTTAAAAATTGATATTTTGAATGATATGCATAGAAATTTTAAGGTTTTGCTGCCACTGCATGTTCACTTGAGGCGACAGACACTCATCGTGGCAGTGGTAAAGTTAGCTTCTAGTAGAGCATCATTTTCTAAAAATTAAAAAAAAAAAATTAATTGAATTATTTTCTAAAAACAAATAAATAAATAGAAATAAATAATATAATGCATACCTATTAGTCACATAATATATAAGTTTTGTGTGGTAAAACTAGAAACACTTTTCCAAGCACAAACCAACTCTACAATCAGTACACCAGAATCGTTTTTACTTCCTTATCTTTTCCCCATTTGCATCCTTTTTTTAACAACCAACTTTGCACTATATTATAGGCTCCTATTTTGCAGGACTAGGAGGAATATGGGATATAAAGTGTCATTCAGTAAGACGAGCAGGATTATCTGTTGTAGTGGTCTGCCAAGATTCTTTTGTCCAGAATCTGCATCATTATATTTATGTAAAAGCTCATCTGCAACTTGGATTTGAAATTCAAAAAATATAATATGTTTCCTAAGTACATTTTTATAGAGCAAAAATGAGTTCCTGAGTACCTTGTCTAATAAATGTAAAAAAATATATTTTCATGATATTTGAAGATGAAGCCGAAATAAACTTCTCCAGATATATATTCGGGATAAAAATACGATGCACTGAAAAAAAAATTACCCCGAGTAAAACTCGGGCGCGACATTTTAGAACACCAATGCTATGCCCGAAACTATCTCGGGCATGACAGTGAAAAGGTTAAGAAAGCTTCTCACAAGAGCAACTAAAATACAATAGCATTCAGATTAATTTTCAGGCACTTCTCATAAATGTAATACAAATGTACAAACTCCTCAACAATCAGACCAATAAAAAAGAAATTATGCATCTTAGTTTGAATTAAAAGTAGGTTTTTCAGAATGCTCTATTGTTAAAATAAAATACAATGAATTTTTAAAAAATGCCTCATGAAAATTATACATATGTGCAGCATTTATTTACTAATGAAAATACAATTTTCCTTTAAAGTAGTTCAGGAAAACAAAAGCTTTATAACAAATTTCACAAACTTAAGGCTATTCCTTTGTATGAACACACGAGTTTTTAAGTTACAACTTTGTACATTTGTGCAATCTTACAAATTGCACAAGCATAAGGGTTTTTTATTTGTATGTTTTAATGTGATTTCATGTCATGACTATTAGAAAAGGCCTTTAAGCAAATTTCACAAACATAAGTCTTTACAATTGTCTGAAAAATGTTTTCTTAAAGAATCACTTCTGGAGAAAGCTTTCTTGCAAACATCACAAACATAAGGCTTTTCATTCGTATGGATACGCAAATGTCTTTTTAGGACACCATCTTTATAAAATGCCTTCATGCAAATTTGACAAGTGTAAGGCTTTTCATTTGTATGAATGCGAGAATGAATTTTTAAGCTTCCCCTTTGTGAGAAAGTCTTCTTGCAAATTTCACAAGCATAAGGCCTTTCATTTGAGTGAATGCTCAAATGAATTTTTAAGCTACATTTTTGCGAGAAAGCTTTCTTGCAAATATCACAAACATAAGGCTTTTCATTTGTATGGCTACGTAAATGTCTTTTTAGGTCACCATTTTTGTAGAATGCCTTCATGCAAATTTCACAAACATAAGGCCTTTCATTTGAATGAATGCGTAAGTGATCTTTTAAGTGATTCCTTTGTGAGAAAGCCTTCTTACAAATTTCACAAGCATAAAGTTTTTCTTTTATATGAATCCGTAGATGCGTTTTTAAGTTAAAATTAGTAGAAAAGGTTTTCGTGCATATTTCACAAATGAAAGACATTTCACTAGTCCGAATTTGCAAATGAGGTTTTATGCTATAGCTTCAATAAAAAGTTTCACTGTAAATTTATAAACGTACATCTTTTAGGTGCTATGAAAATTCAAATGCTTTTAATTTCACCATTTTTAAAAGAATGTCTTCTTGCAAAAATCACAAGTATAAAGCATCTCATTGGAGTGATTAGAATCATAATTTAATAATGACAATAAAAAAAAAAGGTCTTTCTAAACACATTACACTAATTTTGTTTATTATTTCTCTATTTTATTTTAAACCAGATCGTAAAATTTTAGAGGGAAAAGAGAGCATTTCTTGACTAAATACTCCGGTGTAACTTTCACCTGACACCTCAAATGATATTGACCAGATTTAATTTAAAAGCCAGTGTAAGCAAAGGAATCTCGTTGCCAGTTACACCAAGTATAAACAGAATATAAAAAGTTGTGATTCAGCGTTGCAATGTTTGCGGTTCATCAACGGCGTAGCGAAGCAGAGGGGCTGTGGCCCCAGGTGAAAGTTATGTGAAGAGGAGCAGTCGGCAATAGCTGAACTGATTAATCTTATCAAATAAATGTTTCGTTCTTGAAACTATATTGGTACTTATAAGAATTTCAAGGCAATTGGAAGGAGTTCAAAATAGAGTTTGAACTAGAAACAAAAAATTCCATTTATATGAAGTTAAATAAAAGTTGTTCAATATTTCATTCAAAACCAGAAAACTAATTTCAATTTTTTATTTTCGAAATAAATGTGGCTGCGATATGCTATTGCCACATATCAAATGCAACTAGTGGGTCCTTTTTGATTTTTGAATTATTGTCCTTGAACTATTTACGGTGAGCAGGTGGCATATAATTTCCTCATCTTTTTTTTTTTTTTTTTTTTTTTTTTTGCCATTGTTATTTGAGCCGCTCAGAAGCCAATGCGGTTAAGTCCATTTTTTGATATTTTCTGATTTATGGAAATTTTGATGAAATAAATAATCTTCTTAGTTATTAAAGGATTTACTCGTGGGTTACTTTTTTCTAGGTTAGACAGCCCTTTTTTTAATAGCTTCTGAATATATTGTATAATAATTTCAGAAGCCATTGTGAATAAGTCCACCTTTTATCAATATTTTTTTTACATAAACTTTGAAATAAAAATTAAATTATTCTTCTTCTTTCGATATTTGTTGGTAACACTGAAAAATAAGAAATTCATAGTAACTGTAACCGTTACTTCTAATTAGAATTGTTTGAGTTTCATGCATGTGCGTCAAAACACAAAAGTATTACGTTGAAGTGTTTGCGAAAATTATTGTGTTATCAAAAACCTTAAAGAAATTTTCTTTAATAACTGTAAAAACTCTGACTTTTTAAAATAATAAAAAAGATTTATTGTAAGGGTATAAAAACTAAAAATGTCAATGGAAATAGAACAAAGTGAAAGTGATACGATATTTCATCCTAATTTAAGGAGAGTTAACCGTATTGATTCTGATACACCGTCAGATAACGAAGATATAGAAAATAATCAAAATAACGGAAAAGTTGGTAGAAAACGCAGCAGGAATCCTGGGAAATGGTCTAGAAATGTTGAGAAACAAAAAAGGATACAAGGTAAACAATATCAAAATAGAAATAAGAGAATAATTCCTGCAAAGAAACTTGATAATAAACCTTGTAACTGTTTACGACTTTGTAATCGCAAGATAACCTTTTATCAAAGAAAACAGACGATGAAAATTTTTTACAAGCTTAATGATCATCATAAGCAAAATATTTTTTAAGTGGGTTAATTAGAGTTCATGCTATCAAAAGACAACGACCCAGGAATAACACCAAAGGACCAAGATCTCAGTCTTTTGAATATTTTATTAGACTTAACGGCCAAGATGTTGGTGTTTGCAAAAAATATTTTATAGAAACATATCAAATAAGATACGGGCGACTATATAATTGCTGTTCAAAGGAAGATCTGAAGGACCACCGGGGGCAACATATTCCAGGTAACAAAATAGATGATTCCCATGTAAGAAAACATATAAATTCCTTTCCATCTATTTCAAGCCATTATACAAGAAGTCATAATCCCAGACGCAGATACTTAAATTCAGACCTTTCTATTGCAAAAATGTATAACCTATATGTCGAACAATGTAATGAAGAGCAAATTGTACCAGTAAAGGAAAAGTTTTATTACCATATATTTTCGACAAAATTTAACTTACATTTTAAGCAACCTTCAAAAGATACTTGTGCAAAATGTGATTATTTGGTAATAAAAAAAACAATCTACAATAGATGAAGAAAAAAATGCAGCTGAAGTTGAACATGACGAACACTTGCGAAATGCAGAAATTGCCCGTAATAGTATGGCTAATGATCGATTAAGAGCTTCAGACGAAATATACGTGTTTAGTTTTGATTTAGAAAAAGCATTACCATTTCCGAAACTATCCACATCAGTGGCTTATTACAAGAGAAACTTATATGTATACAATCTTGGTTGCCATGATTTAAAGACTAACGAGGGCTAGTATGTTTGGCCTATAACCCAAGCATCGCGGGGTTCACAAGAAGTGTCATCGTGTTTAACTAAACACATTAAATTGTACGCAAAGGATTTTCAAAAAATTATAATAATGTATTCAGATTCATGTTCAGGACAGAATCGAAATATAAAAACTGTGTTAAGTTTACTGAAATTGGTTCAGAGTGAAGAAATAAAAGCTGAAGCAATTGAGCTTAAATTTTTATTAAGTGGGCACAGTTATTTGCCCAATGATGCTGATTTTGCAGTTATAGAAGCTTATGCAAAAAAAATTCCGTATATTTATAACTCTAGTGACTGGTATCATATAATACAAAATAGTAAAAGAAAGAACCCTTTCAGAGTTGTCGAAATGAATCCACAAGAATTTCTTTCCACAAAACCATTGGAAGAAGCTGTTACCAACAGAAAAAAATCAACAAGTGGACTAACAGTCAATTGGCTTCATATGAGATGGATAAAATTGGAAAGGTCAAACCCAAGCATCATTAAGTTCAAATATAATTTTGACGAGTATGATACCTTTCATGTAATTGATATATATATAAAAAAAATAGGTAGGCCAGTAAATTTAAAAAATATAACTCAACCTATATTATATCCTAATGGCAGAACAATTTCAAGAGAAACAAAAAAAGACATCATGTGTTTATTAAAGTATATACCTCCAATCAAACACGACTTTTACAGGACATTAAGGACAACACGTGGAGATCAAGATTTACATTTAAATAACTCGGAAGAAGAGGATGTTTGTTATAATGAATAAACATAAAACTTATGACAATAAATGTTTTACATAAATTTCTTATCTTTTTCAGCTGCCAAAAGGTATAAGTCCTAAAATTTTTAAGATGTGTCATTATTTCAATAAATACTTACGTTTTTATTTACACATCCTGTACATATCTTGTTTTTTTGCAGAGTTTACACCTCGAAAAAAGACTTTATACACTTTTCTAATTAAATTAATAAACCAAGAATTTTAAAAACTAATGTATCAAAAAACATTAATTTTCTCAATTTTTGTGTTTTGGACTTAACCGCATTGGCTTCTGAGCGGCTCATTTATAAGAGCAGCGTAATGTTGATATTGCTTATTTATCATAAAGTCAAGTTTTTTGGTTTTATACGATTTATCGAATATATAGGAGTCATTGGGACAACATAGTACTTTAGGTAATTGTTTCAGTTTTTGCTGCCAAATTTTTCAATGTCTTTGCAGTTTCACACACTTGAATTTCATTTATTCGTTTTAACGTATTAACTTATACATAATTTCATTTTACGCACGCACAATGCCTTCGTGACGTTATTTTAGGATGAGTTCGACTTCGTAAACAATGAACCCAAACCCAAAGATGTAGACCTAATCCTTCTCCGTTACAATGATGATTCATTGAGAACATCCGAATTCTAATATATATTAACCTTTTAGAGCCAGTTTGTGCACTTTTTTCAAAATTTTTTAACAATGAAATATGCTCGTAAGATTTGAAGGCTAGAGCTTGAACATTTGATATATTCAAATTTTATGTTAAGAGACTTTATAAATTTTTGCTAAGTCAGGGAAAGAGTACTATAATTGAATTGCGAGTTTTCGTGAAGGATTTTTTTTATTTTGAGTGTTGGGATAGTCTTTACATTACGGGGTTGAAGATTTTTCTCCGCCAAAGACTCTTTTCTAGTAAAAGGATGATCGCCAAGGTGTTGTCCTTGAGAGGAACACCAGATTGTAGCAACAATGAACAAGACGGTCTTAGGAGTAAACTCTCTGTGTAGTTATACACTGTTTTTTCTTGACATTCACCAGTTTTCCTGCGATCTTGTTTTTTGAAAAGTGTTGTCAGCTAAATGGCGCTCCAACTATCTTCTGGCTGTTTACATGAGTGTTTCGTTAGATATTTTAAGGAGCCACAATTAAAATGAACCGCTTTAAAATAAAAATATTTTTAAAATAATGCCTACCAGTTTGAAGAAGTAAATTGAAATTATGTAGTAAAAGCAAATGTAAATTAGTAAAAATAATTAGTTTCTTTCTTTCTTTGCTGAACAATGAAATTGAATTTGTTCCTTCATTGTCATCGAATTACTAAAGACCATTCTTGTAATACTTCGAAATGATCACATTCCTATCTAAAATTTGTTCAACTATAATGAATTTACTCACAACTGATTTAGAGTATAACATCGAATCTTTCATATTTTTTTTTTAAAGAAATATTAAAATTAATAGCTAAAGATGTAAATATAACTCTACTGTATAGTGTCCTAACGCAATATTATTTTCCATTCTTTATTACTATTTATAACTTTTAAAAAAAGTAATTTGAAATAAGGAAAAATATGTTTGCTAGTAGAATCTGATAAATGAAGAGCTTTGGAAATTTTTTTGTTGTTCCAGATAATAAAATCCTTCAAGCGAAGATGTTGAAAATAAATGCAGCTTATAATTATAATCCAGAAATTCTTTGCACATAGGATTTTCAAAATGGACGATTGTGAAGTGTTTTATCTTATTGAAATGTGATCAAGCAATATTTTATTACATAAAGATGCATTTATCTTACGAATGAAAAAAAGATGTTAGTAAGTTCTAAATTTATCTCATGTTAACGTATAAAATTTTTTAAAATTCTTTCTTTTAACAAATTAAGTGCATTTTAAATTTTTCCTAAATGTTGAGATATATATTTTCAATAAACAAATTCTACCAGAAACTACCTCAATGTTTAAAAAGGTTTTTTTCTTTTTTTATTGTATCATATTAAATATTATTGAAAAAACCTCATTTCTTTCATGATTTCTCAATCCTCATTTCTTTCTAAAAATCCTCATTCTCTATAGAATAAATTACATGAACATTCTATTCTAAAAAGTCATACGATTGAAACTACATGATGTCAGAATTCTTTTCGATAAAAAAAAAAAGAGTTTACCTTTTATTCAGCGCTATTTATATTTCGATGAATAAAACTGTAACTTAAATTCAGAGCTGAAGAGTTTAATTTACGAAGCTTCTTTCGCATGAAAGGAAGAAAAGGCCACATAATAGCTACTATATTAATTAAAAGTAATTGGAAGTTCCATAACTAATTTCAAAAATTAAGTTTTAAGCAATAAAAATCTAATTCACGTATTTTAAAATTTGATGAAAAATTTAAGGAAGAGAACAATTCTAACAGTGGACAGGCCATGTTTATATATTTCTTGATTCAAAAAATTTTGTACCAAAAGTTAAATTTTAAATTTTTTTTTATTTGAGTTAAAAATTTCAATATTGTTTTAAAAAATAATGTACTAGTATTGAAGGCGAAAAATATAATCAAGGTGATTCTATAACTTAAAATCTCTCTAAGAAATGAAAGTAATGATATAACTCTCTAAAAAATGAAACTTTCTAATAAATTCTCTAAAAAATGAAACTGTCATAAACTCTCTAAAAAAATGAAACTTTCTAATAAACTCTCTAAAAAAATGAAACTTTCTAATAAATTCTCTAAAAAAATGAAACTTTCTTATAAACTCTCTAAAAAATGAAACTTTCTTATAAACTCTCTAAAAAATTAAAATAATGATTACAATAATCTAAAATTCAATTAAAATATTTTCGTAGCTTTTGCATTGAAATTCTATAAATTGAGTAATTATGAAATGCTATTGTATGGTAAATTTTCCCTTTTACTTGAAACGCAAAAGCTAAAATTGACTGCAAATTTCATACTTAACTCTTAAAAATGATGACAGATAAATATTTTAAATATATGCCGAAAAAATATAATACAAATGTGCACACAAAATACTAAGTATTTATTAAAAATATACATTGTAGCATATTATATGTCGGAGTAACTTTTAGAAATATTTTATACACGTACCATAGAAGAATAAGCAGCAAAAATTGAATTGGACTTGACAGTGCTCTGAAAGATGAAATGCGAGAATTGCTTAAATACGTAATTTGTACTACAGTCACTAAACAAGTGAAACAAATTGATATTCTGAGGTATTTTCAATAACGATTATGAGAGTTAGATTAGATGAAACGTACTTCCAGAATATTGCATGATTTGAAACAAAGGGAACTTTTTCTTCTGTAAATTATATCAGTAAAAATATTGAGAATTTAGATGCTTGAAAAAATGAAAAAAGATTATAAATAATGAGCAAATTTCAGATCAGTATCAAGGCGAATATATCAGTATTTCTATGATTTTCGAAAAGCATGCAAAGTACTTACTTCTGTCTAGTTTAAAATAATCACTCTCACACATTATTATAAGAAACAATAAATTTAACTTTCATATATATATATACAAAACGCTTTTTTTTTAAAAAAAATTACTGCCATTAAAATAATGACCAAAAACTCTATGTAATTTTTTGTCTACATAATTCCTATTACAAATCATTCTTCGATAGAAATTAGTTTATGAAAACTTATTAACAATGGTATATATTTTATTTACTTAATTCTAATTGAAAAGCTAAATATTCTCAATAAGATTACCTGAAGAATAAAGAATTTATTATTTTTGGTTTGTATTTTATAAAATCTCCCTCTTTCTCCCTCCTTAATTTTTCTTCTAAGTGCGACATTAATAAAACAAATCAATCAAATGAATAAAAATAGTAAAAGTTTTCAGAAGAAATTACTATTAACTTATTGCTAAGAGATTGAATATTTTTAAGAAATAACGATTAATTTTTACTATAAGAGAAATGATCAAATTTATATTTATATAAGATCACAAAAATTATTTCGTATAGAAGTTGATAATTTGTAAAAAAATTCGCAACTCTCTCTCTGTCTTAACTGCCCACACACACATTAAGGGAAGATTCGGCTACATAAACTGCTGTTTGTAGAAAATGCAACACCATGAAGGAATCATCAGAATCAAATGAAATTCGCAGCAAATGTCAATTATAGGATATTATGCAAATTAATAAAGTTTCAGAGCCATCGCGCGTGCGCGGCGCGCGCAGCGCCCTCTGAATTGATGCTGAAAGCGTATAAATAAAGTGCTGTAGCGGGACGTTGAAAAAAGTCTATGATTATTTGTTAGTGGCAAACGTTTAGTGAGACCTGAGTATGCCTCCACGACGGAAGAATAAGAAATTCAAGCAACTTACGGAGTTTGAACGAGGGAGGATAATCGGCCTTCGAGAAGGAGGATTTTCCTATCGCGCAATAGCAGCTCGTATGCAGCGGAACAGTTCCACAGTGATGCGAGTTTGGAAGCAGTGGACCGACGAGCACCGAACAACTCGAAAAACAGGCACTGGACGACAGAAGGTGACGTCAGAGCGCTATGATCGACACCTGCTCCGCATGGCGGTGAATGATCGCACAGCTTCCTCCAGGCAGCTGGCAGCACGTTGGTCTACTGCTACAGGTGTACAATTGTCGGCTTCGTCAATTCGTCGTCGTCTGCTGCGCCGTGGATTGCGTGCAAGGGTGCCTTTATACAGGATTCCCCTCACGGCGAATCATCGACGGCTGCGTCGGCAGTGGGCTCTTGAGCACAGAGACAGGCGAGCTGATTGGCACCAAGTTGTCTTTTCATATGAATCACGCTTCAATTTGTGGACCCATGATGGCCGTGTTCGTGTTAGACGTTATGCCGGTCAACGCTGCCTTCCTGAGTGTATTATTGAACGACATAGTGGTCGAACACCCGGAGTTATGGTCTGGGGTGCGATTTCGTATCATGGACGATCCAATTTGATACGAATTGAGGGTAATCTCAATAGCAACAGGTACGTCCGTGAAGTGCTACAGCCCGAAGTCGTTCCTTTCCTTCAAGGCATCCCTGGAGCTATCTTTCAGCAGGATAATGCACGCCCACATGTTGCGCGGACTGTTCGAGACTTCTGTTCAGCACAACGCATGCAACTTCTTCCTTGGCCTGCTTATTCACCGGATATGTCGCCTATTGAGCACGTGTGGGATATGGTTGGTCGGCGTCTCGCTCGTGATCCGCGTCCTGCAGTTTCCAAAGACGAACTTTGGTTGCGCATACAAGCGATATGGAATTCTCTTCCTCAAGCAGATATTCAACATCTGTTTGACTCCATGCCACGTCGTATAGCAGCACTTATTGCAGCGCATGGTGGCTGCACCAAATACTGATTTCGGACGCTTAATTTGTTTCTTTTGTTTTGAAAATTTCATCATTTATTTGTATCAGTACAAGTCGTTTCTGCATTAAATTTCATTTGATTCTGATGATTCTTTCATGGTGTTGCATTTTCTACAAACAGCAGTATATTTATAGACATTTATTATTAAGTTATCATAAAATAGAGTAAATACAAATACATCATTCACTTACTCTTAAATAACAGCAGAACATGAATGCATTCTAAATATCTAGTGGTAAATATATATAGATACGTTTTATTAAGAATACACATTAAATATTTTAAGATAATATTTACCAAATGATACAAAAATATGATCGATAATTTAATTTCTCTTTTTATCAATTTCAATTACACTTTTAAGAGGGGGGGGGACGAAGAAATTTTAATGGTAACTAAACTATTTGAGAATCTATGAAAAAGAGAAAAAGTTCCTGTTTCCAAGAAGCTATATCTTACGTCCTTACTAGTTATCAACAAACACTCCAATGCAACCATCACTCAATTGACAACGCCGAGTCAGATTCGGTAAGAAGTAGTCGGAACTATCACATAGGCAGGTGATTTTGCTTTATTAAGCCTAACTATAGAAAAAAAAATCACAAAAAAAAAATAGTTTTCGTCCGATTGTTGTAATTTTTGGAAAAAATTTAGATTATTAATTAAGTCGTAACATAGTTTAAAATTAGCACTTTTAATAACCCTTTTCTTTTAATTTAGAGGAAAATGTGTATAAAGAAGTGATAATTTTGAGAAATAATTTTCAGAAGCGCTATTGAAATTATTCCAAAGTTTATCGACAAAAACATCAATAAACTTTTAAATAATTAAAAAAATATATACAGTTAAGACTATTTACATGAAGTAACAAAACTTAATGTGAAGACCGAGTGAGGGAAGTAAACGAAATACACCCAAAAACAATGCAAAATCAAACAGTACTGACGGTACAGCTCTAAAAAGAAAGAAATTAAAAAATACATAGAAAAAAACCAATAAAAACATTCGGTGAAAAACCAGAAACACGAATGTACATTATATATAAATTTGAAGAACCGAGTTCAGTTGCTTACATTACGCTTTCCTTCCTTCCTGCTTACATTACGCTTTTCTTCCTTCCTGCTTACATTACGCTTTCCTTCCTAAAAGCTGGTAAGCAAAATATTGAATTTAGACACACTAAGATCAAACTGAAGGTCAAGATCTTAAAACAACTATTTAGTTCGAAAGTAATGGACACAGGGTGCCATCAAGAGATATTTAGAAAATGTTGCTCCTTAGAATGCGAATATACATTGTTCGCCCCTGAGCTTATTCTCCACTGATGTGTATTTGGCACGTTTGGCCGTGAACGACGATTGCGAGCGATGCGTATTTGGTACGTTCGTTGCGAAAGGGTTACAGACCTTCGAATCTCCAAACTAACACTCATATTGCTTATCTTTCTAACCGCTTACTAATACGAACTAACAACAGAAATCCTCTTATCCAAACCTAGCTTATTTTTGCCCCTAGCAATGGAATCTATTCTTTCCCTATTAATGCTGTGAAAATTACTTTCATTGAGCTCCACCATAACCAAGAGCCTTTTAACTACCAATACCCTTTAAATTTTTCTCCCTCAAAAAAGAAGGAAGCCAAACAGTGCAATAGAATAGTTGATTCCTTCTCTTTCTCTTCCTCCAAACCACCTTCACACTTTAAAATAACTTTCCCTTCTCGTTTCAACCCCACTCTCCTTTGAAATCACTTCCTCAAAGCAGACTAACGGTAAGGTTAATATGTAACTTTTAGGCTCCCTTCGAAGCATTCTGAAAGTAAGAGTCGACGAAAGCTCCCTCTACTGGGAGATGGTGTTACTTAGTGTATGCGAAGTACTCATACAACACTGGTCATATGGAGTAGAAGTAAATAGTTCTCTTAAAAAAGAGGAATTATAAGCTTTATTTTTCTTAATTTCATAATTTCGCTTGATTTCAAATTGGGAATTTCTTAGATGCTTTTAATTTTTTCAATTTTTGGCTAATTTTTTCCATTTTCTTATACTTATGTTTTGACAGCTATCATGATGTTTGAAAATGACGTCATAGGGCAATAAATATTTCTTCTAGACAGACTGAAAGAAGCAAGTATTGTGACTTTCTCCCAAATCGCAATCAGCCCTCATTCTTCCCCTCCTATTCAAAAATATTCTCCCCTATTTAAAACTAGAGAAGACGAGAGTAATTTAAACTCTGTCGTTCTTTTCAACTGTTTCTTTCGAACTTTTCCAGCAGGGAAGTGTAAGGAATGTAGCTTATGGTTAACCCTTGCCCTCATAAAGCAACTCAATGGATTTCTTTCCCTCGTTAGGCTAAATTGCCTTTCCTTGTTGTTCAAATATTTGAAAGCTATCCCAGACTATAGGAAGAAACTAGCTTTATCTTTGTTCAAAAATAGCCATTCCCCCCGTTCGATAGCTTTTTATTAATTTCTTTTTAAATGCCTTCTAATTTCAAAAAATCCGTTTCTACTACTTCATTTTCTTCAAAATCGTATCACTTGATTTATAAAAGATCGACAATGCTAGTGAAATATCTTCATCAAATACTAGATAGGAAATATTACAAATTTTGTGTACACTGATTAATTGCACAAAAATAAATTTTAATATAACAAAAAGTTCCATGCAAAGAACAGATTTAGCCCCCCAAAGGGCGCTTTTTTTATAATTATTATTAAATCACTCAATTAAATATAAGAATTAAAGAAAACGAAGAAATAACAAGAAATAGACAATAGTAAACTTTTCCGATATTCAAATTAAAGCAAACGATAAATTATTAAATTGAATATTATATCAGTTACATATAATTAAAATTAAAGAAAACGTAAATTATTAAATAGAATATATTTAGGCTAAGTGTAATTAAAATTGAAGCAAATGATTAAAAATTGAAAGTGATCTAATTCGCCAAAATTGATCCAACTAAAACAACAGCCTCTTGGGTGGATAAAAAGCTGATATCTGGTCAGAAAAAATTGCTGTTATGCGTATCAGCATACGGTTGTATTAACTGAAATAATTATTAGAATTTTGTTGATAATTTTTCACCCAATTTTAATTGCCCCAATATAAATGAAAATTTATATCAAGACACTTGCTTTTATTAGAGTTTGATTTTTATAACGAAAAGAAACAGATTGTAACAATATATATATATATATATATATTGTTACAATCTGTCCCGCCTCACTACAGCAGCGCCACCTTCAACTTTTCAACTTAGATTAGATGGTTAGATCTCGAGGTGTAAGCACGCAGAAATGCGTGTCCGTCTTTTTCTTTAATTTTTCATATGTAAATAAACATTTTTCCTCCTTAAATGAGCGTGGTTCTTGACAATATACCGATGCCAACCTCCATATATATATATATATATATATATATATATATATTACATTTGGGGGAATCCTTTGAGCTTACTGTTTGCTTGAAGGAAACTCTTGATCAAAAAGTTGAAAAAATAGGATATCAAAGCTTTATCCTACTCAAATTTACAAAATTACTACTTCTTTTTTTTTTTTTATATCATAACACAAACTTCTAAATAAGATAATGAAAAGGTAACTGATGGCATTTTTTGTACTACTTAAGTGTAGTCTATGAATAAGAAAAGCAACAATATTTTAAATTAAAACAAATATATAAGAAGAAAATTTTTGTAATGACTTGACTGTGATTGTTTTTTATTGCAAAGTATTTTAACACCTGGAATAATTGGCGAAATCTGCTACCTAATGTCCTGTTCAGCAACGTATCTGTTTCTGCATTTTGTTTTTGTCGCACTATACAAAGAGAAAACGTTTTCACAAATATAGGCTGAAACAAAGATTAGATGTTCCACAGCTCTTTCGGCAATTTTAGGATATTCTTTTCTAATGTCAATCCAAAATGCATAATATCAAACTTGATTACATTTTAGTTTCAATTGAGTGCCTGTCAATATATCAATTTGAGATATATCAACTAAGCCAAAAAATGGAGACAAATATGTAACCTAATGTGTCTTGATTAATGTATTTGAAGAACGTGACTTTTATGAAATTTTGTTTTATCCAAAAAATATTTCTCTATATTTATTATTACAAGCAATGTAGCTTTAAGAATTTGACTTGTATAAAACTTAAAATTTTACTAAAATGTGGGTGCTTTGATTAAGCAAATAGTAATCACTTACGGAGCGCCTGTCAAAGTTCCAAGGAACTCTATTGTTCCGCGGAACCCAGGTTGAAGAACTCTGACCTATAACAAAGGCTTACAAAAATTTAAAGTAATGATAATTTTAGTTTTATACAGGTAATCACGTTACAATATCATATGTATGCATCAAACTCTCACGATAGAAACTTATAAAACTCAGAATGTACCAACAAAAGAATAAATAGTTTGCATATCAATTATTTGTATTGAAAGATACAAAATTTATATTTCATTAACAGATCAAAGGCAAAGAAACTATAAAAATGGGACAATGAATCGACACCTGAAACTGACATTTTAAGGTACCGTTTGCTTTATTAAATCTTGGTTAATTTTTCTAAAGTTAGTCGCTAAAAAGTTCATCATGTTACTCTAGTACGTCATTAATACAAACAAATAAATAAGAAAATCTAAGCTTGAATAAATCATATTTCTTTAAAAATATAGTATTATTTAAAAGAAAAAAAAAGATAAGACATAAAATAGGGGATCTAATTGTATGAACTTTATGTAAAAGCAATATTATAAGATACTTTATATAATCTTAATCTACATCTATATTAAAAAAGTAATGAAATCAACCTTGAATTATAAATTTATCTCAATGAAGAGGCTTTGCCCACACAGTCTCATGGTAATAGGAATTTGCCCATTATTCTCGACTTTTAATTATGTAAAATAATGTTATTGGGGAAATTTTTACACTTATGGACACTATTAACACGCAATTTAATTAGAGTCACTCAATAAAAACAAGTACTTGTTTCGTGCTTGGATTATTTCTAAAAAATCTAAGTTATTTATTTATGTTTGGCATTGAGACTGAAAAAAATCAGTTACAGGAAAAGAAAAGAGGAGAAAGACGAAATATCAATAAGTATCTCTACTATATTAATAAAAATACAATTTTTTCTTTGTATATATTTTTTGGTGAAATCTCGTTTTCTTATCTTCATGAAATGTCCCTTTTTATTTTATAGAGGGGCGAAAAAACAATTCAATAAAAATTAAGAAGTTCTATGCAAAGTTTTGCAAGGAACAAATTTTGCCATCCAAGGTCTATCCATCTAAAACAATAGCCCCTTGGGAGACTAATAATAATAAATCAATATTAAAATCATTTGACCCCAAAACATTCCAAGAAAGAAGCCAAACTAAAAAGACATAGTTTGAAATTCTTGAGGGAAAAAAATGGCTGCCTCACAGTCTGAATATTGTTATCATTCATACCTTGATTCCAGTTTACACATGATTTTAATACGGAAGTAAATAAATACTTAATTTTTATATTTGTTTCATTTCAATCCAATAGAAAAATTGGGGGAAATTTATGACAGTATGTTTTTAAAAATTAAGTTTATTAGTGATGAAAGCAGGTATCAGACATTTATTGCATATAATTTATTTCAATTCAATAAAAAATTCAGGAGAAATTTATTATGATGTATTTTTGAATATTAAGCTCAATGCTGGTGAAAGCAGACATAAAAAATGTACCCCAAAACAAGATAAATTTTGGAAAAGTGGTCAGGTACGACATTTATCCAGTATGGAAAATAATAGCAACTTGGATGGCTAATATTTATTGGCAAAGCTTTATTCATATAATATCCACTTAATAATTTTCATTCTGCATTAGTTATTAGAATAAAGGGAGAGGAAAAGCTAATGCGATGCCGACTTCTGAAAACAAAATTTGTTAGGATTGAATATTTATTAGCGTCGTAATTGGAAGAAACAGGAGAGATATTTATTGTTTTTAAATTTGAAACACGGTGGCGGTTCTAGGAAAATAGGACTCGAACACTCGGCGCGACTGAAGCATCGATTTCTACAAAATACAGAACATAACCATTTGCCTCTTTTAGACACTATTTCAATGCAGTAAGATAATGTTTCTGTTCTTGAAAAATGTATTTCGAACCAGAAAATTTTTTGCACGCAATAAATTTTTTCTCTATATTCTTCATTTAATCATAAAAATTCGCTATATTTCAATCTGATTCCTACAAATAGAATTTTGAGAAAATAGTAATAATTAATTACGCAAATAATATATGTAGATGTATATTCTATTTTATCATTAAAATTTGAACAATTTCCCTTTAATTATAAAACAAAATTAAAATAATAATAATAATAAAAGCAAATTTCCCTACTCTCTCTTTGTAAGTAATGCAACATGAATGTGTTGCTATTATATGAAAATAGCAATACATCTAACGCATGAAACATATTACATACACTAATATACGAAAATAGTAATATATTTAAAAATATGTGTGTGTGTTAGTTCCATTCTCATAATCTGTCTACGTAAATATAGATAAAATGTTTTGTGGGTAATCTCTTGAATAAGTATATACAGTTGTGTCATTCGAAATAAGATTATTACTTTTGGTTTTAAATGTACTGTAAACAATGACACACAACAATAATATAATATTTGTTTGATTTTATTGATGTCCCTCTAGGAGCAAAGCGGGCTATTGGCGACGTACCTCGTAATTTTGAATCTCAGTGAAGTGACAAGGACGACACCTGAGCTAGCACCCCCTCTTCTAACATCCACCCCACCCCACTGGAGGATTTTGGGCCCCGATAGATAAAACGTGCATTAACCCCGGCTATAGAGCATCTTTTGTGGCATCAGGGCTCGAACCTATGATTCGACGAAAACCGCTGACCACGAGCACGCTGCCTTATCCCCCAGGCTACCGCGGCCAATAATAAACAAATACACATGCAAAACAAACACATTTAAATAATCTTTTTCCCATATCTGTATAATTACAAAATACCGACATATATAAATGATAATTTAAAGAAATAATTAGAATTTTAAATTCCTTCAAAATCCCCCGTTTTTGCTTTCTACTTACAGTATCCTATCACAGCATAATTTTGTACAGATTAGTTGAATATCAAGAAAATCTTAACAATATTAGTATTATAATTTCAGGGATTCAAAATGACTAAAATTTTACATTTTCGTACTTTTTCGTTTTTACTCTTTTCCTGTGCATCCAGAATCAAGTTGGATTACGCATGGACATCGACCTGGGATATCGTGGATCAACAATTTCGGGTTATAGACAATTAAAATAAAAGAATTCTATTTTTTTTTGTCATATGATCCCAAAGATAATTTTCCTTAAATATTTTTTCTATTTTGTGACCATTTTATGTCCGTATTACAAAAAGACAATATTTCTTCTCTGCAATTTGCAGTTGACCTTGAATTTGATAGAAATAATCGTGATTTTTATTTCTTACCATCTTTCCAAATCTATTGAATTTCCAGATGAGAAATTTTTTTGTAATTATTGCTTTTTCGGGACTTATGCTTTGGCAAGAGTCCTGGCATTTAACCTGAATTCCGTCATCGTCAACTAAACCATCTGGAGTGGTTGCTAAGTACTCCAGAATGTTTTAAAGCCTTCATGGACTCAATTTCTTGATTTATTCCATAATTCATTGCTGAAGTCCGGAAGTGGGAATAAAGCTATTTTTTTTTAATTATTCCTTCACATCTTAATTATTCCTTCTTTCCATTCCGAGAAATATTGTCCTACATTCTTTCTTCGATATGTTGAAATATACAATCTTGTATTGTTGCTTTGACGGTTATTCGTATTATTTAATAATTGTAATAAATTTCTGCATCACAAGTTTAATAATAACAAATGTTTTAATGTACAAATAATTAAACACTGGTATAAAACACGTGAATTTCAATTCTGGAGGTAAAAACAAAGAATATTGTAACATATTTGCATTATTTCCATTGATATACTCAAGATGTATCTAAAATATTTATCGCTCATTTTAATAATTAAGGCTTCCGTCTACTCGCCATTTTGATTTCGTGGACGTAATGTTAATCCTATGGAATTTTGACTTTAATTCTCACATCTGTGTTATTTGATCTATTTGAATGCAATAAAGTGCATTTGAAAGAGCAAAAAATAATCAATGCTTCTGTGGAATTACTTTTTTCCTAAGATTTTTAAAAATATTTTTATTCTTATTTTAATTATTCGTTCTTGAGTTTTCCGGTCTTTAAAGAATATTTTCAAATATTTTTAAGAATTGAAGAAAAAAAGTAATTCCACAGAAGCATTCATTATTTTTTGCTCTTTCAGATGCACTTTATTGCATTCAAATCGATCAAATAGTGAAGATGTGAGAATTAAAGTCAAAATTCCATAGGTTTAACATTATATCCACGAAATCAAAATGGCGGGTAGACGGGAGCCTTAATAAGTTAATTTGTGCTGTGTATTTTTTTAAATACCCAGTAAAAATAGCATAAAAAACGAAAGATTACTTCTTTTCTTAAGAAAACGTACATGGAGTTTACTTTTTAAACACTATGAAATACCTCATAGATATCTGTATAGTGATTTCATCTGTAACATGGACCATATAAGTTCTCAAGCTGTTAGTAGTCATAAAACTAAAAATAAAAAAAAGTAAGAATACGACTTAGAACTCCCCGACGTATTGAAAGAGAAAGTAAAAAAAATCCTCCCCCAATCATCTTAGCGAATATCGACGACCGGAAAGCAACTCTTGAAAGAAGGATGAAATTGACAAAATGCGAAGACAAAGAAGATTTTAAAAGGAACAATTTTAAAAAAAATCCCCCTACAGTTGAAGCATTCAGAACAATACAAAATTATGTTCAAGAGAAGAATTTAAAAGTTCACACATTTGAATTATCTAGTAAGAGAATCCTTAAATGTATAATTAAAGGCGTCCCAATTAATTATTCCTAAGCTGAAATAATTCATTATTTAGTTAAATATAATCTCATAGCCAATGAATGCAATAACTTAAAATCCATAAAAAAAACCCCAGCCTCTCCCCCTATTTTTAGTTACACTTCAAAAAACAGAAAGCAACAAAAAATTTTCGAAATCAATAATATTGGATACTTTTCAGCTAAAATTGAACCTCTCGATAAAAGAAAAACGCCCAATCAATGCTATCGTTGTCAAAGTTATTTTCACCACTCTAGATTCTGCACTAGGAAATTAAACTGTGTGAAATGGGGAGATAATAATCCAACTCATAGCTGCACCAAAACTCCTGAACCCCCCCCCCCCCCCCAAATGCTGTAACTGTGGTGGTGATCATACTGCAAATTAATATGGTTGCCCCAAAATCCTATGAATTTCAAAACCTCTCTTCCACCAACAACAAACTACTGGGAAAAACAACGTAAAAATGCCAAAATCAACGATAGCCAAAGCGATCAAAACACCACACCCACCGATGACAGCCAACCATCAAGTCTTCCTTTCGTTAATGAAATTAAATTTTTTTTCAAAAAATTAAAGCTTGATAAAATAATGGAAACTTTCCAACAATTTAAATCAATAGGAGAAATATTCGCTGATAATAAACTTGATTTATGTTCAAAAACTATATAATCATTTCAAGTCATTTGCAGTATTATGTCCATCTGGTTCTAAAATTTAATACGCTAATTAAATTACCCTCATCCCTCCTGATTGTAAGCTGGAATGCAAATGTCATTAAGTCAAAAATAGGAGAATTCCAAAATTTCACAGATGATTACAAGCCAGAAATCATAGGAGTCCAGGAGAAACTAACCTCAAACCTTCTGAAATCTTTAAAATTCCAAATCATAATATATACCATTCTTACATATCAATCCATAGGCGGAGGTACTGCAATATTAAATAAAAATAGGATTTATCAACATATGGTTATTAAAAATATATCCACCTCTGAAAATACCGCATCCACAGATCAATACCAAAAAACAACCAATACTTCACAGTTTCTATTATTTACCATCCCTCCAGTAATGCCATAAATCATAGCGATCTAATCAACATCCTCTCAGACAACCCAACCGGAATTTTAATAGGCGACCTAAACGCAAAACATCCAACCTGGAACAGAGAAAGGCAAACAGATCAGAAAAAATTATTCATGCTAGGTGCAACACTAATAACTTCCAAATAGCTGCTACCGGCTCACCCACTCACTTTCCTTACAATAGCAATACTTACTCTGTAATAGATTTTGCTATTATCGAAAACATTCCATTCTACAATATGGAAAGTGTTAATGAACTACCTAACCACCATAACCCTATACTAATGGGCACCTCTTTCATCAAAATTCTCCCTATCCCCCTCCGCACACTATCAAAAATTGGTTCCGCTATCAATGAGTATAAAAATTGGTACTCATTGGTTCCGCTATCAAGAAATTCTATATATTATAACAAAAGATAACCAATTATTAATAATATCTTTGATATCCAATATGCAATTAACCATGTGAGTAATACCAGATCCATCCCCCTCCCATCTTGGACTCTTCCCTCATATCAGAAACCTATTTAAAGAGAAAAATAGATATATAAGACAATGGAAAAACACCAGATACCCTCCTTTGAAACCCATAATTAATAACCTCAAAAAGCAAAATTTAAATGAAATTAATACCTTTGAAAAAAAAAAAAAAAAAAAAAAAAAAGGAAAATCTACTCCTCTAGCTTAATAATGAAGATAACTCCCATATTAAAATGAACAAAAAACTTTCTAATAAATATTACAATATTCCCTCCCCACGCTAACATGTAGTAGTGGTCTGGTATTCTCAGAGAAAAGAAAAGCTGATCTGCTTGTCCATAATCTTGAATTCCCGTTTCAGGAAAATCCAACTCCATATGAAGATGATCATATTGAAAAAACAGAATCAATAGTTCAAAATTATCTTGAAGCCCATGCCAATTTTAATTTCTCCCCTTCCTCATCCTTTTCTGAAATAGCTACCATAATTAATAAGTTAAACAAAAAGAAAGCCCCCGGAGAGGAATGCATTCATAAACAAGCCTTTGAATTCTTTCCCCCCTCGTACTTACTCATCTCACAATTATTTTAATAAATGTCTCATGTTTGCCCATTTTCAACAAAAATGGAAATATTCAACTATTATTCTCTTCCCAAACCCGGCAAAAACCACTCCATTCACTTCAACTATCGATCAATCAGCCTACTAAATTCTATTTCAAAAATCTTTGAAAGAATCCTGTTAACCAGAATATTTACTCATGTTTCCACTAATAAAATTCTTCCAGATTCATAATTCGGTGTTCGTACTAACCGCAACACTGTCTTCCAATTATTACGGGTTGTGAATGCCATTACCGAAGGATTTAATACCAAACAAATCTCTGGAGGTATCTTCCTCTACATACAAAAAGCTTTCGACCGCCTCTGGCACGACGGATTGATCTTCAAACTAATCAAATTCAATCCCCCCCCACATAATAGTTATCTTAAATAATTACCTTAAAGATAGAACATTCCAAGTTAAACTCAATAATACTCTTTCTACAATATGTCATATACAAGCCGGTCAACCTCCAGGGTCTCTAATTTCAACAATTTGCTATAATTTGATCACTTATGATTACCCTCAGAGTCCCTAATATAGTCCCTGCATATTTGCAGATGACGCAGCAATCCTCACTGAAGGAAAAAAATCCAATCAACGTAACAGATAAATTACGAAATCATCTAAAACAAATAGAGGAGTGGATGACTCTTTGGAGGATTGCTGCAAACATTAATAAAAACTAAATCTCTCATATTTGGAAAGGGTCATCCCCCCGATAAAAAAACTTAAATTTTTTAATGATCAAATCTCTTGGGACTCTGAGGTCAAGTACTTAGAAGTTATCATGGACTCTAAACTCCCCTTCATATTTCATATCCAATCAATAATTGACAAATTCCGGGCCGAAATCTATAACCGTATACCTTTAACTGGCAAAAATTCAATACTAACTCTTGCTAACAAAGTTCTTCTCCATAAACAAGTTATCCGCCCTATCATACTTTATGCCTTCCCCACTTGGGGTCACGCCGCACCTACCCACATTAAAAAAATACAGATCCTTCATAATAAAATCCTTCGCATGGTTACTTACTCACTTTGGTATGTCAGAAATTCTGTCATCCATAATGTATGTGTGTGTGTTCTCAATATTCCTCCTATTAATAAAGACATCAACTATCTCTCAAGAAGATTCTATAATAGACTAAGAAATCATACTAACCCACTAATAAGGGCCCAGCTAATTTCTGCTTGCAATAATGGAACCCATGCCTTACCCTACTAATCTTACAATTATTATTTCCATTTAATTCTTCCATAACACTTTGCATTCCAATTCAGACCCCTTTAATTAATTTCTTCATCATTCCTTCAATAGCCTCTTTCTCAATCAACCATCTTACTCCAAGACTGACATTATCATCTATTCAGCTTATCATCAGCTGTTTAGATGATAATGTAAGTCTTGGAGGATAGGGATCCTTTCGCCATCCCTATCTCCCCTCTCTTGAACTAGTTTGCTGACCATTGCTGTACACCGAAGCAAACAAGAACCATTTTTTACTTTTCCCTTCATTCTTTTACTTTCATATCATCAAAAAAAAGTTTAAGAAATATTTTATTTATTACTTTTGTAATTTTACAATAATCATAATAAACAAAATTTAAAAAGAAATCATATAAAATAATACTCTCATCTTGTTGAAGATTAGACATAGTCTATCCAAGGCATTGAGGGGGTGAAAAAAATGATATTAAAAATTTTATAATCTTATCTAATGATAATATCAGAAAAGAAATTAAATATCTTTAAAAATCTTATCCTCATTGTGAATAATTCACATTCACTTTCCTATCCTTTTCTCTCTCTCTTTCCTTTTATTTACGTTTTTTAATTCTTATCTGTACTATGCACATTTTTAATATGCTTGTTTAGTATTAAAAAATTCAATGTTTCGATATGATATTAAGTAAAGAGTACACCAGATTGCCACTCGCCACTATATGATTGTTGTTTTTTGTGAAGTTGTGGCGGAGATACGAATATCGATTATTGCTACGCGTTAAGCGAGTGAGTGATAGTAAAGTTTAATGGCGCAAGAGCCAGATGTGGCCACACTGCGCCAAACAAGGTAAGTTTGTGATCTAGAAGTTAAAACTATGAAAATAGATTAGTCGACAAAAAGTGTCAAGTGAGAAGGTAAAGTTTATTGGAGCAAGAGCCAGATATGGCTATGTTGAGCCAAAAATGATTTAACTGTGGTCTAGACGTGAAAAAAATGGAAGAAAATACACAAATTGGTTGACAAGAAGGATGGTCGAATATAGAGAAGGATTGCTAGGGTATCCCGGGGACGCGTCACCCGTGTTTACCAAAGACAGTAAATCCCATGGGAAAGAAAAAGATCACTAGGTTGCCTCAGGGTCATGATGCCCGTTCTTACCTGAAGAAGGCAAGTCCCTGAAGTCCCCTGATATAATCCCAAGGGGCAGGGTGCCCGGCTATACCCCCAGACGCTGGGTACCCATTTTAGTCGCCTCTTACGACATGCATGAGCTACAGTGGGACTATTCTATCATTCCCGGTCACCATACGGGTCTACGCGTTAAGCGAAATGGGTTCTCAAGATATGTTGTACAGAAGCCAAGTGAATTCCTATTAAGGTTCCAATTTTCATCTAACCGTGGCTCAGATTTATTAAGTCCGTGGTTAAATGTTATCATGTAATGGGACTTCAAAGCGAAATTAATTTTTAACATTTTTCCATTAATTGTTTTACCATTGAATAAATATTCTTCTCTACTGTTAGTTACATTTCATCATTCGGCTTAAGAAATGTCTTTAAAAATTTCAGATACTTTCCGTTAAAGGGGGCCGTAAGAAAATTGCCGAATCAAGTTGTGCGATTTCATCTCTCTCCTAACGCAGTGCTACTATGATTATCTGTGGTATCGCTCCCATTTGGCGAAAAAAAAATAACCATCGTTAATGGCCCTCATTAACAAAAAAGTACCAAATTTCATAATGTGCAGAAAATTAACGATATTCATTTAACAGCTCAGGAAGTAAGCATTTCATCTTTTGGGTTTGTAATACTTATTTAATTCAATAATTACAGTTCCTTTATTTCATTTGAACAATCGGAAATAAAATATATTTTGGACATATTTTAATACAAGTGTGCCTTATTTACTATTTAAATATTAGTAATACCGAACATTGAACTGCGAAATATTTAACTGATTTTATTAAAGCATTAATTTTTCAAATAAGAATGTCTTAGTAATACGATCACTCTTTCATATGTTTATTAATTTGCCAAGATTTACATGTGAAACTCTAAATCAAGTGAATTGTTCTGATATTTTCTTGTATTTTATCTGAGATCAGCATTTAAAAGACTTGATTATCTTCAAACCCTTAAAAATAATTTTATTAACAGGAATGCTTGATAATAGGGATATTTATGAATTAATTGGGAGTACGTATTTGCATTTTCTTCGGTAATAAAATTGAAAGTGATGTAGTTATTCTCAGTCAAAAATAATCATTCATCAAAAAGTAAACTAAAATGAGTAAACTTTTACAGATACATTATTACATTTTTTTTATTGTGAATTGTATAAATATGTACAAAATTCTTAAATGACAAACAAATTTTTTTAAATAAATGTAGTTCATTATAAACTTATCGAAATAAGTAATGTTTTCCAGATTTAGGAATCTTAACTTTTTCATATTTTATTTGTGCACTAATTTCGACTAAACTATCAACAAAATTCAACGATACTTGAGTTCCATATTACATTTGATATTATATATATTATACTACTACAATAAATTGTTATGAATATGCATTTCTAAAAAAAAAATAATTTAATGTTTCTACTTGTTTTAGACCCTGAAATTAACCAAATTCGTTTCATTATTTTTTTTTGTTGCTTGTGACCTAACAAATCTAATTCTGACGTTGATTGGAACTTCAGTTTTTGAAGTTTTACCAGGAGAAAAAAGTAATTTCTTGAAATTTTTTTTTAATAATTTAAGACTCTAAGTTCTACTATTACCCTGTTCACATGTTTCGCCTCTAATGCTCTAGTACAATATTTTTAAAACAATATTAATTTTTTTTCTTTTAAATTTAAGAAAAAAAATGTATAACTTTTTGTGCAAAATTTTATGGATTGAGAAATACATAAACATGGTCAGTCCACTGTCTGAATATATTTTTTAGTTTTAATTTTTGCATCAATATTTAGAATACGCGAAATTGAATTTTCTTTTTAAAAATTTAATTTTTCAACTGAATAAAAGTTCATATAGCTTTCAACCGAGTGATTTTTTGAGTTAAAAAAATGTTAAAGTAGTTTATTCTATAGAGATACATACGAGAAATGTGTATTTTTCTAACAATTTTTATTTGGTACAATAAAAAAGAAAAAAACCACATAAAGCTCTTAAACATTGAGGTAGTTTTTAGTGGCCCTAGTTTATTCAAAATATATATCTAAGCATTTAGGCGCAAAAAATTAAAATGTATTTAATTTCTTAAAAAAGAATATTAAAATTTTGTTATGTTAACATGAGATAAATTTAGAACCTACGAAAATCCTCCCCCCCAACACTCGTTTGCCTCTTTGTGTACATTTACTCCTGCTTACATTTATTCTCTTGAAAAGCTATAAACAGTAATAAAATATGAAAAAAAATATAGTATTTTAAGACATTGTATCTTAGTTATATTTACTTCAAAATTATATCTTGAGCTATTAATTTTAATATTTTGTTTTAAAAAAATTGTATGAAAGGTTCGATGCTATACACTAAATCAGTTGCAAATAGATTCAGTACAATTAAATAAAATTCAGCAAATAATTTGATCATTCCAAAGAATAAGAGAATGATTTTCAATAATAATGAAGAAAAAACTCAATTTCGTTGTTGAGGTGAAATTTTTTTTTTTTTTTTATCTATTCTAGTACTTACATAATATAAATCATACAAATTTTTTTACTTGATTCCAATTTCTTTAACTAATTTTCATTTTTTCTTACAACAACTTCAATACATTTCTTCAAATTTGTAAGCATTTCTTAAAAAATATTTTAATTTCAAGCGGTTCATTTTAATAGTGACTCAACAGCAATACAGTGGATAAAAGACAGAAGATCATTAAATAAATCGAGACACATGAACCTGTGTTTCCACATTGTGAAAGATTTATCAGAGAAAAATATAATTAAATTGAAATTTCCAGACTGATTATATAATAGCAGCCTTTCTGACTACAGCAGTGAATGAAGATAAATTGATATATGTAATGGAAAATGCTTCTTTCAATATCTTAATTTTTGTATGTCTCAGTATGCATAAGTATTATTTTTGTGTAGATGTGTTTGTCTTTAATGTTGCTTTGAAAAGGGAAAAAAATGTGTCACTCGCAATAGTGGGTATTGGGCTTGGAGTGAAATATCTTATTCTACATAGTATTAAGAACATCTACATTTGTACTTCTCCCAACAGACTCCAAGATACGAGAGAGCGGAAGCAACGACAGAAGTCAAGTAAATGTTTTGCGCATTAAGAATGATTATTATGCTGTGTGCTATATTGTCTGAGTGAACCTATTATTTTATTCTTCCATTTGTGTATCAATAAATATGTTCATCTGAAAATCACGACTAATCAATTCAATTCACAAATCATACAAATTAAATAAAACTGCTCCCCTTATTCTATGACTTATGATAAATCCCTACTCAATGAAAAGATTTTTAACCTCAGTAGTTATTGATGTGGCAATGGAATACAATTATGGTGTCCCTTATTCAATTAAATAGGATATATCATCATAATTAAGAAAAACCCATGAGTTACAGTCACATAAAAAGAGAATTAAAATTTCAAATTAATGAGGGGAAAAAAAAGGACTGGAGCTTCAAAAGAAAGCTTAGAAATAACAATCCAAATGAACTCACTTTGAATTTAATTTATTTGTCCAGCTAAGAGAGAAACTTGACCATAACGAAGTGTATAACAAATTAAAAAAGGGAAAAAATAATTGTTTGCATTACTTTAATCATAACTGAACCAAGAAATTTCGGTACTTGTCTAATATAACAGTGACCAATGATTAATCGCCAAGTAGATTATATCAAAAGGTAGGCTTCATGAGTTTGGCGACAATTTGGCATAATCATAATTTGATGGGTGCCGCTATAATAGGCAAGTACTGAAATTTCTATATATGAACTAATGACATGCAAAAAAAAATACATTTCATACATAAATATTTATAGATGGAGTATTCAAGGAAAATCTGGAATACTACAGAATTGTTTCTTTTACACTATTTTTAGGTACTGAACAAAAATTTTACTTCTGAACATATTATAAAACATTTTACTAGCAAAAGAAATGCTTAGTTCATTTTAGTCAAAGGTATAATATCTAAAAACAAATTTAAATATATGTAACAAGGCCATCTATTTCACTGTTGATTCTTAATAAATTAGTTTAAATTTGAAAACTGCTACAAATTAGTTTTGTCTTATACATTTCAAGTAAATGTAAGTAACATAATGGGATTTCTTGAAATCATGAAGTAAGTGTTCTTTTGCTTTCCTAGAAAGCTGTATAATTTATTTAATTTTTGAGGAGGGTATTAAAGATATATATACTGAATTTTAACAAGTGTGAAACGTTTTTTTTTGCTTTACTTTATTATTGTTATACAACAAAAACTATGTTTTTTAGAAAAACATTTTTTTTTGAGTAATAAAACATTCTTTTGATTCATATACGCATACATAATTTTTTTTTTTTTTAAAAAAAATAAAAGTTTATTTAAAAAAAGTGATTTCAAAGAAAAAAAATCTATAATTTTAACCATATTTAATGTTCGGTTTTTTTAAAAGTAACATTTCATGTTGTTTTGTATTATAATGTCAGTTAAACAACCAATTGATACTTCTAAAATAACATTATTAATAAGTGCATGAGTGAGTTAATGCTTATACCCAAAACTTTTTAATACTCGCATCGAACAAAAAAAGATTTGGAAAAACATACTTGTAAGGATACAAATAGGGGATAGTAAGCTTTTGTTTCTCTCTACACTATAAAACAAAATGTGGTAAGGTGAGAAAAATAATATCAAATCACATTGAGAAAGCTACTGTTTTAAGCAAAAATACTGTAAGGAAATGCTTGCTTACAATTTTCTTTATTTTTTGAATTAGTTAGTCAATCTAAGCTAGTTCCCCAGAGATAAGTTTTCTTTAATTTGTAACATACATAGAAATTTCCAAAACTTTTAACAATAAAAATAGAAACTTTATATTAAAATCAAATCATAACAAATCCAAATAATCAAATATACATATAAATATATTCAGAGTGAAGCATTTTATCAATTTCACCATTCCCGCAACATTCACATATACTTCACTTACTAGATATTATACATAACACATAAAATGAATTTTGTATATTAAAAAATTACTTTAAATCAAAAATTTTCGAAAATTCAACAATTTTTTCTTCTATTTTACCTAGAACAATCTTGCTTATCTCCAATTCATAATAGCAGTGGGGAAAATTTATACTTAAATGTAATAAGTATGAAGTAAACGTAAAAAGATGTATCCCATATTTACATTACATGTGTTCATACAAATGAAATTCATGTCACATCACAAACGTTAAAAGTTGCTCAAAACAAAAAGTCCATTAAAAAAAAAAAATCTGAGCATCACTATTCTGATGCAAAGTTTAATTTCATCAATATAATACTGTTGCTATAAACAGGAATAAACTCAAAAGACAATGAAACTTCAAAAATTAAAGTTTTTTTCCTATGAATACACAGATGACTTTTAAAATCACCATTAAGGCTTTCGGTTGGTATGAATATGTAAATGAGCTTGTAAGGATCCACTTTGCGAAAAACTCCTCAGGCATAAACATAAGACTTTTCATTGGTATAAAAATGTAAATGAACCTTTAAAGAATTATTGCACGAAAAGGACTTCTTACAGATTTCACAGACAAAAGGCTTTTCATCGAAAAGAGTATACAAATGCATCTTTAAGTCCCTTCTGCATGAAAAGAGCTTCCTACAGATTTCACAAATGAAAGGCTTTTGTTTACTATGAACACATAGATGTTTTTTTTAAATAAGTAGTAAAAGCCTTTGGACAAAATTCGCAAACGTATGGCTTTCAACTGGTATGAATAAGCAAATGTCGCATTAAATTACCATTGCGAGAAAAAGCCTTCTTACAAATTTCACAAATATAAGACTTTTCCTTGAAATGAATCTGTTTTTTATGTTTCTTTAAGTCACGAATGGAAAAAAATTGCTTGTTACAGATTTCACAATCATAACACTTTCCATTGTTATGAGTATGTAAATGCCTTTTTAAATATACTTTTTGTGAGAAAGCTTTGCCACAAATTTCACAAACATAAGGCTTTTCACAGTTATGAATATGTAAATGAGCTTGTAAGGATCCACTTTGCGAAAAACTCCTCTGGCAAACTTCACAAACAAAAGGCTTTTCATTGGTATGAGTACGTAAATGAACCTTTAAAGAATTATTGCATGAAAAGGACTTCTTACAGATTTCACAAACAAAAGGTTTTTCATCGGAATGAGAAAACAAATGCCTCTTTAAGTCCCTTCTGCATGAAAAGGGCTTCAAACAGATTTCACAAATGAAAGGCTTTTCTTGACTATGAACACGTAGATGTTTTTTTAAATAAGATAAAGTAGTAAAAGCCTTTGGACAAAATTCACATATATATGGCTTTTCATTGGTATGAATACGTAAATGTCGCATTAAATTACTATTGCGGGAGAAAGCCTTCTTACAAATTTCACAAATATAAGACTTTTCATTGGTATGAATCTCTATATGTTTCTTTAAGTAACTAATGGAAGAAAATGGCTTTTTACAGATTTCACAATCATAAGGCTTTCCATTGTTATGAATCTGTAAATGTTTTTTTAAATATTCTTTTTGTGAGAAAGCTTTGCCACATATTTCACAAACATTCGATTTCCCCTTAGTGTGAATAAGTAAACCTTCTTTTAAATCACAGGTAGCAGTGCAATCCATTTTCACAATTCTAAAATATATGGCTTTTCATTGGAATGAATATTCAAAAAAGAATTTAAATGACTTTTCCTTGAGAAGCATAACTTGCATGAGTATAAATTACCATAAATGTTTTAGCGGGGGCGTGTACAAATATATGAATATGAATTAAAACCGGGATAAAGAGTTCACATACAAAGACACAGTTTCTTTCTGTAGGAATGCTGAAATTGATTTTCTTTTAGAGAAAACAATTCATTTAATGTTTTGAAACAAATATACCAGCAGGAAATCTTTTATAGAAGA
The DNA here is from genome assembly GCA_019974015.1 of Nephila pilipes. Taxonomy (NCBI): domain Eukaryota; kingdom Metazoa; phylum Arthropoda; class Arachnida; order Araneae; family Nephilidae; genus Nephila; species Nephila pilipes. Next base: position 86,477 of record BMAW01020079.1, read on the forward strand.
ATATGTTTAGGACATATTAAATTTTGAAATGATTCAAATAATCAGCAGTTATATGAAAAAGCAAGTATGTTATTTTCATTTGTATTGATTCAATCATGTCATAGCGAATGTTTCTATAAATAATGCAG
>BMAW01020080.1:0-11077 GCA_019974015.1 Nephila pilipes
TCCTACTATGGTAATTGAAAGATAAGAATTTATAAAATTAATTTATTTAATTCAAATTATTATACGCGTACGCAAATATATATATATATATATATATATATATATATATATAATATTAACTAATAATACATTGTAATATTGAGTGCAATAGTTTTTACACGCTAAATAAAATAAATTTATCTAAAATTAGTTCATTTCGCTTAAAGTAAAAATATACATTTGAGTTAAAACAGAAAATAGTATTCGAATACTATTTAAATTTCGGGAAATACTTGTTTTGTAAGATTGATTCTGACATAGCATGAATAATATTACAAAAATATTCACATTTTTCGTTCAATTCTAAAGATGAAGGTTTTAATAATTGAAACTAACATTGATGTTTTCTTTAACTAAAGATACGATTAAATATAAATCATTATTCATATTTAGAATAATATCAAGTAATTTACATATTTATATGAAACGGTACATAAGTGGATAATCTTATGAATTGAATGTTTTTTATAAATAAGCTGATGTAAATCAATCGGTGAAAAAGAAAAAAAATATTTCTGTTAATAATAATGGTTTACATTTTAAACGTAATTATCAGTTTATTTTTTGAACTACTTAAAATATTTATGTATACATAGTAAATCAAAGTGGCAAAATTCCTTTTAAATGCCTCTATTATTCTGCTGTAATCTCTAATCACACACGTATTTATATTTTATTAATCAAAATCATATAACTACACTCATACAAGGACGGTATTTTAAAAAAGGAAATAGAAGCTCACATCAAAGATTTTACAATGCTATTTAATACAGAAAATAATATATTAAGAGAGGACTTACTCTCCCCCCTCTCAGAACTATTAGGTTCCAAGAGTTTTCGCATAATCATATAGCAGCTAAGCATTTATTCTATTTTCACATAAGCATATAAATAGATTAAAGTACAATTTGTTTCAAAAAACTTAGAGATTTTTAAAAGATTAACTAGACTTTGGGAGCAATGTTAACAGATTTAAGGACTAAGATTTTAAGAAGCATTATTCATTATGAAAATACGATATTAAATCATAAATTAGTTTTGAAATTGCAAAAAATATATTGAATGAAATACTGTTTTTTAAATGCATTACAAAGAAGTAGAATATATGTATAACAATTTAAATAAATTGAAAATAGTTTAATACTGAAAAATACAAATCATAAGAAAATAATTTTAAATAAGTTGTTAGATGTATAAAATTAACATGATTTTGATTAATTGATATTACTTAATATTTTATAATGTAATTTTGGATTTGGCATGGGGTTTTAGATTTATAATCAACGTGCCAAACATGTGGTTAGATTATTTTCAATTATGTACGAGTATATTGTTATGAAAAATTTCGATTTACCTCCCGTTCCAGTTGAAAGGACGAAAGGATGGTTATACAGACATGGGCAGAATATTCCAGTCAGGGTAACACAGTAGATAAGGCTGAACTCGTTTGATAAAAGTAATCACAAAATAATATTAACCCCACAAATATGGGGACAAAAATATTTGTTCTGAGACAAAACTAGATATGTTTAGAATAATTATTTGAGGAGAGTTTTAATTTTTGTTTTTGAAGTGGTTACTCTTTATATACTGCTGTTTGTAGAAAATGCAACACCATGAAAGAATCATCAGAATCAAATGAAATTTAATGCAGAAACGACTTGTACTAATACAAATAAATGATGAAATTTTCAAAACAAAAGAAACAAATTAAGCGTCCGAAATCAGTATTTGGTGCAGCCACCATGCGCTGCAATAAGTGCTGCTATACGACGTGGCATGGAGTCAAACAGATGTTGAATATCTGCTTGAGGAAGAGAATTCCATATCGCTTGTATGCGCAACCAAAGTTCGTCTTTGGAAACTGCAGGACGCGGATCACGAGAGAGACGCCGACCAACCATATCCCACACGTGCTCAATAGGCGACATATCCGGTGAATAAGCAGGCCAAGGAAGAAGTTGCATGCGTTGTGCTGAACAGAAGTCTCGAACAGTCCGCGCAACATGTGGGCGTGCATTATCCTGCTGAAAGATAGCTCCAGGGATGCCTTGAAGGAAAGGAACGACTTCGGGCTGTAGCACTTCACGGACGTACCTGTTGCTATTGAGATTACCCTCAATTCGTATCAAATTGGATCGTCCATGATACGAAATCGCACCCCAGACCATAACTCCGGGTGTTCGACCACTATGTCGTTCAATAATACACTCAGGAAGGCAGCGTTGACCGGCATAACGTCTAACACGAACACGGCCATCATGGGTCCACAAATTGAAGCGTGATTCATCTGAAAAGACAACTTGGTGCCAATCAGCTCGCCTGTCTCTGTGCTCAAGAGCCCACTGCCGACGCAGCCGTCGATGATTCGCCGTGAGGGGAATCCTGTATAAAGGCACCCTTGCACGCAATCCACGGCGCAGCAGACGACGACGAATTGACGAAGCCGACAATTGTACACCTGTAGCAGTAGACCAACGTGCTGCCAGCTGCCTGGAGGAAGCTGTGCGATCATTCACCGCCATGCGGAGCAGGTGTCGATCATCGCGCTCTGACGTCACCTTCTGTCGTCCAGTGCCTGTTTTTCGAGTTGTTCGGTGCTCGTCGGTCCACTGCTTCCAAACTCGCATCACTGTGGAACTGTTCCGCTGTATACGAGCTGCTATTGCGCGATAGGAAAATCCTCCTTCTCGAAGGCCGATTATCCTCCCTCGTTCAAACTCCGTAAGTTGCTTGAATTTCTTATTCTTCCGTCGTGGAGGCATACTCAGGTCTCACTAAACGTTTGCCACTAACAAATAATCATAGACTTTTTTCAACGTCCCGCTACAGCACTTTATTTATACGCTTTCGGCATCAATTCAGAGGGCGCTGCGCGCGCCGCGCACGCGCGATGGCTCTGAAACTTTATTAATTTGCATAATATCCTATAATTGACATTTGCTGCGAATTTCATTTGATTCTGATGATTCCTTCATGGTGTTGCATTTTCTACAAACAGCAGTTTATTTCGTGAGCATTTGGTTCTAGCGATATTGCAATTACACATTTTTTTAATTACTGTGATCGATGATTGTGTATACCTTGAATAAATACTATAATAAAATTTAATGTTCGTGTTTAATATTTTCTTTTACTAATAAAGAGTAACATATTGTACTTGATAGAGAGTGTCATTATGAAAATTTGTTCTACTCCGATGGTGTTAAATGGGTGAATCAATTTACATTTGATAGATGTACAATCACGGAAAAATTCTTTATATAACAATACCCTAATTTTTATCATTTTTTTCTTTTTTACTTTTAAATTAGATTAAAATACTTACTTTAAATCTACGTTTAACTTTCTTGAGAAACTAAACGTATATTACTTTTATTGAAAGAAAAAGAACCATTAAAACAAAGATTAATTTTTTGTATAGTTTTTTAAGTGCAGACATTCCAAAGCAAAAATAAAATTTAATGAAAATCATATTTAATAAAATTAATCATGTTCATTTATATTGTGTTTATCGGTTAATTCCGCTTATGCGCCATGACTGAAAAATTGTGATTTACGAAACTTTTAATTTAATAATTATAACTATTTCTTGTTTTCACAGGCTATCTTGAATTCGAAAAAGAAATTTCTGTTAGTTTTACAGTATTTGTAACATCATAACCCGTATAAAATAACTTAGTTGTTAATTATTAACTAAAATTTCTAAAAGAAATTGACTATTTCATTGAATCTCACTTAAGGGGACTTAGTACCTTTGCACCTTCAAAAATTCGATTTTTCAAATTTGATTTTAAAAAATATTACTGAATATTAGGAGCATTTTAAAACAAACTGCGTCAAAATCCGACAATTATTACGTCCTGTGCAACAAAAAATGTAAATGTCTAAAGTGGCTTGTTCTATGTAATGCAATGTAAAAAAACCTCTTTTTCTCAGTTTTCTATTTTCACACTTTCCCACAGGATTAAAAAAATTCTTTTGCATGCAGAGCTTTAAAATTTTACATGAGTGTTGTACTTGTAAATCTTTATTCTGTGAACCTCAATTTTGTTAATAGGATTATTAGATTTTATTTTATAACATGATACATGAAAAAAAAGTTACTAAATACAAACTTGATAACTTTTTTAATTTTTCAATTTTTTTTAATGTAAGGTAAATTTAAAATTTGAGATTTACAGAATAAGGTCATTATTTAGCTTTAATTTGGTATAAGAATTATGGTTCTACTGTACATCTTTCAAAAGTTATCTTGTGGGTAACGTAAGGTAAGCTAATTTATTTTTCAAACTTTTGTACGCATATTTCATGTTGTATAAGAAAATATGTTAACTTAATAGCAAACCTTGACCCAATATTTTAAACTCTGCAGTTTATTACACAAACTCGCAAAGTTTCATACTGAAATGAGCAAAAATTGTTGTTTTATGAAGAATTGAAAAAAGTTTGTCAAAATGTTCTACTTTTGATTTCGTAAGGTACTAAGTCCCCTTAATTGCTTATTCCCTTTTCTCATAACATTCAAAACGTACGAAGTTCTGAAGTATAAAAATGGTGCCAACATTAAACAACAAAAGAGAAAAAAAAAAACAAATGATTGTGCGATAAAAAGTAAATTATTAAATAAAAAAAAATTAAATTTAAAGCAAAATATGAAATATTAAAATAGACAATACTCCTTTAGTAGATAATAATATTCTGCACGGATATTAAATTTAAAGCAAATAATAAATGACTAAATTAAAAATATATCGTAAGCTTAATGAAATTATTGCTACCAAAAATGAAAATAAAAATAAATTTTTACATTTTAATCTATTCTCCAAGGAACAATAATCTATTTTTATTGCGATTATTCTCTAGTGTATTCTTAATATTCAATTTGGGTTTATATATTTTAAAATCTTATATTCTTAAGTGATTACTTTTAATCTGATAATTCTTTTAGTCACAAGTATTTAAAATTTTATTGAAAGAAATACCTATCTAGAATTAAAGTTTTAAAGAAACATAAAAATTTTGTAGAACGTAACTAATATATGATTTTTAGGTACGTCAGGTATAATGTTACTCATCAAATTTTCAGACAACAATAACTATTTATTGCTTACAGATTAACTAATAAGAAGAAAACACTCATGTATTGCATTGTAAGAATTCCATCAAAAATGATTACTTAATTACTGTCAAAAGAATAATGGTTAAAATGGGAAATGAATTTTCCAACTATTACCTTTTCTATAGGAATAAAAAATAATGTGTATTGTGTTTTTGTAATAATTCAAAATTAATTATTTCTGCTCCCAAAAGCAATAAATAAATTAATTTTCAATATATATTCCAAAAACTATTAATATGATAAAAATTACAATTTAGAAATTGCGTTAAAGGAATACCAAAGTTTACGTAAAAAAAGTCAACAGGGTCGAATTTTCTTAACCCCTATTACCATGAAGAAAAAATGTAAGAAAAGCTTAATAACTTCTTTTAAACGGATGAAAAGATTTGTAAATATTTTAGTTTCGTGATGCCATCTGTCTCTAATAATCAAGAGCCCATTAATTAAGTTTGTTATCATAACTAATTATTTTTCATAAACCAATTTTCTCATCATCAACTCCATTGTTATCCAATCAATCGAGCTATTAGTTTTCAAAATATATCCTAATTAATTAGTGCTTCTTCCCTTGGTAATTTTTGAATGGTTATTTTGGAATACAGAATATTTCGATAAATATCTTTTAAATTTCTTCCTTTACAATTAGAGATATATTTTTTTGAAATTTTCCTAAAGAAACTATTAGAAATCCCATTCTTACTTATTACACATACATAGAATACATTCTTACTTACAATAACATAGAATTGGACTATTTTATTAATATTTTTATTTGCTGAAAACTATAAATGTTATAATATGTTAACATAAGATATATCAAACATTATTTTTAATTTTAATAATAAATTTCCGTCTTATATTGTCTCAAGCGTTCAGGCAAATACGGCAAAAAACAGCTTTTTTTTCTACATTTAGAAATTAAAGATGTAAAAGAAATTAATATTATCTTCCATTAAATAAATATGCATGGTCTTTCTTTATACATTAACCGAAATTCAAGTAATAAGCTTATCTCTCCTATTTTTTTTAAGTAATTTATCTAAATTGTAAATTAGACATTTCAGAAAAATTATTCTTTGCTTAGAAATTATTCCAGTTTATTACTTACTAATCTACAAAATTTAAACTTCAAGTAAGATTGCTTGTACATTCAATACAAATTAATCTTATTATGCAACTTAAAATACAATGATCTGTGATTAATTGCTTTCTGCAAAAAATATTTGAATTCATATTTTAATGGTTAACTTTAAACACGTCATACATGTAATACAATTATTTCTAAGGCATTTGCTTATAAAGTTAACTTAATAGCATTCAATGCACATAAAGTATCTACAAAACATACACATCTATATTAAACCATATACTTAATTTCCGATAGTAATTTAATGAGTTTAAATGTTCCCAATAATATATGTATCAATCATTGTAAAATAAAAACGATTTTAAATCTTTAGATTGAAATCAGAATATAATTTTGGTACTTTCATTTATTCCGCAGCTATCGTATTTACTTGCTCAATCGTACAAGACATTAAACAAAGAAATCTAAATGTGCGTGACATCGGCAATTCATGCCTTTTATAAAAGTGGTAAATATATTACACAGCATTAAATTCTAATAAGGATTAAACTTAAGTAGTTATTAAAGTAATTGAACTTCTTTTAAGGTTATTAAAGCGATTAATAAGATTATTAAATATTTACATAGATTATTAAACAAGTATTAAGATTAAATTATTATTAGTAATCTATATTAATATGTTTTCAGATGGAAAGTAAAATGCTCTATAGTGGAGTAATTAGCTCACTCTAATATCATTGCACTTCACAATACATTCCATCTATTAAAAAGTTATTAAAACCAATTTACTAGCTAAGTAGTATATGAACAGTATTTCATACTTAAAATAAATTTTTAGCATGCTCATAAATAATATATTTCGAAAAGCAATATGAATAGCTCTACTGTAAAGTTATACTTATTTTCATTACTACATAAATGTGTTCTGCTATCTCTTTTCATGTACCCTCTTTTTTCTTCTTTTTGATATTTTATTGTAACTGACCATAATATTTACATGTCAATAAATTTAACCGTATATTGTAGAAAATGTAAGCTTTATCAATATACACTCCGACAATATTTCAAAATACTCAAATATGATTTGTAATTCTTTGGGAGGCTCTATGTAAAATATTTTCTGTAACAGGTTTGAAAAATTTATAATTATTTTGGAATTCCTCTTCAAAACATTTGAGTCAATAATAATAAAAAAAAATTAATAAAAAATGTAAGAAACATATTCGTGTTTTAAGGAATATATATGTGGGTACAACGAAATCCTTTTAATGGAGCGTATTAATTAGTATATGTGATTAAATAATAAAGCTAAAAGTATTAATTAACATTTCACCTTTAGATAAAATGACGTTATGTAATTTACTAACTACTGAGTAAAACAACGTGTTAGGGCATGGTCACATACTTTAAATTCAGTTCTTGAAAGCCACACGCAATAGACTCATAAGCAAAAGTTTCAATTTAGTGCTTAAAATTTCTGTGTGAAGTCGGAAATAATAATCAAAGCAAAATAAATGCTTATATTTTAACAAATTTTGAAAGGTCTCTTTGGGGGACTCAAAGTGGCCTCCGTAGCCTAGTGATAATGGCAACGAATTCAAGGTCGGCGGTTTCCAACGAGTTGTAGGTTCAAACGTTGATGCAGGGGCTGATGCGCGTTAAATTTGTTATGTATCAAAGTCATCCCATTGGCGTAGTGGTGAAGTTAGGAGTTTGGGGGCAGCTCATGTTTCAAAATCGTCACTAGATCAAGGTTCAAAATTACAAGGTCCATCGCTAAGAGCCCTCGTGTTGTTTCTAGTGCGACGTTATTAAAAACAACTAACACTGAGGGGACTCTAAATTAATTACAATCAACATCAGTAGATTAAGGTTAGTAATGCTATAGTAGCATCGTGAAAAAAATTAATTATTGAGTTATAGTTCAAAACTATTTTTCTAATTCATCCATTTTTCACATTTAATTACAATTACGCATCCAGAGTTCCAATTATTGCGAACTATATTGATACGAATATAAATGTCAACATGCCTGAGTCTAAAATTTTACTGTTTTTGTAATACTCAGATTGCACTACAAATTTAAAGTTTTTGAATTTAAACAGAAATCAATCCAAGTAATATTGGAATTGGTTACATCACTGAATCAATAAAATAATTCCTGTAATCATTCGGAATAATGTTTCTCAATGATGAGAAATAATTAGATATGATAGTGAAAAGACGCATCATATTGGACAAATAGATTTTCTTAACTTTATTTGAAGAAACAGGACATTTTTCTGCCAGTATGGGTCTATTTGAGTAGGTTTGATTTTTGCCTACTCATTAATATAGCTGAATATAGTTATTATTATTACGATTATTCTATATGTATATATATATATATATATATATATATATATATTCATTGATTAGTATTATTAACATCGCACTAGAAACTACACTAGAGCTATTGGCGACGGACCTCGTAATTTTGAGCCTTGATCAAGTAACGAAGAGGACACCTGAGCTGTCATCTCGATCTCCTAACTTCGACACCCTACCAACGGGAAGATTTTAAGTCTCGACAGATTTAATATGCTTCAGTTCTTGCTACATGTCGTGTTTTAGTGGCATCGAGCTCGAACCCCTGACTCGATGAAAACCGCCAGATGCGAGTTTGAAAACATGACCACAAAGCTACCGTGACCACCTGTATATGGTAGAGATAACACACATTTGATATCTATGATCACTCATCTGCAACGTTTTTGTTAATGCTCTTTTCCTGCCATCTAGTTTGGTGTTTGTGTAAGCAGGTGAATGACTTAATAATCTAAGTGTCATAGAAGCTTTTTAAATACAGATTTTGTATGCTTTACTTAACACATCAATCAATAACTCCCGAGACTAACCCAGAAATGGTGCTCGTAGTAATCCAGTAACCAGGTCTTTCTAAAGTACTAACCTTTGCTTGAAACGTGTCAAAATTGTAAATCGATCGGACCAGAAACAGTTGAGTTATCGAGGTTGGAGTAAAGTCGTTTTGTAGTTTGTTTAAAAAAGGGAAAAAACCGAGTTTCTCGTGTTCTGATAAAACATTGTTTTTTAATGGGTAAAAACACCGTGCAAGCGAAACAATGGATTGAAAAAACCGGACTCTTGTCCATCAAAAGCAACGATTTGTCGGTGGTTTGTCGAGTTTAAACGTGGTCGTACCGACACAAATGACGCGGAACGCTCGGGAAGACCTGTGGAAGCCGTTACACCGGAAAATGTGAGTGAAGTGACAAAAATTATAATGAAAGATCGTAAAGTGAAGCTCCGTGAGATTGCTGAGATGACACAGATATCATATGGAACTGTATTTACTATCCTTCATGAAAAATTGAGCATGAAAAAGGTTTTTTCCAAGTGGGTGCCGCGATTGCTTTCGATGGAGCGACGAGTCGATGACTCAGAAAGCTGTTTATCGCTATTTACTCGCAACAAAAAAGATTTTGCGAAAGACGGGAAAAGGTTGGACGGATTGTATCACCCTGGTGCTGCGATTAACAAAAGGTTTTGAATAAAAAAAAAAAAAAATGCAAAAAAATGTTGTTTTCAATGTTAGTCTCGGGAGTTATTGATTCATGTGTTACATTATTCTTGTTACATTTTTCAACAAGTAAGATTTACAACACGTTATCACATGCTTACTGGCAAAAATAAGCTAACCATTAGAAATATCTGGATTACATTTTTCAATCCGGTTGTGGACCACATTCGTCACACCTTTAGATAATCTGATATATTCTAAACTTTCACCTCTGTAATTACAAATTTCTTCTTTACAATTAATGGGATAACTTTTCGATTAATATATTTCTACATGTAATGCAAGAAACAGAAGATGGAAAACATCAAATAATGTAAAATAAATAAGAAGAAATAAATTAAACAACAATAAATAATGAAGTGATATTGTTTTCATGCAATTGAAGCACACTTGAATAATTCAATTTTGTTACTATGAATCAGAAAAGATGATAATCGAGGGATTTAATTAATATTTTCCTTTTTTTTTCATTGTACTTTTTGATGGATAATTAAACATGTTTTCTGCTTCATTCAAATCACTGACATTCTCTTCACCAGACTGATCATAGGCTATCCAAAATGCTTTCTGATCTCGGTAGAATAAGATCGCATTGCGCACACATACACAATAAAAGGGGAAAACACACTAAATAATTAGAACATTACATTCGTATATTAGTTTTCTGGTACTGTCTATTCAGCACTTTCTTAAAATATGCAAAATAATTTTTATTATATTTCCGTGTATATTAGCAATATGGGTCGGCTATACCCAATTATGTAAAATGTCATCTTCTTTCCGTTCTTTTGTTAAAGTGTTCTACAGGTATGAACATGTTACAAGCTCAGAAAATTTAACTGTTTGAGGAATATTTAAGAAATAGGATGCCATAATTAAAATTTATATTACCTCTCATGTAATAAATTATATAAATGTGTCGGTTAAATATATTCTATGTATTAGTTTTGATTAATTCATTGGTTATTAATATTACACTAAGAAAAAAACATTGATACGGGGGGATGGGATGGGACCTTCCTCTCCAAATTTTTCACAACGTCACGGAGAATTGGGACCCTTGATAGTTTTTAATGCATGTGCATTAAAGTAAGGTAAAATACGGTGATTCTTCACGTTATCAGATAGGATCCGTAGTCTCCAATGAAATAGGAAAATAACAAAAAGTTCTTGGTTACATGACCAATGCTAACAGACCATGACTATTATTCTTTCAAAGAGCAATAGTACTGAACGAAGCACAACACGA
>BMAW01020084.1:0-29915 GCA_019974015.1 Nephila pilipes
GTAAGGCCTTTTAATCAGTGGCGCTGATGTAGAAGGAAGTCGCTACATTTTAACTTCTGGCGCTGTTGTAGAACAGATTCGCCTCAAAGGCTTAAACTTCAATGTCCACTACTAATAGCTCTCGTGTAGCTTCTCAGTACGACGTTAATAAAAAAAAATTGCTCACTCACTTCCTATTTTTGTTTTCCAAAAAACTTTGTCGAAGGATATGAATTGATAAGAAATAAAAACTAACCTAATGTGAATGTAAAATACAATATTTTTTGTGTTATATATATGCATTGGCGATTTCATTTTCAAAAGTAGACTCAATAAAGTTAAAGACACCATCTACTGATATACATTGAACAAATTTGATCTTAAAATTGATATTATATTTAGATAATATATATTATTAATTATTAGAAATAAATTTACAATTTGAAGTTTGATTTAAACTGGCTGATACAGATAAAGCTCATACTAGGACATGTTGTATACGTTAACAACTGATCACGGTGAACATTGCTCTTTAATGCTTAAGAATATTTTAAAGACTATTTATGAAACAAATTGCGTTTGAAAAAAAAATGAAACCTAACTTTGTTTTCCATAAGATATAGAGTATAGAATAGTTATTACATGAAAATAAAATCATTGAAAATTTAATTGACTGAAATTAAAAAAGTGAGCAGAGAACTCGTTATTTTGCTTTCCATTAGTTTAATAATTATGTATTATTTAATCATTATATTGAACGATTTGAATTAAAGTATTTGTGCTTCATTTTTCCTTAAGTTTTTCTTATGACTGATTTATTTATTTGATTTTTGTTAATGGGCACTTTTTCTATGTTTAGCTAGTAACTTGTGCCCAGGCTCAAGATCTTCAAAAATGTAGACGAGCACCGAAGGACGGGACTTTAACTGACCGGTTAGACTTCATCTAAATATATTTGCTTTGTATGAACTGAAAATTTTAAAGCTACCCAAAAAGAATTTAAGTAGATCGTAAAATCAGTCATAACAACATGTTATTGGAATATAACAACAACTAAAAATACTGCAACCTGATTTAGACAATGAAAAAAAAATGGAAAAAAAAATAATTGAAATAATCTTTGTTTTTTCCAAAATTTTTTATATTTAAAAGGGAAGACTTATCGGACAATCAATTGCCAAAAATCCCTCATCAGGCACATCGTATTTTTTTTAAAAAAATAAACAACATTGTAGACAAATTTTTTATTGCTTTTACCGTAAAGTTATGTATACATGTTTTTTGACTTTCATATTCAAAAGACTATATAATAATAATGAAACATACAGAGCTAAAATTTGACTTAGGAATAAGTATTAGTATTAAATTAAAATTTTTCACAATGTATTGAAATTCGGATGCAATTTTTTTTTAATAAAATTGCATTAGCAACCTTTATCCAAGCAATAGTTATAACGTTTTATAACTACAAATACTTATAATATAACCCTTATTTTATATGCTTTTATGTAATAATAATGTATTTCGATACATTACTACAGCATTAAAATAGTTTTAAATAAATAATTGTTTCTAAATTCAATATACACATAAAAAATTATCTTATTATTAACAACGCATTCAACATGTATAACTGAAAAATTAAGGCACACCAAAATTTAGATATGAAAAGAAATACATTTGAGTCGTACTTCAGTGAGAAACTTTAATAAATCTTACAATATTCTTTTGTGGAGATTTCTGGAGAATTTCTGGAAAAATTTCTGGAGAAAAAGAAATCTAAATTCAAATTAACTATATGCAAATATGTCGGATTCATTTGATTTCACTTTATTGTTAAATCAGAAGTAATAAAATAGAAATGCTACGAGACAAACAATTTTAGGTAAATTACAAATAAAATATTGTAATAAAATATTCGAAATCCTCATGTTATGCAAAATAAAAAGAAAAGCATTATTTTATAAATTAGAACTAAATAATTTTCTAAAAACATATTAAGTATGAATATGGTGTATAAGTATTAATAAGTGATAATACACCATTTTATTTATATATTTTTCGGTAATCTATACATAAAATAAAAAATATTCAATTTGATTTAAAGTATAGCCATTAGTTATGGAAAAACAAGTTATTACTTATTAGAATTTTACAGAAATAATCAAGTATAGTTTAAGTGCTAAAGTATACATATATATGGAAAAAATGCAAATAATGCGTCTGAAAAACAAAAATTACCATGACAAAAAATGAAAGAGGACACTGGCTCCTATACGGGATCTATTCAATCGATAATGTGTTCTAATTCCCAACCACTTCATAGGTAACTTTCTCCAAAACTGAGATCCTTTCAAATAATAATTTTTTTTAATCCTTGAACTAAATGTGTTCCCACGATTAAAACTGAGAAAATTAAATCGAAAAAAAAAAAAAAAAAAAAAAACCAGGATGAGAGAAATCGAAATCAAAAACGAAAAAATTTACTTTACATTTACGAAATAATTCCAGGGAAGGTAAAATATAAAAATAAGTATATTCAAGCTTTAGCAAAATTATCGCAAAACAGGTATCGTTAGGGTTGCAATGGTTATTTATTTTAATTTATTGACCAATCATTAACTGCTTCACAAATGACTTCTTCCAAAACAGCGATCTTTTGAAGTGAATGTCATTTTTTATAGCTTAACTAAAGCTTTACGTGTCTCCAAGAATAGATTCGAAAAAATGAAACAGAAAAAGATGCGTTGAAACCGAGAAGGAAAATGAAAAGGTTTGCTCCACAGTGGAAAAAAAAATACATGGAAGGTGAAAATGTTCAGTAAGTAAATAAAATCTTCCACAAAGTTATCACCCTAACATACAGAGCGCTACACTGATGATTGGGAATCTTGTAGCTCCATTGGGAAATTCAAACACTGCTGCTGCGAGTCAGTAGAGACAGGCATTGATCCATTTTAACCGGCATTTTCTATTCGCCAAGAACTTATTCCTGTAGATAGGTGCTGATCTATTTTAAAAATGTTACAATTTATGGAGGATTTTTAGTCTTAACTTTCCCTAGAATTTCTCTTTTTGATCATATGGATGCTTAACGAAAAATAAATTATATCAATGAAACATTTAATAATATTTATTTTTCTTGTCGTGAGAAGAAATAAAAGTAGGTTATTCTACTTTTATTATTCTCCAAGAGGTTTTAAGTCATTTAACACGTGAAAATGTAGGTTATTCTAAATATTAACCTTGACTGAATGATTTTCGAATGTAGCATTTTTTAAAATCTTTTGTTATTAAAATGTTTTGAAGAACGTTTAAAATGAAAAATATAATAAATACATATCATTTAAGCTTTCTTAAACAGGGATATACGTTTTGGAATAATTTATCTAAAGATAACTGAATTCTAACAATTGGAATTCAGTGCTAGTGACCCTGGGCACAGAGAGGATAATGCAAATATATACTCTCTTCCACACGAACTCCCTCACACTTCCTTGTATTGCTATTGGTATTGCGAAATGCAGTCCGGGGGGATCCCTTGAATTAAATTAGGGGGTATATATATGGCTCCTGGGGATTACCAGCTTTCCTGGATCTTATTTTGTTGAATCTAATTATAAAATTAATATTAAAAAAATGTATAATCGTATTTGTAAGGAAAGTTAAAATTTTACTAAGAACTTGCTGCGGGTGTTGGTTTGAACAGAGGCACATGCTAATCATTCTGATATTTCTTTATTTACACACCATTGAACTACGTACAACGAGCTCCGAGTGAGCATCAAGTTAGAGCGCAAGTCGAGAAGAGAGAATGAGTCAGTTCTCGGAAGTGAAGGAGAGCGCGCATCAGGGCTGCTGCCTTTGGCGAGGAGCGCCTCGCTGCGCCTGCAAAATCTGTTTGGTGGTCTCCACAATCGGTGAATAATCTGCCTGTTAGCGAACCGCTGCAAACTCAAAAAATTAAGTGCAAGAACTAAAGGGTCCTAAACTGTTCATGAAATTTAATATTTCATTAATTCCTGCTCATTTAGATTTATTCCAGAAGTATTTATTTTTCTTCGTTCGTTATTTATTGAGCTTTGATATTTTAATTATTTTCCAAACCTGATGGAAAAAATATCGCCGAAGATAGCCCGAAGACTTAAGTCATGTGAACTGCGACATATATCACATATGGGATATAGTTTAATCAGTGAGTAATACAGGACTTATATAATTTCATGTCTTTCTATAAAATTTATTTTGCTATCACACAACTTTAATATAAAAAACAAAAGAAAAAATTCTTTCTTTAAAACCCTTAAATAATCGAGAGGCATATTCCATTTCCCTCACGGAATCACCAAAAAACAATTTATGGTATGCCACAACACCTCATCTCATAAAATATAATATCGCGAATCATCATAGCGTTCGAATCATTGCTGTTAAATTTTTTGTTCTTTATTTATCACTTCACCGCAACATAACAAAAGCATAGATTAAATGATGTAAAAGCCCCCTTTTCATCTTTGTACCTTGATCCTAACCAAATATTTTTAGCGTACGCGATGAAAGATGGGTTTAGATCAAAAACCCATTTGTTTGTCAGGACAACTTTCCAAATAGATAACGGATTCCACACAGTTTCACTGTTAACCATTTTTTCCCTTTCCTTTTGAACTTTACATCTCTTAGTTGGAACATTAATAATGCATTTATGAAAAAAAGAAACTTATAACGGAACATAGAAAATGTTATAGTCTGCAAAGGTATGCAGCAGGAAAAAAAAAATCAAAATTTTCTTATGCTTCAAATTTTTTTGTTTATCTAAGGGCTCCTGCTGCATCGTTTTGAAGGGGAAAAAAACTGTAAAATAGATTATTTTCTTTCTTTGGAATCCATTAAGAATGCTAGATTTCATTCTTTGTTACATTTATGCACTTCCAGAAATAGAAGGCTCTGCATTGATTTTTACACCTTTGAAGGTTTGAGAGCGAATAATTCTTAATAGCAGATGTGTTTTCACGTTGCCAAAATAAAAGCCACGTATCTTTAGGATAAATATTTAAATATTACTCAAATGTTAAAATTCCTAGAATTTAACTTTTTTTTTTCTCATCTTTCGGATGAAATATTTTCACAGCACGTTACAAAATGTTTGTATTTTCATTTTTAAGCAATAGTATTTCTAAGGATTTTGAGATTTTTAATCAATCTTTGTTCAGGAGATATATATGCAAAGGGATTCTTTTCTTTCAGGTGGGAATTCGTACCATTCACATTTTTTATGTTGATAATTTAAACTGTTTAAGGGTACCAGGACATGAGAAGGAAAATAACATACAAAATTTAAGATATTTTCGGTTTTGTGGTATTTATGTCTTAAAATTATTCGTACAGTTTAAGTTTTTAGTATGCCTAATAATAAATTTTAGTTCATTTTATAGAATTATTAAAAGTAACTTCTTAGTCAAAAAGTTTTTCTTTCCCTATTATGTAAACAGGGACAAGATTTTTCAGGTATGTTTGCGTTTAGGTTTTATTTTTAAAAACAATATTCCATAAATATTCAAAATATTTTACTCCTCATGCCTAAAGTAATATTACACGAAGAATTGTGAACCAACCTTTTTAATGATATAACTGTAAAATGTTTTTGAAGCAATTAAAGAACTCTGTAATTTTGGAAATTTAATTTTTTTTTCTTTTTTTTATATAAAAATTATTTAAAGTTTATATATTATATAAGTATAACATATATAAAAAAGTTTATATATTATACTTTGAGAAAAAATATTTTTGGTTCCCTACATAATAATATCATTATATTTGCATAAATATCCTTTACAGAAGCATAAGAAATTTGGAACTCACTATTCTATAATAGATTTCTTTGAAATGGTACCTAAATGCAAATACATTCTATAACAAAAACAAAAAAAAAAAAAAAAAAAAATCCGATTCTCTAAGAAGGAGTTGTCGAATGGAGACAAAAATTGGCGATAGGAAAATTATGTACAGCATAGAAAATGATTAAAATTTCAAAAAAATTGAATGCTTTATTTCAGAGTTACATAATTACAAAACACTGAGCTCAATAAGGTGTTGACCCACCTCTAGCCTGGATGGAAGCTGACACACGATGTGGCATAGAGTGATAAAGCTTCCTTATGGTCTCCTGCGATATTTCTTGCTAAATTTGCTCCAATTGTCGGGATAGGTCATTAACATTCTTTGGTAGATGCAGTCGCCTTCCCATTATAACCCAGATATGCTCGATTGGAGAAAGATCTGACCAGCCAAGGTTTTGTTTGACAAGCTATAAGATAGTTCGTAACAACACGTGCCTTATGGGGTCTGGCATTATCATGCTGAAAAATAAGGCCCAGGTACTGCCAAAGGAACGGTAGCAAAACAGGTCTTAGAATGTCATCGACGTACCGCTGTGCTGTAAGTGTGCCTCTAATGACGACCAAAAGCGTCCTGCTATCAACGGAAATGGCATCATAACTTTTCGTTGAGGACCTGTGTGGCGTGCAATAGTGAAAGCAGAATCGGCACGCTGCCCTCGATGGTCGTCAAGACACAGTAGGAATCGGAATTCGTCTCTAAACACTATACACTAAACACTATGCGCCCCCAGTCAGCATCATTCCAACCTGATCGAGTCAAGCACCACTGCAATCTGGCTCGACAGTGTGTAGGCGTGAGTGGCAGGTGGCTTAGCGGTCGGTACGAGCGTATATTTCGCTCTATCAGCCGTCTGTGAATGGTCATGGTGGACACTCGTGAACGGGTCGCCCGTCGGTTGGTTGATAACGATGAATCAGGCGCTGCGACAGCCGATCTAACAATCACTCTGTACTCTCGATCTGCTGTTGCCCAAGGACGACCGCTACCCTCATGACGCTGAAATCTCCCATTGCCCATCAATTCTTGCCAACATCTTCTAATCGCCGCATCGCTTCTACCAATATGATGAGCGATTCTCCGATTTGCCTAACCTGTCTCTTTCAGTCCAATGATACGACCTCTTTCAAACTCCTAATGAGCTCGTATCCTGCAGCGAGGCATTTTTTCAGTCGTTGAAAGGTATCGTAAATCATTATGGAACAGAAAGTCTGACCATCAGATTGAGAATCGCTTCGTATGTACACCAGCTGAGTGCGCAGTTCCATGCGCTGTAGCTCCCGCTATTCATTTATTGGACACCAAATTTCAATGATTTGCATGTTCTGTCTAAATGTCTTTGCATACGAAATTTCATTACAATCGGGAAGCTTCATCTTGGTGCGTCCTTTTTTTTTTTTTTTTTTTTTGTAAAAGAGTATTCATCTCATAAATAATGTCCATATTCAGATAATAGGGAAATAATGGGGGAAAAAAATAATTTCCTTTTTTCAAAATTCCCTTTTTTTGAAAAAAAAATATTTCTTTAGAATGACTAAAATATCACTATTTTGAACAAGAGAAATCCAAGCTTTGCTAAGAATATGAAAAAATATATATCACAAAAACAATAAGTCATATATAGTATTCTACAGTTCCTCGCTTACCCTGGTACCCATTTTTTTTAAATTTCAGATAATACTTTTCTTATATGGAGACTTAGAAATATATCATGTCTGTGGGGGTTCAAAATGAATCTCCATTGAAAAAATTACGCTCAATGCGTAAGGGGCTGGTGTGTCAAGGGGTCTTTAATCGGGTTCCGTGAAAACTTTGAATTTCTTACTAAATCCATAAATGAAGAGACTAATACTTTTATTAGGATAGAACAGAGGGAAAATTTACAAGGGGAACTATTTACAAAGGAGAGTATGTTACTTTTAATTTAGATCATCTTTTAAAGACAGAAAGATGAAGTTTATTATGCTCGAGACGGACGTTCCAATGAGCTTTGGCGCTCCTCGTAAAAAGATTCAGTAATTCCTGATGCGATGTGAGACAGCGAGAGAGAGCTCTTCGACATTCTTTGCCATTTTGCTCTAAGTAAGAAGGCACTGCATGAGTTCACGTCATGATGCCGACTAGTAGTGACCTCTATCAAGTAAATGATGACCTAGTTTTACAATTTTATTTAAAATGCAATGATATTAGCTGGAATATATCCTACATGTATGTTAAATGTACCTAAATTGTTCTATCTCTTAAATACTCGATTTCCATTTGCAAATAATTTTTTTAACGGTTTTTTTATAAAATGGAGAAAGTGAGAGGATGAAAATATTTGATTGATATTTGATAGTTAATTCAGGATTGGTTAATTGTTTTGGCTCGGGAGACACTTTATGGAAAAGGAGTCTATCAGCGGGGCGCACCTTTTCAAACGATTACATTAAATTAACTAACTCTGCATTTTAAAAAAGGTGTAAATTGTACCATAAAAATCAATGAATATAAATAAAATAAAATAGAGGACAATTATATTCAGTTTGTATTTATTGTGCTAATTTCATATAATCTATAGCAGTTAGATCATTTAATTTTAGAATGTTTAATATGATATATGTACCTTAAAAAAACTTTTCTACAAATTTTTTGAAATCAGAAGGAGATTATTTGTGGAGATTTTTTCATAACAGCCAGAGAGTTAATATCTGTTAAAGAACGTCTATATTTACTCACGTAGATCTTCAAAAACAAGAAAAAACGTTGTTTCTAAATGTAATGTAGATCCAAACATAAAGCACATTTTCCCAGCGAATTCCTTCAGACATGGAAATTTTTCAGTAGAAAAAGATATGTAAAAATCAACTTATGTCACAGAATTAAGCATTTATTTCATAGCGTGATCAACTGCATGCCAATAAGTTCAAGCTAAGACTTCCTCAGTTTCTGTGTCAGTATCATGAGGGATGGGATAAATGAACGAATTAAATTTAGGCTCAATTTTCGTTAAATCCTAAAATCTTGTGAAATCGTCCTCCAAACTCTACGGATGATCTCACATTTGAGCAGAAACATATTCAGGAATTTTTTGTTTTTATAACAACAGGGAAATGATAAAAACTACCTTCTCTTGCTTACCTCGTAAATAGATCTATTTTTTGTTGTGAATGATTTTACTCCTGTAAAAGATATCTTGGTTCAGAGTGGATTTTTCTGCCTTGGCGGTTCACAGAAGAACTCTAGTGGGACGCTCCATCTTCAATGTATGCTTTTTAGTGAAACAAGGAAAACAAACAAGTAAGATACTTTTTATATACACAAAAAAAAAGGTTATGTTAGACTTTAGCAATAATTGTAAGGTATTATTTTTGGAATAAATTCATAATTTCCTTTCGGAGAAAGTAGAGATAATTGAAAGACATTTTATCTCCTTTTACTTCTTCTTGATCCAATATTAAAATATTAAAATTGGGTAAAAAAAAATTGAGAAATTTTACCCTTTTGTACGAATTGTTGTTTTCAGAACATTCTCGGCCGATTTAAAGGTACTTTACTCTTATAGCTATAATTGTACATTTGAAGTTTATTAAATTAAAATTATTCGTTAATCTTAGAGAATTCAGCATTACTTTCATATTTTTCCAATAAGAAAGTTTGAAGCAAAATTTATATTTTAAGGATATATACCTCTTTCTATTTTTAACTTTCCAAATAAAAATACATAAATACATTTTCAATCGTATTGCATATAATTATACACACAATCATTTAAAAATTGGTCCTCCTGAGTTTGAAACTGCACCATGTTTTAATTACCTCAGTTCTCTGGTTAACACAAAAAAACGTTATCTTTTGTGAGATCCGAAGTGGCTTTTCCTTTCTTCTTCGAACTCCACTCTTTCCTGAGGTCGCGTTATCTCCTGAGAAAAACAAAGCTACTTTATTCATAAAACTCTCATTTGGCCAGTCCCAATGTATGACCGTGGAAACTTGACCTCCAACTGTAAATTATGAATACAAAATTGCTGTTTTTGAAAGAAAGGTTCTCAGAAGTATTCTCGACATCAAAAAAGAAAATGACTTTAGCGAAGACGTTTTAACCCCTTTCCAGTGTCGCCAGAATCCAGTTCGGGCAACTACTAAGTGCAGAATTTGTGATACCCGAACTAACTTCGGGAAGGAGAAAAATTAACGTTTCTATTTTGTGAAGACCGAGCAGAGTTCGTTTCTACTTTAGGATACTTAATCCATTCTTTTCCTAATAGATGGCATTAGTGGTCCTAGTTTTTTACCGAATACGACTTCAGTCGAGGGAGGGAAAATGTGGCTGCTGTCAGATAAATTAAGACAAACTTGGATTGTAAAACAAAGGCAGATTTTCGCTTTCTCGTTTAGTTTTGGTTGTTTTTCAGTGAGTTTTTTTGCAATGTCCGATTCACACACCGATGTGGAATACAGTTTAGGTATTTTTAATTAATTAGGCATTAATTTTTAATTAATGGATATATTTAAAATTTTATTTTTGTAATAAAAAACCATTTTCTAATTTTTATAATAATATAAAGAACAAATTTAAACAGTCACAAAATTTTTCCCTTTTTGGTCAATTTTTCTGAAATATATGTAACAGTTAAGTGGTTAATTCTGAAATTTATAGAATATTTCAGATGAGCCTGATATCATTAAATGTATTGAAGTGAAACGAATGATTTGAGCTTCTCATATTGTTAGAATGGTTGAGAAAAATCCAGTAAAGGATTTTTGTAGCCATGCCATTTACTAGTCCAAAAAGAGGAATGCCAAAACTGCGATTGCTTGATTCTGTTGTAATGGATTTTAAGAGAGGAATTGTCTGAGATTGGATGAATCTTCAAAAGAGTTTGGGAGATGAACTGTCAGACAAAGGCAAAAGGCAATATATTTTGGAGGAAACTTCAAAAGAAGACCTTTGCTCACACTAGACTGTCGAATCAAATATGATGATGATCACATAATTACTTGTTTTCATTGTCATTTCGGCCGCAGGTGGTTTTTCCAACCTCGAGGAGGGGGAGAGAGTTGCTGACCTTAATGCGGCAGCGTTATTTCGAACCTTGGACCAAGGGGTCCGAAGTTGCTGGGCCTATCAATCAGGCCGAAAAGATATCTCATCGGGTTAGTTTAGTAAGGCCTTTTAACTTCTAACGTTGTTGTAGATGAGAGTCGCTGCAATACTCCCCCTCCAGTATCATCGTGATGATACGAAGAGATTGTTCAAAAGTTTGTTTTTTCTATTTTGTCAGCCATTACTGCAATTGATATACATCCCCTCTTTGTTGAGTTGCGTTTGCTTGGGATAGTTTCCATTTTGAGTCATCGGCTCTCTCGTGTTGAGTGGCGGGTCTCGTCAACACGTGCGCCAAAGCCTGAATATCATTAGTCGTGATTTTGAGTACGTTTTGTCTTAGTTAGACGTATAGAGGCAAGTATTTTTGCTTCAGGGGCTTATGCAATCAGTAGATATAGGCTGTGTTGCCATCTAGTGCTCAAGTCCTGAGTCACCACTTCAGCCGTGGGTGGCTTTTCCGACTCCGTGGAGGGGGAGAGAGTTGGTGACCTAGATGTTGCTGCGTTGTTTGGAACCCTGGACCAAGGGGTCCGAAGTTGACGGGTCTACCAATCAGGCCGAAAAGATATCTCATCGGGCTGGTTGAGTAAGGCCTTTTAACTTCTAACGTTGTAGTAGAAGAGAGTCGCTACACCATCGAATCAAAACTACCGAAATAGTAGATTATGCAAAACGTTTATGGTGCATCTGTTTCATTTTCAATGAATATATATACATGTAGCATGCGTTCAAAAAGGTATCGCGTAGGACACAAGAGTTATATTTACTATATGTTTAATAAAATAGCAGTAAGTAAATGTCACATTTTAGAAACTCGAAAACACACGATAAAAACTTTATGTTTTTACATATTAATAGAAATATTTCAGGAAATAGAATCACACACATTTTGGATGATTTCAACCGTAAATAAAACTTGAAGGCATTATTAAATGCATTACACACAATATATATTATATATTGCTGTGTGTAAGAAATATTTCAAAATAAGAAATATCAAGCATACAAATAATTTAAAGGCGTTTTACCTAGAAAACCGAAAGAAAATGTAGGTCATTTTAACTGGTTTGCTTTTCTTTCGGCATTACCTAATTATTTCGAAACCAATATTCTTGTGTAACTTGTTCTTGCTGATGAAAAAAAAAAAAAAAATTCCAATCCACCTGGAGAAAATTCCCTATTTAATGAAATACTAATCCAAACAGAAGCAGATAGTAAAGACTTTCTGAACAAAAAAAAGACATTACATAGACTGCTTCATCCATTCACACATTTAGATCTTAAGCCTTCTTCTCAACCAGGTTTCTTTTTCACCGATAGAACATTCATTGTCCTTAATACATACTAGAACCCTAGAAGAAACAAAGAATACATCTCCATACTTTGCACTTCTGAAGTTTTTTTCTAAACATAAGATTGATAATTTATTTGTCTGGAGTAAGTAGAGTGAAAGTCAATTCTATGTTTAATCACTCCTTTGCGTTTTATAAAAAACCAATATCAAGCAAAGGTGAATGAATTGTTCTCTGGGTATAAGGATAAAGTTTCATTGTTTTCTTCGGATTGAAAATATAATTATTTTTGGTTCAAAGTTTTTCTCCCTGGAATTCTTAAGATGGTTTGAGTTTAATTAACATCTTCTCCAGAGGTCCGGTAGTGGTCGAATGATTGCAGATAAATCTCTATATTTAAACATATTTCTACATTGAGGAAAAGCAATATTTTTCATTTCAAGTTGTTGCTCTCTATCAACGTGTTGTGTAATAATAATTTCGTCACTAAAAAAGTTTCTTATTTTGGTACAAAAAAGTAGGTTTTTTTTACCTCTTTTTATGCTGCAGAAAATCATAGAAAAAAAGTGATGCAATAAAAGGGATATCCTTTAAATATAATTTATTTTAAAAGAAAAAAAGCTAATTCTTCTTGAATTTTAAAGCAGTGTAACCACGTAATATAATAATCGGACAACATGAAAATGCCTTGCAATTTTAATTTATTTAAAGTCAGAGCCTTTCAAAATTAAGTAATAAGTTGAATCGTTCTTTATAAAGTATTACACAAAATAGAAGAATACGAGGATGAGGCAAGGTCTCAATTTTTGTTTTATTTTTCGTAACTTTCTCACTGTAATTTTAACTGAAATTAACAAGAGTTTTTTTAAGCATTTCAATAATAGTTAGTACAAAAAACTTGTTTTTGTTATGATATAAATAAAGTACCATTAACTTTTCCAATCAACATGCGTAGCTCTGTCTACATAGTTTTCAAGGTCAGAGCATGTAGGCCGGTGAAGCTCGAATCGAATTTAGAATCCATCTTCATATTATACAATAAGATAGCCACGATGAAGATTGAAAGGTTCTGGATATTAATCAGAGAACACGGGTTAGAGTCATGAATGTTTGGAAATTAAAGTAGCTGTATAAGTATCACAATAATTATTTAAGCGTGGTTTAAAGCTACGAAGTTCTTTCCAATTGTCTTCATTAAGTGTTACAAGAAAAATTAACCTTCAATGATTATATAAGAGCATAGTACATCAAGTACCTATGTTAGGAATGAGAGAAGGATATCAGGAAAGGAAATAGGGGTAATTCATTGCTGTATTATTCAGAAATTTTTTGTTCTAAGAACCCCATGAGAAACGACGCCCTTGGCTTCGCCAAAAATATCGCCATAACTTTTCCGGCCGATACGCAACAATCAAATTCTTATTGAGCAGCAAAATGAACCAAATAAAATTTAACCAATGAATCGGTGCTAAATTTCTTTTAACACATTACAGAACACAACAGTAACTCTAATTTACTTTGTATGAAGCGTCAAAAATATTTGCTTTCTACTTACCATCGAAATATACTTTTACATTAATTATGATGAGAAATGTGAGAAAAGTGAGAGAGTTTTTCTTGCTTGAAGATCAACAAGAGTAAGAATAGATGCTTTTCGACAGATATTGACTTGTATACTGTGATGAGAATCTCAACAAACAATCTTATTCCTGAGGAGTTCCAGCTTGAACTTAGTGACAAACAGTCAGATCACACTGTGAAAAAAATGCGTCATGTTGTGACTGTCTGCTGTAAAGCTTCCATGTATGAAGATTTTTGTAGGGATAATGTTCTCTATATTTGATCAACATACACTCAAGAGCCAAAACATTATGACCACCTGTCAATAACGAGTTGACCAGCTTTGGCGAGCAACACAGCTTCAACCCGCCTTGGCATGAATACCACAAGTTTTTGGTAGATGACCGGAGACAGATTGTACCAGATGTTTAAGCAATGGTGACGCAAATCCGAGACATTGCGAATTAGTGGTCTTTGAACTCTAAGCTGCCGTCCCAAGACATCCCAAATGTGTTCTATCGGATTGTGATCCGGTGAGTTAGGCGGCCAGGACATTAACTGGAATTCAGCATCATGTTCCTGGAACCACTCCAACACAATTTTAGCCTTGTTTCATGAGGCGTTGTCCTGTTGGAACATTCCATTTCCAGCTAGAAAAACAGAGGCCATGTAAGGGTGCAACTGGTCCGCAATGATATCCAGATACCCTGTAGCATTCATGGTTTGCTCTACCACAACCACAGGTCACAGAGATGCTCAAGAGAACGTCCCCCATAGCATAATACCTTCACCACCGGCCTGTGTATGACCTACTGTAGATTGAGGGAGCAACTGTTCGCCTGGAAGACGGCGTATCCTGACATGGCCATCGGCGTGATGAATGACAAACCGTGATTCATCTGACCAGGCACCTCCCTCCCACTGATCCATGGACCAGTCGCGATGTTCCCAGGCCCAGCGCACGCGCAGTTGGTGATGACGCTTGGTCAGCAAAGGCACACGAGTGGGACGTTTGCTGCGTAACCCATTATCCAAAAGTGTCCGCTGAACAGTGTGCTCCTATACTATTCTACTTGGCCCTGCATTGTATCGGGCTGTAAGATGAGCCACTGTCTGGCTCCGGTTTTGCTTCACCATGCGAGACAGTCTCCGAAGACCTTTTTCTTTGATAGCGTGGGGACGTCCAACACCATGTCGTCTACTGCTGGTTTCACCATAATTCATTAACTTTGCATATATACTGACAACTGTAGATCGCGAACAACCCACGAGTCGTGCAGTTTCGGAAATACTTGTTCTGAGCCTTCGAGCCATTACAATCTGCCCTCTATCAAAGACGTTTAGACCCGCAGCCTTTCCCATCACACACAGAAGTAAGTGAAAGAATGATTCTTCAGACTCTCCAGCAGCGGTTAAATACCACTTCCACCTGATCACGTGCCTTCTACGTCATCCAGGCGATTTCATTGCAAAATGTAGGGATGGACATAATGTTTTGGCTCTTGAGTGTACATTTGTGAGAGAGCTTTCTTGCTTGAAGATCAACAAGAGTAAATATAGATGCTCTTCGATAGACATTGACTTGTAGACTGTGATGAGAATCTCAACACGCAAGCTCATTCCTGATTTAAAAAAATGTAAGAATATGTGTTAGGTTACATTTGTCTTATTAAACTGATTCTAAAATTAAATGCGCTTGCAGCTGTAGATATTATGAAATTAGCTCAAAAAATGAATTGAACAAAACTGCAACTATTTCATTTATTTTATATTTATTGATTTTTATGGTACAATTTATACTTTTTCTGAAATGCAAAGCTAACTAGTGAATATAATCATTTTACTCGATGCGGCAGCTGATAGCCTCCGCTTCCACAAAGTGGCGTCAGAGGCAAAATTATTGCCCACTGTTGATTTATATTAAGGTCAAATAATACTGAGGAGCAAAAGAAGTTCCCATCAATACACTTCATTTCTAGAACACAATTACCTCCCACTTTATTGTTAACTTTAATTTAGTTTTCACTCATAACATTAAATCTCCTTCCTTATCGGTGTTTTAAATGTTGAAATCAATATTTCAAAATAATTTCATTTGTTATTTAAATCAGGATTTTTTATTTACATGAAATGCAGGTGGCATTTTTACTGAAATAGTTAGTCTCCGGTTTTACATCTCCTCCACGATGTTAAAGTTTTTTTTTTTTTTTTTTTTTAATTATCTATAGGAAGAGAAGCGGCATGCAGTGAAAATTTAAGGTCTGAAAATCAAAGATTTTCAAATTAAAGCTTCAGACAAAAGAAACTAATCAAAAAACAAAATTCAGTTTAAAAACGAATTAATAAACTTAGCAAATAACCTTTGAATTTACAGAATCACAAAAGAGATACTTCATAATGTTCTTTTTGCTACCAAAAAGGAAAGGGAATTAATTCAAAAGGCATCAATTCCTCATATGCAAAAAGTCAGCGGATAATTCAAATCCAAAGATAAATAAGAAAATTTCATTCTACCTTTCATGGAAAAAATGCACTAAAATAAAAGGTAGAATAAATGAAAAATAAATAAATACCATTCATCCTTTGGGGAATTACATCTTGCCTAGATGGAGAGAAAAGATGGAAAAATAATTGCGCCAAAAACGGGATGAATCAATCAGGTTATGTGCAGATAATGTATGTAGTGAAGAGTTACCTTTTTCATCTTCTAGTATTTTCGCTTTGCTTATTGCTTGTTCCCTTCCTATTTGTTCTTATTTTCTGTCTGGTATTCATTCGAAGCAGATGTAATCGGCAGGAATGTGGAGTTTCTTCAATTACACCATGAAGAAAGTAGATCGGATGGAAGAGTGTTTTTTATACCTACATCAAATTATTAAATGAAAAATGGTAGAGCTGCATTAATAATAATTTTGAAACACTGGTAGTAACAGCAATTAGTTATCTTCTAACAAAAATATATGTGTATGTCGTATACTCAAAAAGTTAGGAAATTGCTTTTGTTTTTGAGAGAAATGTTATTCATTTTTTTCTTCCGCTTAATCAAATTTTTTCCCGATATTAGCCTAGTGCTTAAAAATAAATAGGCGCTTAGCAAAAACTAAATGAAGCAGAATGAAAAAAAATCAATTAATTTTTTCAAATTTTTAATTTTATTTATATATATTTATTTTATTTTTCTTTATATGTATTTATTTTATTTTCCTTTATATGCATTTATTTTATTTTCCTTTATATGAATTTATTTTATTTTCCTTTGTATGTATTTATTTTATTTGTCATTTTTGTAAAAATTTAGTCTTGTCTTGTATTATGCAGACAAAAGAAAAACACCCTTTAATTTTATTTGGTGCAAATATAATTTGAAGTTAGAGTTCTTAGTGATTATTTGGCTTCTTCGTCTGCGTATAATATTCGATTTTAATTAACGGATCACAAACAAGAATTCATAAAATAACAGCAAACTTTATTTTCCTCGTGTAGGAGTATTCATAACAGATCTGAATCTGTTTTAAAAAAAAGGCCGAATAAATGCAATATCTCCACTGCAAGAATTTAATTTTGTTTACTTATATTACGTAATTTCCTGGAACTTCCAAGAACAAGCATAGACATTTTAGATAAGGCGTAATATAAGTAAATTTTACCTACTTATATTGCGTAATTTCATAGAACTTCTAAGTATATGCCTAGACATTTTTGATAAGATATAATACAGGTATATTTTGTCTACTTGTAATAAGTAATTTCTCAATTCTTCTAAGTGTATTCACAGACATTCTTGGATAAGATAGGCAAAAAATGTTTTTCTACAATAATATCTCTCTCGATGATGCATTCTTTATAAATCATCATTAAATCAAAATAAATGTCCAAAAAGCACTTGAAAAGTAATACATTTAAATTGTTTCATTCACATGTGCATTGCACAGATTCAGTAATATTTATACTGCGATGTATGTAAATTATTGGACAACATTTAAGTTTATTTTTCTATTCACGCAAAAATTTAAGAAAAATAAAACCAAAAACAGTTTTTAGCTTTGTTTTTAATCATCTACAAGAAGGAATACTGAATCGTATTTCCTTCCTATAAAACACAAGCAGTCAAATATATATTAGTATTATTTTTTCCATTTATGCGACTTTTTATTAAAGACATCAAATTGAGATCAAAGCAAGCCTAAAAATTAAATTATAAAAATCCGTTCCGACCTCTGTTCGACTAAGCTATTTTGAAGGTAAGTACACAGTCCAACAGCAGTAGGTCTGATAAACAACTTCCACTAGATATTCATGTTGTAACGTAATGACCACAAGAATGTGTGGAATGAATCGATAACGTGAAGTAAAAATACTTCTTTATTTTACAATTCTATGAATGATATTCTAGTTAGAAGGCATTTTCACCTGGTTTCTATTCGCATGAAAAATAATAGCTAAAAAAACCACTAATGGCTTGATATCAATATGCATATCGATTTTAGTTCCAAAATCGCTAGAGCAGGAGCTCACTTCTTGTGGGATCGCCTCTTTCGCTCCACATCAGGACCCTCTCTCCTCTTCTCTTTTTCTCCCTTTTAAATCCTCAGGCCCCTTTTTGATTTATTTTCATTTTTTGAATGGACTATCCAATTACAGACAAACTCCGTTTTTGTCCCCCCCCAACACCATTCACTCTTATCGGCCAATATCAAGTTTAACCCACGTGCACGCAGATGTCGGATGTCAAATGGCTAGGCCCTAAATTCCCATATATATCAATGCCATGGATCACAATACCTCACATAGAGGAATCAACTCTACCACACCTGTGTAGCAGAGTCAGGTGTTCATGAATGTAGTTGACCAAAGCCGATGACTCCAGATTTGGCTCATTTATTGCTTTGGAGTAGTAAACATAATATTGTGATTTCGAATGGGAAGTTGGGAACAAAAAAGGGAATTCAGTGCAAAAGTCTTTGCCGGGGATTATCTATAGCCTACGTTACAATGTGCTCAGAAAACTAATCCGAATTTGAATTTTGCTGTTATGATAAGAAGTTGCTCAAGCAACTTTGAAAGTGTGTCTTCATTGTTCATTGCGAAAAAAAAAAATGCCTCCATGTCCATTACGCTTTTATTCGTAGGTTTAATACACTAATGTAAATGCATGCCTGTGATCCTGATACAAGTTAAAAGAAGGAAGAAAAAGTTAAACAAAAGCATGTTGGTGAGTCATAGAGTTGAACTGATGAAATCCAAACATTTTTGTTTTAACTGTTTTGGGAATCATAAAGTGATTTGATTGGAAAAATAAATTCTCTTGCGGTATTTGCAGGAAGAAGCACCACGTGAGTTTTCACTACCCTTGTGAATAAAAAATAAATAAAGAGATAATATCACACACAAGAAATGAGTAATGAAAATAAAAGTATTCAATCGACCTTGGACACATCAGCTCCAGCGTTTCGACCTTTACATGAGAATAATTTGTTTCTAACTTGCAATCTTGCAAATGAAGTAAAAACTAACTTACTCAGCACTTTAGCTTGTTGGATTAAAGACAATAGTTGTCTCTAATGCAAAATTTTATTGGATGTGGGAACAAATTCAGATTTTATGAGCAAAATGTTAGTAGATGAACTTCTACTGAAAGGAGAAAATACTAATATATCTGTATTAGGAATAAATAATTTGTCTGTGAATATAAAATGTAAAATTAGTGCAAACATTTTGAATAGTGATTAGAGTTTTGATTTAAATTTAAGTCTTCTAGTGGTTCCAAAAATTACCGAACTTAGTTACACTCCTTGAGACTAATTTTTTTTATCTTTAAATAATTCAAATTAGCTGATAACAAATTTTTGAACCTGGTCCAATCGGATTTTCTTGTTCGTGCAGAACATTTTTATGAGTTTTTAAAATCATGTTAAATTTCTTTTCAGGATACTAATATAAGATTACAAAACAGCGTGGTACTTGTCCATTATAGCGGCGCCCACCAAACGAAAAATCGCCAAGCAGTAAGATTTATCGCCGTGTTTGGTTGTAATCTCCTAAGGTTGCAGTTCTAAAGAAACATTACTTAATCATTTTAGTAAAATATCGCTTACCTGTTAACGTTACCGATTTGTCATTTTTTTTAATTATCTATTTTGTTGCCTTTGAAAATGTCGTAAACAATTTTTAATTTACCGAACAGCGAAATGGATGCCATCTCTTTTTTTCCAAGAGAAAGGACTTTTACCTAAAACATTATTTTGCAAAAGAGGTCACCTAATTAAGTTATGTTAATGAAGACAGTATTTGGAGATGCAACATTAAAAGTTGTTCGAATAAGAAGAGCCTCCGTGTTGGAAATTGGGTCAGGGGTTCCAGAATACTGTTCGTTGCTGCAATTCGATTTATCTATTGTTGGGCAGAGGAGTTGACATCTATTAAATGGTGTCGCAATCCATTGAATATGTCAAAAGGTACAACAGTGGATTTGAATCATTAGTATTATGAGAGTAGTGTGTTCTCTTCACCTTATTCTGAAATTTAATAAGCGTATAGGTGGACCCGATAAAATTATGGAGATCGATGAAAGTTTATTCGTAGGGTGTAAGAACAACAGGGGGCGAGTACTTCCGCAAGAGTGGATTTTCGGTGGAATATGCCGAGAGGATGGCGAGTGCTTTCTTGTTCAAATATCGAACAGAGATGTAAACACACTGCTTGGAAAAGTTTTGGAACATGTACAAGAAGGTTCCACTATCTATTCAGATTGTTGGAAGGGGTAGAAGAACTTGAAGATGCTGGTTTTACACATTTCACGGTGAACCATAAGTATAATTTTGTAGATCCGTCAACGGGAATTCACACCCAAAATGTTGAACGAATGTGGGGTTCCGCAAAGTGGCGTAACAAGAAACAACGCGGCAAGGCTCGACATCATTTGGAATCGTATCTGGCAGAATTTATGTGGAGGAAATATGTTGGGAAAAAAAATGCTTTCCATGAAATAGTGAACGCAATTTCGGAAATATTGCCATTAATGTAGATTTAAATTCTAAAAGTTATGTAAATATTCATGTTAAATATCTAAATTTTTATATCACTTATTGGCATGAGATTTATCACTAAACATATAAAAGATTTGATATTCTAAAAGTTATGTAAATATTTATATTAAACATCTAAATTTTTACATCACTGGTTGGGATGAGATTATTCACTAAACATATAAAATATTATTAAATAAAAATATTATTAAATTTTTTTTTATATTATTTATTGGTTTGTTATTTGTTTTCCTACATTTCAATATCGCTCTCCACTTGCTTGGCGCTTATCACTAGCTTGGCGACATTGGCGTATTCTTAATTTGGCGGGCGCCGCTTTGATAGACATGTACCAGGTTTTCGGCTTCATTGTAAGTGGGAGCTTTCCAGTTAAGGGAGAAGTTAACATACATTGTGGCTTTATAACAGATTATTTGGAGTTAGAAAGAAAATAAAAGTAATTTTGGGCAATTGAAAACGTTGAGAGAGATCCTGAGATTTCCTGAGATAAAAAATTATGTTTCTTAATAAACTCGTAATCTCTTCTTAATAGGAGGTGTTTCCAAGATTTTATAGAAAGAAATAATCTGGAATCTACACTTGCTCCAGAATTTAAAACGCTTTTAATTGTAAAAAAAGAAGCGGACACGTAATAAAAGTTTAAAAATGTTTAAATATAAAAAAGTTCAAATTTAAAATTAAACAATAAAAACTTCATACAAAAAAATCTTTTCTTTTCCTAAAAATACACATGACTTCAGATAAAAAAAGAAAATAACAAATATGACAATAATATGTAAACTAGAAAAGACGCAAAAAAGAGATACTTCTTTATATTTTTTGCCTCCTGAAAAGAAAGTGAATTCTACAGTCATCATTTTGTTCTATACAAAAAGTAAGAGGATAACTCAAATCCAAAGACAAGTAACAGAATTTCATTCTACCATTCGAGGTGAAAAAGCCACGTATATAAGGGAAATGGTGGATTATAAATGGCAAAAAACTAAATACCTTTCTTATCCTTTTGGAAATTGCATTTTGCTCAGACAGAGAAAAGATGGAAAAATATTGTACCATGGACTAGACGGATCAATCGGGTTATGTGCAAGTAATGTATGTAGTGAAGAGTTACTTTTTCCATCTTCACGTATTTTCTCCTTGCTTGTAGCTTGATCCCTTTATGTTTGTTCATATTTTTTCTGTTTTTCTCTCGAATCATATGTGATCGGCAAGAAAGTGGAGTTTCTTCAATTACTCCATAGAGGTAGTAGATCTATTGGATGAGTTTTGATTGTACCTGCATTTGTTTATCTAATGAAAATTGGTACAATTATTTAAGATGATAATGTGTTGTTTTAATAATAATATAGAAACAGTAATACGAGGGTCGTTCAATGAGTTCTTAGAAAAATATAGAAAAACAAATAATTTTAGGTAGTTTTTTTTTTTTTTTTTTTTTTTTTTAAAAATTTATTTCTCAACATAATTCTTCTTTTAGCTCTACACACTTTTCCAGACGTTTTTCCAACTTTTGAAAGCCATCTAAAAATTAGATTTTGGAAGGTCCTCAAAATAGGTATCTGTTTGGGTGATGACCTCTTCGTTCGACGTGAACCATAGTCCACAGTACCATTTTTTTAAGGTTGGAAACTAAAAAAAAGTTACTGAGAGCCATAAATTTCGGTGAATATATCACGGATGTAGTAATAATTTCAATTTTAATAACATTATTTTGGCAATCGAAACTGCACCCGTGTGTTGCTTGATGGAAAAAGATCCTTTTCTTTTTCAAATAATGAAGTTTTTTCTTGATTTCTTCGCTCAACCGGTGCTTTAACGACGCATTGCTCTTTCCAGTTATTGTTTTTCCTTTTTCTAAGTAAATGTTATAGATAATTCCGCGTGCATCTCAAACTTCGAGGCCATGACTTCACTGGCTGATTTCACGTTCTATGTTTTCTTTGGAACCCGTTCGCCATCAAAACTCTACTGTTCTGACTGTTCCTTTGTCTCTGGAGTGAAGTTGTGCATCTGTTACGGTAAAAGTGATTAATCTGGTGATTATGTATAATTACGGTGATTATTCATAATCCCCAGTAAACTTGGTAAATGTGATAAACTATTGAATATTTATCACATTTATCGGCAAGTTTATAAAATACCCAACTTGTAACGGGGAAAGTAATAAATTCAGATTATTTTAAAGAGTAACGATATCTTAATTCGAAAAAATAAATATATTCAAATAACATTAAAAATTTCGTTCTTAAGAATTAGAAGTGCACCATGAGGACTTACAATAAAACTTGGATTCATGTTATTTATTTTGACAACTTTCACACACACACAAGTTTAAGTTTTTCATCACTGCTTCAGTAGTAACACTTTGTACTTTTTTTTGAAATTCTTTCAACATTCTGTTTCTACCAGCTTGGCCAATTGATAAATATGCTTCATGAATTATGGTAAAAAATTCTTCAAAGTACGCATAAAATCTTACATTAGAGTAATCTTTACTTATAGGGAAAACATAAGTTTTTCAACATTGTCTACTTCATTACGTCGTATTTTTTTTTATCTTTGATAATCTTCCTCTTTTGTCTATCTACTTTTGTTTTTACTATTATTCACTTTTATATTAAAAAGTTGTCATATCTTTCATTCGTCAGAAAAACGCTGTTCGCTTTCTTAGTTCCCAAGACATTTAATAACTCGGAATTAAAGCGCTCTTGCATATCGTCCACTGTTCAATATTTTATTGTAAAAAATAACGTTTATCCTGCATAAAATTAGAAGTATTACTGAAATCTCGTGCATCTGATATCACACATTTTGGAAAATTAATGGACTTTTATTACATTACCCATTACGAGTTGAGGATTTTGTAAACTAACCATTAAATGTGATAAATATTCAATAATTTATCACATTTACCAAGTTTAGTGGTGATTATGGATAATCACCGGTAATTATACATAATCACCGGTTTATTACAATTACCGTAACATAATTACGTATCGACGCAGAAACTCATCAGGATCGAGGAGAAATAGCCTAATTGTCGACTACACGATTGCGCTATTTCTCACAGAGAGCAAACGTGGCACGCATCTTGCCGTTTACTCAACAAGATGGGCGCCACGTTTGCACTTTAACGAATTTTTTTTTTCACACCCAATTTTTCGTGCGAAATTGAAAACACCACACCTTGAGACATGAACCGCAGTCTCAACTATTTCGCGCACTTTGATTCTTCGCGAGCACTCAAATTCCTATATATTGGATTTTGTCAATCATTGCGAAATAGTCACTTCCACTGGACGTCTCAACTTTTGACACCTTGAGACATGAACCGTCGTCTCAACTATTTTGCGCACTTTGATTCTCCGCGAACACTCAAATTCCTATATATTGGATTTTGTCAATCATTGCGAAATAGTCACTTCCACTGGACGTTCAACGACGTTCAACTTTTGTGGACGTAAGGCTACGTAAAAACTTATTTACACAATTGTAAACAGTTACAAACGCAGGAGCAGAAACGCCATGGACTTCATCCAACTCATCTTTGACCTCTTTCAGGATGTTAAGCCTTTTATTATAAATGTTTGATCACCGTTTGGAACTCGCTGTTTCTCGTTTTTCGAAAGGAAGAAAAAAAAATAAACTTAATTTTTTTGATTCAATTGACAGTCAAAACAAAACCATGTGATGGAAATAGCTGAGACGTAAGCAGCTGTCAAGTGATTCATGATGCTTATTAAAAACAAACCATTTTAGATGTCACAAACGCTGTCTCTTGGATTTTCTTGAACTTATTGAACGATCCTCGTAGTAAAGGCATTTAGTTATGTGCAAACAAACTATATGCATATACCACAGTCTAAGAAAGATTAGAATATTGCTTGTTACGTTTATAAAATTTACATTCATTTTGAAATTTATTCAGGCTAACTTATTGCTTAAAAATCGCTATGCCCTTAACAATGTAAACCAAAACATCAAGAAGTAAAGTTCAGCTTTTATGTTTTTTTATTCTCATCACATATGTATTTATTTTATTTTTATTTAAATATTTTCTAATTTTATTTTATTAAAAGTATCATGCAAAAATGTAATTTAGTTTTGCATTTTCCCTACCACAGAAACTGAATTTTATTTGGTAAAAATAGAATTAGAAATATCAATAGTGCGTGAGTTATACTTACCATACGGGGTGAATTTCATCACATGAGACAGCTGTTTCCGTTGATATTGGCATTCTTTGGCGATTATTTGGCTTCATGTACTACGCGTAACACTTTCAATTCAATTAAGAATGAAAATTTAACAAAAAATTATTCAAATGAAGAGTCAAAAAAGAAGATAAAATTTTAATTTCCTAGTCATTTGCACCGAAATCTGTATATTTAAAACGCATCAATACAATAACCGTATTGATTCGCAAATTTTTATTTCATAATTTTCTTTTATTCCATTACGTAATTTTCGAGAGTTTCTGTGTATTAATAAAAACGGTTTCAGATAAAATAACTAGGCCATCGTTTCTGAAATTATAGATGATGACTCCAAATGGAGTTCCAAAGCAAAATATTGAGGTTGCGAAAATGTAATTTAGATTCATGAATTTAGAGATATATTAGTTGAAATCTGTTCGTTATCTTTAGTTTGGTACATAACATTTTCTGTACAACGCAATTATAAAATCGTATTACTAAGTAAAGCTATAACTCTTATTTACATAATTTAAAAGTACCACTAAGTGTATTTTTGTGCGGTGGCGCAATTCAATTTCTTGCGGACCGCAAACGTGTAATGTGTAAAATCCAGTGCCCCATGAGTCTTTCACTAGAGGGAAAGCAAGGGCACCGCAAATGCTGTCCCATACATGGAAGGAATTTTCACTAGAGTGAAAACGTTTTCCTAATATCATCAGCTGTTTTTGCGCGACGCAAAAACAATATAATATCGTAGTTTACTGTTTTATTCGATAAAGGTTAGCTAAGATTATTTCAAAAACTATAATATTTTATTTATATTTGAAGCTAGCATTATTTCTTATCCATGGATAATAAAAATTATGAGTATATTTTTTAGGGCTAACATATGATTTTTATTAAAAATTAAATAAATTAGAATTTAAATTTATTTATATGTTAATTTTTAAATCAAATTATAAGTTTAATTACGTAGTTTTCATCATACATTTTAATGTTTAGGAGGGAGGAAGGGATCATTTTTTTGAAATTTTTAAACTTGGGAGTGAGGTCACAAGTACTGAAACGTTTAACCACTGCGACAGGTTAAAACCATTTTTCTACTACAATATATCCCAATTATGCATCCCACATAAGTAATATTTAAAGCCAAACGACTGACAAAATGATTATTTGAAGAAGAACACATTAAAATGGTTCCCTTTAAATGTACATTTCATAGTTATCTCATCTCGGCTTCTTTAAGAGTAATTTTTATAGCCTTTTACTCATTACTAATTTTAAGAAAATGGACATAAAGCTATTTGCCTCTGGCACATATATTACATGTATATATAATCAATACAATGATAAATATTATTTCATAATAAAGCAAATAACAGGTCAATTGATAAGTCCCCGGCCTGACACATAGATGGCGCTACTAGAATTAAATCATATGTATTTTAGTTTGCCCTAACCCTCAAAAGATGCCTGTATAAATTTGACAGCTGTCGGACCATTAGTTTGTGAATTATAGCATTTTGAGTGAAGCAACTTTTGTTATTGTGAAAAAAATGGATAAAAAGGAATTTCGCGTGTTGATAAAATACTACTTTTTGAAGGGAAAAAATACAGTTGAAGCAAAAACTTGGCTTGATGCCGAGTTTCCGGACAATGCCCCAGGAAAATCAACCATCAAGGATTGGTATGCTAAGTTTAGACGTGGTGAAATGAGCACCGAAGACGGTGAACGTAGTAGACGCCCAAAAGAAGTTGTTACCGACGAATACATTAAAAAAAAATCCACAAAATGATTTTGAATGACCGTAAATTGAAATTCAATGAAATAGCAGACACTCTAAATATATCAACTGAACGTGTACATCATATCATTCACGAATATTTGGGTATGAGAAAGCTCTGTGCAAAGTGGGTGCCGCACTTGACCAAAAACAACGACGAGTTGATGATTCGGAGCAGTGTTTGAAGATGATCAAGCGTAATAAAGCCGAGTTTTTGCGTCGACATGGGACAATGGATAAAACATGGCTCCATCATTTCACTCCGAAGTCCAATCGACAGTCATCCGAGTGGACTGCACACGATAAACCTGCTCCAAAGCGTGGGAAAACGCAACAGTCTGCTGGCAAAGTGATGGCGTCTGTATTATGGGTTGCACATGGAATAATTTTCATTGACTATCTTGAAAAAGGAAGGACCCTCAACAGCGACTATTACATAGCGTTATTGGACCGTTTGAAGGACGAAATCGCCGAAAAACGGCCGCATTTGAAGAAAAAGAAAGTGCTGCTTCACCGAGACAATGCATCGTGTCACAAGTCAGTAAACGATGGCAAAAATCCATGAATTGGGCTTCGAATTACTTCTTCATCCACCGTATTCTGGCCCCCAGCGACTATTTCCTGTTCTCAGATCTCAAAAGAATGCTCGCTGGGAAGAAATTTTCGTCGATTGAAGAGGTGATCGCCGAAACTGAGACCTATTTTGAAGCAAAGGAAAAATCGTACTACAAAAATGGTATCGAAAAGTTGGAGGGTCGCTATAATCAGTGTATCACCCTTGAAGGGAATTATGTTGAATGAAAAAAATCAATTTTGCCAAAAAAATGTGTTTTACTATGGTAGGCCGGGGACTTTTCAATTGATCTATTATGTGCTATTCAATGCATACATTATTTTTCAATACTGTATCCTGGTTTATTCATATTATTCGATTGTTGCAACTTGAATATCTAACTTTTGGCATTAATTTTTTTCGATTCAGTTAACAAGTTTTGATTCAGTTAACATTAATCGTCAATCACGTACAAAAGAACAAATTGTGTATTATAATAATACAGGAAAATATTGGAATTAATAGTATGCACAAATGGATTAAGAACTCGCAGATTTAAAACTAATTTCTTAGAGAGTAAAAAGTGTCCTTATGTTCCTTTTATACAAATTCATTACATCAAATATTTAAAAAATCACTAACGTAAGTATATAAAAAATATCGTAATAGGTTTGTGAACATAAATTTATATTTAAACCGCTTATCGGTAAGAAAATGTTTAAAAAGAGAATACTAAAAAGTAATAAACTTCCAGCTGTTCCAGTTATCATTTCATTTTATGTATCGTAAGCAGAATTTCTCAGTCCTAAAAGGAGCAAAGAAAGAGGATTTTTGTTCCTCTTTTACCTTTTCAATTACACGAATTAAGCTTTTTCGTAATGAATTTTTATGAAAGTAACAGATGAGACCTTGATACATGCATGTATATATAAAATTCTTCAATACAGCACAAGAGTTAATAAGTCATCTTTAGTATAAAACGCAATTAATTTAATGAGTATAAAATAGAATGAAACGGAATACATCAATATTAAAACGTCTATTACCCTCTGTAATATCTTATACCTGCTTATTCCGCTGTAAATATGACGGAGTTGTAATAACTAATTCTATCATATCGAATAACAAATGAAATTATTTTTTGGGTTATATTGTCGAATTTTAAAAACAAATTTATTTTTGATAGAAACGTCCCTTTTTTCCATACTTACAAAACATCTTATTCTGAAGCATGGTTGAAAAATGTGAAATTGTTTTCATGTTTTCAGAGAGAGGGCGGAATAAAAAAAAAAAAAAAATATTTGACTTGCGTCAAGCCTCATTATTCCAAACGGCAGTGTCGAGGATGTCGGAGCTTGAATTAGCTTTCTATTCTCCGTTCGTGAAATTTGACCAGTGAGGCCAAGCACATTTGGCTATGCGTCAGCCCCCTATCTCTCAAATGATGATATTGAGGAAATCGGACAGAACGAGCTTCCTATTCTCCGACGGTGAAGTTTGACCTGTACGGTGAAGCATATTTTGAGAAGCGTCAGCCCCCATCATTTTAAACGGCAATTTTGAGGAAGTCGAACCATGAATAAGTTCCCTATTCTCTAGCCATAAATTTTGACCGGTCAAGCCAAGCACATTTTGCAAAACGTCAGATATGATCTTCGCGTACGAAAGGACTTCAGTTTTAAAACCGACTCCTGAACTCAATACAGTTTATCTTCTCTGATACTCTTTTAACAAGAATGTAGCGGTTCTTAAGAAATTTAAGTTTTTTAATACTAAAGGTATTGTAAAATATTATACTTATATACTTTTGTATCCACAACTCCGTTTATTAGTCACTAACGAGGCATTTGTTTCGTAAGTGTGTAAATTCGTCAGCTGATCACTTTTCGAAGTTTTACTGTAAAAGAGAGATGTGCATAAAATGTATGAAAATGCCTAATGTATAAAAATGCTGAAAACTATTCTTTTGTAATTCTGTCCATAATCAGTAATATAAAAAAATGTACATTTTATGTTATATTTTGTTGTTTTGACATAACTGCAAACACTTGACTTGGTTCTGACAAACTTGATTATAGAAATCGTTAACATAGAATTCAAGTAAAATTCAATTTTATTCTTACTGCATATAAATATTTTTTGAGTCGTGATTCACATGCAATTTTCCTTTCTTATCATGATATAAAATGATTAGTGTGACTTTTAGTTCAAGTCCTAATTGTTGTAGTGTATGTGAAGATTTGATTCTCAATGCTATTTAGGAGTAATCCAAAACATTTTTTTTTTAAATATTCCAACCTCCAGTGATTCCTGGTAATTAATCATGATTCATTGTAGTACCGTTTAACGAACTTCAGTGTTCAGTCTCTATTGTTACTTAGAAAATGTTTAAATGTAAATACTATTTTAAAGTTATCCAAAATAGATACTACGCCGAAGCTTTACCAACTTTTCCATTACAAGACAAATGACATAGTAGAAGGATTGGCCTGTTTCTTAATTCATCCGGTAAATTAAATGG
>BMAW01020084.1:30015-61550 GCA_019974015.1 Nephila pilipes
CAATTAAATTTAATTAATGAATTAATATTTGAAAAAAAAACTGTATTAACATCAAGTGTTATCCACTACAAGTTTAAAAAGAATTGTATTTGAACTTGAGTGGATAAATAAAAAGTATTTTATTAACATTTGAAAATTTGATTATATATAGGGAGAGTGTGAGCTAATAGTAGGAATTTATATATATATATATATATAGAATTTTTTTCATGCCACTTAAAAAAAATTAAAGAAACTAAAGGCATTTTAAAGGTCTTAAGTAATTGAAAAGATTATTCTATTTTTCGCTCAGAATCTCATGAAAACAATTTATTGCATGCCACAA
The DNA here is from genome assembly GCA_019974015.1 of Nephila pilipes. Classification (NCBI taxonomy): domain Eukaryota; kingdom Metazoa; phylum Arthropoda; class Arachnida; order Araneae; family Nephilidae; genus Nephila; species Nephila pilipes. Next base: position 30,341 of record BMAW01020084.1, read on the forward strand.
CACCCCCTCTCCTAAAGTATAATATAGCTTGTCATAAAAGCATCCGAATCATTGTTGCTGAATTTTTGTTCTTTATCACTTCACTGCAACATAACAAAAGCATAGATTAAATGATGTTAAGCCACATATTCTTCTTTGCGCTTTGATCCTAAGGAAATATTTTCAACATACGCGATGAAAGATGGACCTAGATCAAAAACCCATTTGTTTGTCAGTACAGCTATCCAAATAGATAACGGATTCCACACGGTCTCACTGTGAGCCATTTTTTCCCTTTCTTTCGAACTTAACAACTCTTAGTTGGAACATTAATAATGCATTTATCCAAAAAAGGAAACTTATAACGGAACATAGAAAATGTTATTGACTGTGAAGGTATACAGTGGAGAAAAAAAATCAAAGATTTCTTATACTTCAAAAGTTTTTGTGTATGTAAGGTTTTTTTGCTGCACCGCTTCGCGAGAAAATGTTGCAAAATAGATTACGTTCTTTCTTCGGAATCCATTAAGAATGCTAGATTTCATTCTTGTAACATTTACGCACTTCTAGAAGTAGAAAGTACTTCATTGATTTTCTTACAATCGAAGTTTGAAGACAAAATATTCGTAATAGCTGAGCTGTACTTTCACAATGTCAAAATAAAAACCACGCATCACTAGAATAAATACTTAAGTCAAATTTAGGATTTATTGTTTGTTTTGAACGAGCGCGAGTTTCTTTTATCTTTATTCACCTAACTGAAACATTAAAATGGTTTAATTTTGTATTTTTTTAAATTTTATTGTTAATAATCAGGAGGCTTTCTTCTGATTCCACTGATGCATTATTTTGGAGAACTTGATATATATAATGCTGGGAAATTAACTTTTAAAATTGAAAACAAACATTTTTCTCGCTAGAGAAAATTTAAATTTGTTTTGTGTTTTTCACAAAATGTGTCTTTTAAAAATTTTAATATTCTTTATTCAATGTCTATTTATCCTTAATGATGTTATTTTCTTCATTATAAAACGATGGTATTTCCTATACAGAGAACTAAATTGTTTTCTACTTAACAGTCACAAATGCTAATCATAGCACAAAACTTCTATAACTATAAAGGAAAATGTGATTCATAATTTTTAAAATTTTTCTAAAATCAAATTTTTGTACTTTTTTAATCAATATATATAGAATATTATGTTAATTTATAAGTCTCTGTAAATTTATAAGTCATACATGCAGTGGATTTTATGCGATGTGCACTCAAAGGTAAATAAAGGACTTACTTAAATAAATACAGCCTTAAATTATTAATTGTTCATATCGAATTATTTACGTTTTAGGTAAACATTTTTTTGCAATTATTTATGTTTTAGATAAACAAAGTGGTTTCAGTTGCTTTTAACTTTTAAAATTGAAAATTATTTAAACTTGTCAGAGAAAATAAGTTCTTTTTTCCTAGTGGAAAGCCTCTCACTTACCCTGATGAAATAAGTACACGCACGTGTTGCACTTTTACGAAAATCAGCCGCATAACATGATACCTTTCATGCACTGAATTTTATGCAAAATGTGTTGAAATGTAAGTACCGTGGGTGCGTACTCACTCCCGGCGTTCTTTGCATCGAGTCGTTAGTTCGAGCCGTGTAGCGGATCTGATACACATTTAATTTGATCGAGTCCCAAGTTCTTCCATTGGCGAGATGTGGAAGTTTGGATAGGAAAGTACCAGTTTAGGTGTCGTCCTCTTCATTTGACCAAGGTTCTCAATTGAGAGGTCTGTCACCAATGGCTTCAAACCGCAGATTTACTTGTAAAGCTCGCTGTCACTGATGGTGTAGAAAATACCGCAACCAATGTAACCATCTTGCCTCAACGCCAGAGGGAGCTGCTCTCCATCATAACGATATTACTTTTAATAAGCTATCTGGCACTTCTTTGTTCTTGTACAAGGAAGTTGTAATTCGTTTCGGGTCGATTTAATCGGCCAAATTTATCGATGTTTTTTTTATTAAATATTTTAAAATTTAACTGCGTATGGATTTAGTGAGTGTCAGTGTCCGTTACTGGAACCATTAGTTATAGATAGTTAGCTAATTGCTATTTTTTCTTCAGATGGTGAGGGAATGAATGTCACTGTCCCACGATCTCATACAGTTCAGATTTTTAAAAATAAGTTTCTCTCTCTCTCACTGAGAAGTTGGTGGTCAACTTGTAATACCAGTATTCGGGTTCAGTTCTATATTCTGAGACCAGACCTGAGTTTTTATTCCAATTCTGGTATTATTACTCGTGTTTAATTCCTAACTGGTCATGGTCCCTTCGTTTGTTTTTCAAATTGTTTTAATTTGAATAATACAAATCATCAAATACAAAAGTACCTATAACGAATAAGTTACAATATAGAATATAGGAAAATTACACACAAAGCAGATTTTATGTAATTGCATAAGTAAAATTCTATTTCGCCTAATTTTCTGATCCCGATTTTGGGTGATTTCAACTGTACAGCTCCAGTGCTTTGAGGAAGGTTTGTAGTCAGTTAAACGGACAAAATAAAAGTTACGAAATTTTCCGAAATATCTCAACGTATAACAAATGAAAAAAGAAAATAGATTAAACATACTTTTAAAACAAAATCCGAAAGGGCTTATTTTCCATTTTAGCATGTTAGCTTTTTTACCAACCATAATATTTTTCGATATTACCTTTTTTCGTTAAATTGATATTTACTTGTAATTAGTGCTTGCTTGTGAAAAAAAAAAAATTCCAATACCCCTGAAAGAAAATTACCCACAAAAGCAGATCTCCTTTTTTAGAGAAGCTTAATGAAATACTAATCCACAACCAAAGATAAGCAGATAAAAACAATTTCTGAAACAAAAGAAAAATTGCTTTTCATTAACTCTTCAATCCCCTCAGTCTCACAAATAGGTCTTAAAGCACCTCCTCGACACCATTTTTTTTCCACCGATAGCAAACTCATCGTTTCTAATAGTAGAATCTACAAAAAATAAATCTCTATCCTTTGCATTTCTGAAGTTATTTCTTGAAAATAAGTAGATAATTTGTCAAAAGTAAATGGAGAGGAAAATCCTTCGATTCTTAATCTGTCCTGTGGTATTTTTAAGCAATCTCAAGCGGGGGTGGATAAATTGATTTCAGTTTGTTCAGATGTATTGATTGTTTTCTTCAGGGAGAGAATGCAATTAGGCTGTACGGTAGATACGATACCCCCTTCCCCAGGGAATTCTTTTGATGGATGTAGACACTTGACATCCTTTCCTTTGAGTGTCGGTAGTAGACGAAATCTTGTATAAAAATCTTGACGTTTAAAAAACACTTTATTGTCAATTAGAAAAAAAAAAAATTCTTCATTTCTTGTAATTATTACCTATCAACATGCCACGTCACAAGAAGCCATTGCCACCATTGATCCTGCATAAAACACAGAAAGAAAAATGTAATACTTCCAGGAAATGTCATTTAATCTCAAAAAGAAAAAATATTACACTTTCATTTGTATTGAAACAGATGTGAGAGTAAAATACAAGAATTGGGATAACATTAAATTAATTATTTTATGTCTTTATGTTATTTAAAGCTAAAGTTTCGCAAAATTAAGAAATATCTTTTTTCATGAAATACTACACAAAGTAGGTAATGTAATGATTTGACAAATTCCCAATTCCCAGTTAGCTTTGTTTTTTAGAAATTCCTGGTTATCATATTAACTGAAAGCTGTAAGATGTATTTATAAGTATTTCTCCTGGTCTTTTTTTTTTACAAGAAATTGTTTCTGCCTTCATTTATTACATTTTACAAGTATCAAAGTCTTCACAGTATTCATGGGCTGTGTAATTCTAATGCTCAAGGTCACAAACTTGATGGCTTGGGATGTACCACTTTAATTTAGGCTTCAAGACAACATTCTATATTGGCAGAATATTGGGAGATTATTCAAGTTATTTTGAACTGGGTTTCAAAGTCGTCAAGCCGAGTGGCCTGCATGTTAACATATGAAGCACCTGTTCATGTGTTGTTATAATTGCTTAACGTTGGCTAAAAACCGTGATGTTCTTCTTCATGAAACCTTGCAGCGAAATTAATATTGATCATCAGATATGATCGGAATATCCTCTCACATTATGAACGAAAATTAGAAGAGTATTTTAAAACTTCTTATTGTATCTAAGTCCTGTAATTATGGCTCAAAATTAAACGGATCGTTTTCAATTATTCTAAGTATTGATGTGTAATTTCAGCTTGAGTTTTTGTGTTAATTAATTGTTCAATTAACAATAAAGAAAGAGAACAAAATATCACTCATTTCTACAAAACCTATGTGCGTGTTGTGAAAATGGGTTTGTACCGTCATGTTCTAAGTAATTTTTTCAGCTAGTACATATCATGTAAATGATAATTAGAATTTTCCCTCGTGTTATTATTTATCATTTCTCTCCTTATGATAGCAAGATACATGTTCTTTCAAGTTACAGAGTATTTATGTGTGTAATTCGGCAATTTTATAGGATTTTTTTTGTTTAATTCGAAAATTTATATACCCGGAAGACCTATAGCTTCAGTTACTACGGATCAAAAAGGCTCTACAGTATATAATTAATTTTTACGCTAAATAATACTAATGATCAAAAAAAAATTACTTTAAATTCCAACTAAAACTCTTACCTTCGTGAATAAGATTTCCTCCTACTTTAAAGTCAATTTAAATTTCTTCTTTCCCCCACAAAATTCAATCTCCTTCCTTTTTATTTTGTTTACACGTTCAATCAAATACTTTGAAACTATTTTTTTGTCACTTCAATCAAGATTTTTGTTAATAGAAAGTGTCGTTGAGATTTTATTGAAATAGGTAATCTCAAATTCTATATCTCCTCGATTTATTATTATTTTTTTCAATTGCTGTACGAAGAGAGGTGAGCAATAAAAGTTTAAGAAAAATCCTAAAATAAAAAAAAAGTTTGTCAAGTTCTACAATAAAAACTTCAAAGACAAAAGAAACTAGATCTTTTCATTTTCTTAAATCACAAGGCACGAATTCAGTTTAAAATAGAAGTAACAAAATTAACAATAATGTTTTGACTTGGTCACACAAGGAGGTACTTCTTTATGATTTTTGTTACCGAAAATGAAAGGGAATTCAAAAGTCATCAATTCAACACATCCAGAAAGTCAGCGGATAATTCAAATCCGAAGATAAGTTACAGAATTTCATTATACTATTCGTGGAAAAAAAAATGCATCAATATAAAATAAAGAGAGGAATGTATGAAAAAAAAATAAATACCGTTCTCATCCTTTGGGAAATTGTATTTTCCTCAGATAGAGAAAAGACGAGAAAAATAATTGCACCAAGGGCTAGACGGATCAATCGGGTTATATACAGGTAATGTACATAGTGAAGAGTTCCTTTTTTCATCTTCACATGTTTTCTCTTTGCTTGAAGCTTGATTCCTTTAGATTTATTCTTATTTTCTGTCTCGTATTCACGCGAAGCATATGTAATCGGCAAGAATATGAGCTTCCGTCAGTTACTCCATAGAGAATGTAGATCCAATGGATGAGTGCATTTTTATAGTTACTTCTGGTTATCAAATGAAAAATGATATAGTTATTGGAGAAAAAATGGCGCCGTACTTTAATAATAATATTTTATAGAAACGTAGATAGTTATGATAATTATTTATCTACTAACAGAAAGATACATATACATAATATATTAAGAAAGATCATAATTTTGCTTCTGTTTTTGAGAGTACGCTTATGACATTTATATTTTTTCTGAAATGTATTAAGTGATGCATATTTCTTAAAAATAGAAAGAAATATACGGAAATATATATAGAATAAAGTATTGTTAAAAATAATTATTGAATATTTTTTATAATTTAATTAACAAATTTATTTATTTAATTTGTATTTATATATTTTTAAGGGTATCGGGATTTTTTATCGTGTATCGAAAGAACATCATTTTTCAAACAAATATAATATACGAATGAAGAAAAGCATAAGGTTGACACTTCTACCATATAATATCGAATCATAAACATGTTAAAAAAATAAAGATTGTTTTAAACCTTTTGGTTACAAAAAATATAATTTTGACTCTTTTTAAAAATTACTAAAATCAATATATTGCTGTTGGCTGGATTCTGAAGTAAAACATTGGTCAAAATTTACAAAAATAATGCTATCTTGCAGGAAAATGTTCAGCCTAAAAAAGTTATAAATATTTATTTTTTTAATTTAGGGAAAAGACAGTTTCACAGATACAATTATTTTAAAAAAGATGAAACTTTAAGGAAAAATCAAATTGAAATTCTTATAAAAAGTTTCTGTTAATAATGTGTCTAAAAATTGGTGTAAGACATATAAAAGATTATTTTGAACACGTAACTGAAAAAGAAAATAAAAAAGCTTTAGATTTTTTTTCCCCAATAATTCTACAATTTTTGGAGGTATTGTCAACAGTTTGGGATCAAAATGATAAAAATTACGGACTCTAACGTAACGTTAAGAGTCCTGAAACTATTTATATTTATTTTACTTCCCTTTGTATTGTTATTTAATTTATTTTTATTTATATCGTTATTTATTTTATTTCTAGTTATATATTTATTTATTTATTGGTATTATGTAGAAACATATCCTTGTCTTAAATTAGGCCGACCGAAACTTTTGATTTTAGTAGGTGTATATAGAATTTGAAGGTACAAATTATACTTGCCATGAAGATTAAATTTCCAATTACAAGTCTATTCTTATAGCTTATGATACATTGATATTTTTAATTTGTTTTTTTTTGTAATGGGAGAGTAATATTAGCGCAATCTTATTATCATATCTTCAATAAACTTTCATAATAAACAACAGAATTTATTTTCTAGGAGTATATGTGTGGCGTCATACGATTCTTCTCCGCTGACCATCGAGAACTTGAGTTTACATTCATTGCGCCCACGTAAATGAACCGGTAAAATGTGAAAAAAAGCAAGAAAGTGAAATCATCCTTCTACAGCAAGCACATAAAGAGTTGTTTGGTAGTTTGCCCGAACATCAGCTTCTGAAGCCGATTACAGTTCGCTGGTCAAGTCATCAGCTCATATTTCTGTGTGTTAACTTTAATTTAATTTAAGTATCTATAAATGTTAATAAATTGTGTTATATGTAATTTCTTGACATGTTCAGTTGCTGATCTCCTACCATCTGAGATACCAGGAATTAGAAGGGTAACTAACAATTGGTAATCCTCTGTATGGGAGTACAATTGAGACCCTAATATGTTTAATTAAAATAATGAATAAATGCAATGACGTTATTGATTAACTTACTTTTTTGGAAATTTATACTTACACTTTTTATTTATAAGAGCTCCTCAATCTGTTCAAATTATTTTTAAATTATAAAGACAATTAAAGCATCATCTATAAACCGAAATTTATTCCAATCATCCCTTTTGCAAAAATCATCTTTAAAACAAATAAATGCGGAAAAAAAATATTTGAAAAAGAAAGTATTAAAATTTCTGAATCCAAATACGCATTGCTAACATTTAAGAATACGTATACTGAACACCATTGTTGTCAGTTTACTGTCCATTTAAAGGCAAAGATGGACAATAAGAAGTTCGTTTAAAATATCTCATAGAAAACCTGAATTCTGATCAAATGGAAAATAAACAACTTGGAAAAAAAAAGAAACAAGATTTACTTTTAAAAATTAATAAAAAGTTTAAATTCTTAATAATTTAAAAAAGTACACGCGAAATTGGAAATCCTCAACGGAATAGCGTTATTGCTCTAAAAATGGATAAATAAAACAATTTCAGATGGAATGTTATTTACTATTTCATTAAATGAAAGTGATATTGTTAGAAATATTAAAGATTAAATGAATCCCAATAGTTCAAACTTTGAAAGATAAGATATATGAAGTTCTATTTAATATCATTAACCCCCCTCCCCCTGCCACTGCTCATTTTATTTCAAGTATACAAATATATGACTTTAGTCGCTTTTTTAATACATACTTCCCATGTTGTAAGTAAGCTTGTCCTTTAATGCTAGACAGACTGCTACTAACGTTGTAAAAAAGTATTTCATTATAGTTTGGAAAAAGTAGCCCGACTTTAAGAAAATATTTTTCAATTCCTATAAAATTTTAGTCGTTGAATTTTGGATTTTAAAAATAACAATCAATTTTATTTTTCTGCAGGAAACATATATGTATCATAGGCCACTGTATTACATTTTTAATGAACACAATCTGTTCAGCTTCAATTCTTACAAACTTTTCTTAAAAAATATAGCCTTTGACAAACAATAAAGAGATCTTTAATAATGCTGCTAACTTTTCTATAAACTACAAAAATCATTACAATTTTGAATTGTATTCATGTTGCATGTTGTACCTTACAAGAGAAATTTCAATAAAAAAAACTCTTAAAATTGCTCTTTATATATTTTAGAAGAACGACTTGAATTCACTCCTGCGTACCTGTCCTTCCTTCATTTCAGTTTTCACCTTTTGGTGTCATTTGTTGTGAAACTCCCTCTTCTCTCTTTCTTTCAGTCGTTTGGATATTGTATATTACAATTCATGTAAGTTTCGTTTAGGTAAGCGTTGAAGAACAGCATTGCTCTTTTATTTTAGCTCACGAGGTAAATAAATTTAGAACTGAACATATAAAATTGTATTTTATACAACTTATATTCTTGAATATTTTGTGAACTGGAACTAGGTGATTCTCTGCCAATAGTAGCAATGACTGTGGAAATTCTTCCGAGGACTGAAACCTCCCTTCCTAACTCCTCGTCCATACGAGAACTCAGCCATCGCCTTCAGCGTCTTTTTTGTAACTTTTCTTTTCATATTATATTACTCATACCGAGTAAAAGAAATCCCAGATTTCTGTAAACTCGAAATAAATACATTGCCAAGTTTTTTTGAGGAAATTCCGACCGAAGCGGCTATGAGTTTCTTTTGGAGAACTGAAAAGCTCTCAAGATTTCTACAGATCTTCTGATATTGATGAAAAAGGTTCAGATTATGATTTCGAAGATGTTCGAACTTTTTGAAAATTATTCCAAAAGCATCACCAAAGTTTTCATTTATTGGCACTCCATTCATTCAGATTAATAATTCATTAATTCATTCAGTGAATGAAATATCAAGTTAAGGAAAATAAGTTTACTATTTACATCAACTTATGTTAAAAGGCTAACGGTAAAAGGGTAATAATCAATGAATTTTAGTTTAAGTTTATGATTACACAACATCTGGAACAAATTTTATTTTATTGCATCTGACAATACTAACTATAGAAGCATATGTCGTATCAAAAACTAACCTCTAACCAATTTATTGGTCATGGTAGCCTAGTGTGGTAGTTACGAACTCGTGCATGATCTTATTTCGTTGAGTCTTGGGTTCACGTCCTGATGATTATAAAGATCCTCATTGTAAAGGGACTGATATAATTTAAATCTATCTTGATTCCAGGCTTCCCGTTGGCATGATGGGGAACTTTGGAGAGGAAGGTGCCGCCCTCGTCACTTGACTGAGGTTGAAAATTACCAAGTCCATCAACAGTAGCCCTCATGTTGATTCTAAGTGCTACGAAAAAAATCAATGAATCGACTTAGAAAGTTTATTGTCTTGCATATGAATAGCACAGCTTCTAGAAGCACATGCCGAAACACGAACTCACATGTAACAAGTACCTCGAACAAATCTTTCAAAAAGTGTGGGATTTCTAAAGCTGCAGATGGCACTGAGGAGGATTTGTTAAAGAATTATACAAAGCAATATCCTAAAGCAGAAATCGATTAACTATATACAGAATGGGACTCATATGACGAGCTTTTCAAGAATTTAAGTGAGGATGTACTTGACGTGCTATTTGGGATATAAATGATGATTGTGAGGATTTTGCAGGATTTTCAATACGTCGATGATAGATTATTTTGTGTTATAATGGTTTTAATTTACACACACACACACACTATATATTCTGAACAGTTTAACAAAGACAGAAAGTTATAAAGTTAATTTTTAAAACCTTTTTCTAAAATAAAATGTTTCTAAACTTGTTATGAAATAATGTTTGTAGAATTCCTCAAATATGTCAAAATCGGAATCAGTACGGTACAATTCGAACAAAAGGGCCCAGACATTGTACACTTCCCGTTGCGAACCGAAACTGTAAAAATTCTCAATTATTTTTTCTTTCGTAGTGTAATTTGAGAACCTTGTATCAGTCATAATTCATCGTTCGCCTTGACTCTCTTTGATTCCCTCCCTCCTCTTGCTGACGATCAAAGTTGAAAAATACCAAGTAATACGAAGAAGGTTTTCAAAAAAAACTTTATTTTGACAACCCTTGTAGACAAACGATCCATAGAATCAGTACTAGTAACAGTACATAAATCTCTCAACTCCGTTGTTGAGCGGATCGTTTTAAAGGCTATGAAAAATGTCCTGCCAGACGATGGAAAGAGATGAATTTTCTATCCGGATTTGGTCGACCCATTCGTCCATCCCGTTGGAGCACCCCCGAAGATTTCCTTTCGGATTTAAGTTTCTCATTGTAACAATTCTTGATGACTTGGGTCTTCCGATTCGGGTGGGGTAGAAACAGAGATAGAAGATAGATCACATTATCAAAAGGAATTTATGATGACTATCATTTATTTGAGTGTGAAGTATGAAAGTTTGTGATGAATGAACTGAAATTATTTGTTTGTATTGGAAATTAATATGATTACACAAATCACTGAGGGGATTTTATTAATTCGTCTTAATTAAATACCATTTTGTAAAAAATAAATTTTTCTTACCATTTTGAGAAATATTACATAATACATATATTGATACAAGTATGGCTTACTTTTATTCTAGATTATATAATAACATTTTTATGCAGCTTTACTTAATTAGTCACTCACGGGATTATTGTTTCAGTCAACGATCAAATGAACGCTCGAGAAAATTTTTAAAAAAATTTATTTTACTCAATAACCTGTTTCTAGTTAAAATGAATAAATGAGTGAATTAATAAATAAGTGAATGTAGGAATGAATGAAAGAAGGAAGGAGAGATTAGTGAAGAAATATAAATGAGTGAATCAATAAACTAGCAAGCGATTGAGTGAGTAAATAAATCAAATTTCCTTTTAGTTCTCATATTATTTACTTTAATCCTCAATACATTTTAGTCTAATACTTAATTGAAAAATTTAATAATTACATTTTAAAAAGTTAGCACTTTTGGTGGCTAAATTTGCGGTTGCAAGACTTTGCACTGAATAATTTATATATTCATAATAGCCATCCAAGGGAGGGGGGAGGGTATGGTTTGTTTTTGCGTTTTTTAATAGATATCATATTTGATACATTTTATAATTCCCTCACCACCCCTGCTTCCTTCTCTTAAATCTCCTTTATAGTAGAATATTGTTTTAATCCTAATATTTTTGTCGGATTTAGTGTGCCTTTTTCCAAGTTTCTTTGAAAAAAAAAAAGAAAATAAATCTCTTAAACTACTTATTTTGATTCTAAGAAGGATTAAATGCATGAAAACAAACCCTTTTATTGAAGCCTAAGCACTTATATTGGAGAGTAAATACACAGATAATCTTTTACTGTACCTGTGCATGTATGCGCGGTTGCTAGTGTATCAGTGGTATCTACTTCAGCATTCTTTTCATTATATAATATGGGAGCTATCATAAAATAAGCTATCGAAATAGGTTGATTTGTCTTATCCAGAATATGAAGATTAAAAAAAAATTTCTTTCTAGTTTTTGTGAACATTTTATGCTTGAAATGCATTATTTCTTAAAATAAAATAAAATAAATACATAAATAAAGACAAATTATTTCTTAAGGTATTGTTCACTAATTATGTATATCTTTTAATTAATAGATATGACAGTTTATAACTGTTTACGTTGTATCAGAATTGAATGATATTGAAGCATATATTTCTCTTGCGATGATATTTCTTCAAATATCACTTATAAAGGTATTTGTGTAAAGATGCAAACGAAGCAACGAATTCATATTGTATAATTTTAGACAATATAATTAAATTGTTCTGTAACCCAAAAAAAATATTTAGTTTAACATCATTTTCAACCAGAAGCTCAAAAGGAAATCTACAGAATTACATCTTTACATAAAAAATATACTTAATGAAATAACGGTAGATATTTTGTTATATTGTCATTGACATGTTTAATTTCAGAAAGCTTTTAATTCATACTTTACACAGGCACAAATCTTTATAGCTTATAATACTTAAATATTCGATTTAAGTATAAAATATTGTTGCGAACACGAGATCCCTGTGATAGTTCTCTTGTGAAGGAAAACAGACATTTAGAGAGATTACATGTCAACCGAGGAAAGTTTAAGCAATGATCCCAAAACCTTAGTGACAATTTTGACGACTTGGCGAGAAACTTGGCAAGTTTGGTGAAGTATAAAAATTTCCAATAAGTGCTGGAATCTAAACAAAATCTCTACTAGGAAGAAAATTGTGGACTTTTCCGAAACTTTCCTTGTGACGTCTCACTTGGTCGGAGTTTCTATAAATGGAGAAGAGATGCGAAGTAGAAGAGATCGATCGGGAAATAGACTGGAAGCGATTGCATTGGAAGTAGAATTGCTGAGGAAATGCCAGTAGCGACCCGAATGAATTTGAGGAGAAATGGCGTGTATCTGCCGAGAAGTGTCGGAGCCTACCTTAGAAGCCCAAGGTATTACTGTGGAGATTTGTTAGCTGCGTGAACTAGTAAACTGATGAGCTGAGCGTTGCTGATACAATGGTGACTGTCGTTAAAAGTTCTGTTTTCGTTCCTGTATCTGTGTCGCTAATCTGTACAAGTGTTTCGTTTCCTGTTCGTGCAGTTAATCTGCCCAAGCTCTGCTACCTGTATGTTGTTCAGTCCTACAATTTGTGAGTACAGTGGCATTGCCCTTACTTTCTGTGTTGTATTGATTTCATTCGTTACACCCACGCGAGACTGGAGAATTTTTGTAAAATTATAGTATTACCTAATGCTTTTTTTTCCAAAAAAAAAGATTGAATTAAGGTTCATATAAAATGCTTCTTTTCAGTGTATTCTTATAAAGTCCTTTAATCAATTATTTATCATACAATCATTAAAAATATATTATTAGTTTAAAACGTATAAATCAAGTAATATGTACCACTGAGAAAAAGCTTTCGAAAAGAAAGTTGCTTTTATACTGTTTTTTTTTTTTAAATATTAATAAATCTAAACTTCTCAGGAAATTAAAGAAAAACAAAGAATGCTTCACATTGAATTTTTAAAGAATATATATGAAGGATTTTTCATCTAATTATTAATTTGTTAACTGTATTTTCAATAATATTAAAAAATGGTACCTCATTTGCTCGATAGATGACACCACGGATCAGAGTCATGAGTTAGCTCACGCAGCGCCCTCTATTTTTACACAAAACCATGGAGAGCTCTTAGCTCGACAGTCGCAGCTCAGCTCGTCACCTCTCATCAATATTTAGTCTGTTTGCGCTCTTCCCACGGAAAATTTGGATCGCGGTTTCACTCTTGATGTGAACAGCAGAAAAGTCCTACTGCGAGTGGCCGAGCTCATTCAACGCTCAACGACATAATGAAACTAAGATAAACTACCACCAACAATATTTGAAGAGCTAGTTCCCTAAATTGAAATGCTTTTGTAAGTAGAAACTCTGTATATAGCATTAATTCAACTATTAGTAAATAAATAGTAAAATTCCAAATGCTGCTTCATCCGTTAACATAAAAGTAAAAAAAAACAAAAAAACTGTGGAACCCGGTAATGAAATTACTCCTCTAGAAAACTAGCCCGTTTCATAAGAGCAAACCAGTGAACTATCTTTAGACTTATTCAGATAGAAACTATCTGTATGATTATATATGTGTGATTAACGCCACATTACCTCTTTCTTTTAATTTTGTTTCTCATTTTAACATACATTTTTCTTTTCAGCGCCCAACCAAATTCTCCCAACCACTCTTTCATGAAACTTAAACCACAATTTTCAGCCTAGGTACAAAACCTCAGTTTCGTAGAATTGCGTGTGTTAGGATAGTATCGCAAAATACTTTTAATTGCTGAATTAATAAAATTTCGGGACTTTCCTCGTTCTTCTCGGGTATAAAAGTCTTCACTAACCTTTTTCCTTATGAGTTCTCTTTTTCTTTTTTTCTTCACTCTGAGCTCTTCCGTGATGTCTCGCCACCACGTAATATGTGCTACCTGTGTTAGGGAAATGTCATCGGCTGTGGAATGAAATAATTTTTGGTGAACGGTTGATCCGAAATATACGTTTTTATTACACATTAACGACTACGATAACTTAAATTGAAGGAAGTTTATAACTCGTATCATATATACGAGGGGTATCCTAAAATTTTAATTATTGCTAATAACCGAAATATCTAAATAAAATAATTCTGTATATTAAATTATTCTTATGGGCATAATGTATATTATATATTAATGTTGAGTTGTTCGGATATAGGAAGCCATTAATTAAAATAATCTCAGCACGGGAAAGAAAAGCTTCTGAGTTCTATAATGAAAACTTTCGGAAGGTATCGTTTTTGACCGAGGTTTAAAATTACGAAGTACGTCGCCATTAGCTCTCGTGTTGCTTCCAGTGCGACGTTAATAAAATCAAACCAAACAAAACTTTCGAATGGTCATGCCGGGAGAAATGTTCATTCCAGAAGATAACTATTTTAGGAACGTCTTAAGAATAATAAGTAAAAATAAAACATTTTATACCTCGATTATTTTTAGTAGTTATTAAAACTTTACGACACTTTAGGTTTGTGGAACCTTTGCCTTGGTGAAACCAAACAAATTAACAAGAATAGCTGCAAATGAAAACATTATTGCATACGCAAGGATAAATTAATATGTAAATTAAATTTTATTCCGATATCTTAATTATTTCTTAGTAATCGTTAAAATTTTACTATACCCCTCTTTGAATGCATGGAACTATACATCACTAAAAAAATAACGCAAAGCCATACTAATTAAGTTTAGTTTATACAACAGTTATTATGCGGTTGTGCGTGCATTATATATATATATATATATGTATATATATATAATTCTTAGCAATATTATTTTTCAGATATATTCTCATTTATTATTGTATTAATTTTTGGTGTAAAAGAATCCAATAAAAGCTGCTATAATATTTCAAACGTATAATTTTGGAATAAATATATACATTTTTTTTTCTCGATAAATGAAAATATTTGTGTAAAAGCAAATTTTACTGTTATTATACTTCAAATCTTCTAATAAAAAAGATTAATATATGTTAATCAAATTCTCGGAAGGCGTAGTATTAAAAATTTAAAATATAAGGTAACAATTTTAAAGCCTTTGATTCAATTTTAAAGCCTTTAAACTAATTCTTACAAATTGCCATTTAAAGCTTAATGGCAACATTAAAACATCAAAATATGCTAAACTCACTAATCTAATATTTAATACCTGTTGATCAAAATATTTCTCCAAAACCCATCGTGAAATATTATTACATTGTACATTTTAAAGTTTCCTTATATATATTTTTAAAAGATTCAATTTAGTTTCGCTTTGAAAGAAAATACAAAACATTTTAGTTTTCATCCCTAAATTCATATCTTGTCAAGAACTATGAATGGCAACATTTATAAAACTCTGAAAAAGACTTGGCTTAAAAAATTCCTTCTATTAAATTTTCCAATTACAGCTTCCTCATTTCTTAGCAAAAGTAATGAAAAAAATTTTCGGGACAATACACAATTTTTTCTTTTCCTGAAGAAAAGCATGCTTTTCAAAGTTAGTTATAATTTTTTTTATAAATTGGTTGCTCGTAGCAAGTTTATAAGGTAGTTTTTCTTATCAACAATATGAAAAAATACATTAATCCAAAACTTATTTAAAGGGGAGGGGGATTGTATTGTGTAGTTTTTTTTAAATTTTTTTTTGTTAAATCAGTGAAGTATATTGACTTTTTAAAAAACATTCTATGAAGTAATTTATCCCATCGTAAGAGATAATTTGAAGTATTAAATTTTATTTTTTAAAATCCTTACAAATGTGAAAAATTTAGAACTTATACGGTCTTGATAAGAAAAAAACGTTCATATTGAAAGTGTCTAATTTATTCTAATAGTGAAACATGATTATAAAAGAAAATATTTATAATCGTAAAAGTTGTCAACTTAACTAAAGTGTCCGCTTCGGATAATTAAATGTTGTAGAAGATACAAAATAATTGTTAAATGAGTAATTTACTCACCATATTTGTATTCATTTATTTAATTTTATTACGTTAGACAAGAATAAAAGAAACTGTTCTCAGCAATGCTAATGATTTTATTACACGTCACTTATGGAAATTTTTTTCATTCGTTAACATCGAAAAGAATAACGAAATTACAAATATACTAGGTGTATGTTTGAAGTAAGTTTTTTAAGTATGGCAGTTGCAGCGCAACTGTCACTATTCCACACAGGTGCATTTAGTATCTATAACTGTTGGTTAATCGCAAAAGCCAGCATGGAAAGATTCATCGATGTTCCGTTTGTTTGTGTGAATTTGAAAGACGTCATTCAACAGTGAATGCTGTTGAATTCTGTGAAATACGCGCTCTGATTCATTTTCTGCATGCCAAAGGAGTGAAAGTTGCCGAAACTCATCAGAAGATTAATGAAGTGCATGGAGAAAACACTATGAGTGAGAGAATGGTTGGAAAATTGATGAAAGTGTTCAAAGATGAAAAGGAATGCATTTAATAATACACAAAAAAGTGAAGCTCAGGCAAACAATCTCAGCATGCAAAAACATTGAGTGTCCACGCGTGGCTTGTTGAATCCGAAATCTCATCGCATTATATGGGTGGAAAATGCATGATCCCCCTCAGTATAGGCCTTGCCTGGCGTTCTGTAATGATCATTTGTTCTTCCACTAGAAAAAAGCATTTAAGTGGTCAGTGCCATGACGTTAATCCATTGGGTGGCAGATTTCTGGGAGGATAGGTTATTTTTTTTATAAAAATAAAATAGTTGTATAAACTGTACTTCTTTTCAAATATCAAAACCGTACTTAATTATAAAAAAGTTATCAGAAATCGAAGAAGAGAATCTACTGAGCGTCCTAAAATTTTTCACACTGACGATTTATTATGCAGAAACAACGAACATTAAACATTTATTTTTATACTAATGATGAAAAGTAACTATAGCATTAAAAAGAAATAGTAGTGAACTTATATTTACGACATATATTCAAGATGTCCGCCCTTTCTAAGAGTCTTGTTGGTTGCATGAAATCAAATGGAACTGGTGGGGAATGTTATGTAAGCTCAAATTAAGATGTTGTTCGTTTAATAATGTAAACAATTTCAAATTCAAGCTCAGGATGCAGAATAAAATACAGTTTTCTAAAATTATATGTATGGAGTAAAATCTACGAGTACGTCTCTCGTAAAAATTGAAAGGTATCTGATCAGGGAAGCAAAGCTGAAATCGTCTGCTCATAATTTGAGAGACGCGTTTCAAGATGCTGATGGTGACTTCTTGTACTCTTTGAATTATTTATCAATTTTATAATTCATCTATTGTTTGGTAGTTATTTTCATATTAACTTTGTTCTTTACTTCTTGAACTGTTGAAAATCACTTAGACACAGAAACTTCTTGAAGATGCTAAGCTATGATTAAAGTATTCTGTTCATTAAAAATAACTGAAAAAAACAACAACAAAAAAAAAAAAAGAATATCTGTAAGCTAGATATTAATTTAACTCTACACTCTCTCACATTCAAAAATATGCAACACGGGTTTTGTGCAGAACACACGGGGAGTAAAATAATAACAATATTAACAAGCTACATGCTACTAGCACGTAGGGTATGCACTGCGGGAACGACAGTGCTCTTCTACATTACAACTGTGAAGCGCACAGTTCCATCTAAATATTTTCTTCATTTTCATAAACTGAGAGACGGTTATTTACATTAGGCTCAAGGAATATACATTGTACAATTATAAAGAAAGAATTTTTTTTTTCAAAAAAGGAATTCATTATATAAAATGTTACCGATAATAACAAGAAGATATTGGGGAGGCTGCAATTTCACAGTGCCTATACATGAGATGCTCCTGTATTTAATTAACTCATATTTTGCCTTTGACACTCATTTTGATATATAGTTTATATACAAATAGTTACTTAATAGGTTACATGTATTTTTGATATCTGTTTTATTTCGTTGATTAAATACGAGTAATTTAGATAGGAATATTTTTTTAATGACCCGATTGTTAAATTCAGCTATTTTTTTTTGTCACTTTCTACTTCGCATTTCTTTAGAGCAATTGCGAGACAAAACAAAAAATATCTTGCTTTTTTCTATTAGTGCATGAGGATTCCTCCTTTTGAATATTTATTTATTCTCGCGTGAAAACAGCAGTCATCCGAAATCCGTCTCGAAGTAGCTGCATTTTGTCTTTAACACGCACTTTTCACGGAATTGCGAGCGAAACAATACTCGTACCCTTAGATACAGACAGCAGGGAACGCTAGGCAAAGGTGACATGCATACAGAAACTGCAGGCTGAAATATTTGCTCTAACAAGGAAAAAAAGATATTTTTCGATTTCAATCTCGTCCGCAAATTGAGCTACTTGAATCCCTGTCTCCGCGAAAGATATTTTGAGAAATTCTTCTGGATATTGTCATGTATTTATGTTCCTACAAAATTCTCATTTTCCGGTATGAGTCCTTAAGTGGTAAAGAAGAGAAGAGTCAGTGCTATAGTACATAAGTAATGAATAGAGAAGATCTCACAGCTTCTTTATTTCCCTTTTGTTGCTCATAAAATAATTATTTTTTTGAAAGATATATATTTTTTTAAATTTAAGAGGAAATGTGTTATATTTTTATTTGCAAAATAAAATGTACTACATTTCAAAAATACCTGCTACTGACAACAGATGGTGTTTCTAAAGCAAACTATTTTTACATTTGTGTGCTGTCATCTGTTAAAGAGTGCCGAAAAAATTTGACACCGATTCATAAATTTGCTTTGTTGAAACTGCATCGAGTTCTCACGGTTGACGAGACCTGGATTCATAATTACACATCAGAATCCAAATTATTTGCTCAAAGGAGGGCAAAAACTGTTTCATGGGAAGGAAAAATTATCATATTGAGGATTACAAGGGCGTCATAATGAGGGACTACTTTGAAGAGGAAACGATCGCTGTATATACTTACGAAAATTTCTGGGAATATGCAAGTGAAAATCATGTTAAACATGAAGATTTTAGTTTAGTTTATTTTTTATTAACGTGGCACTAGAAGCAACACGAGGGCTATTGGCGACGGACCTCATAATTTTGAACCACGGTCAAGTGACGAGGACGACACCTGAGCTGGTACCCCCCTCTCCTAACATCCACATCACACCAACGGGAGGACTTTGGGCCCCGACAGATTGAAAGTTCATCAACCCCGGCTACCCGGCGGGTCTTTGGCGGCTAAGGATCGAACCCGCGACTGAACGAAAACCGCCGGCCACGAATCCGAAACCATGACCACTAGGCTACCGCGGCCACTCAACGTGAAGAATAACAACAAATGAAGCTTTATTTGCAAATCTTTGGGATAACACACAGACAGCCTGGAGCAGAGAGCTTGGAGAATAACAATAGGAAACACATTGCGTGTACTGAATAGCAACATAAATACTGAAACATATACAACAATTTTGCAGATCAACAATACAAACATATACAAAACACAGCACTTGTAATAATGTTTCAGCTCACCATCTTACTAATTCGGACATACCTCCATATTATTACGGTACACTCGAAAGGCAGACTCCATAAGCTAACTGATTCGGGATTTTGACACATTTATGCTTGTTCTGGCAAGGCGTGACAGAAAATTCAGAAAAAGTCTGTAACTTTCTTTCCCACGAAGACATTGACTCGATCCCAGCACCTTCAGAAACTTTCCATCTGTCGCCAAAGTCACCAAGTTACTCGTTAAGTCGCCAAATCCGTCGCCAAGGTTAGGGAGTCATTATTTAAACTTCCCTTGGCTGAATCATGACATCTCTGTGAGTGTTTCTTTTCCTTCACAAGAGCATGGAAGCACCATTTCATGTTCGTAACAATATACTTAAAAGAGTTATCCTATTCCCATTCCTAACAAGAATACTTTCTGAAACTCTCTTGTATTCATTATGAACCATTTTGTGGAAGTCTGAAAATGTGTCATGTACAATAATTATGATAAATATTTTAAAAAAATTCTTCAGTAAGTTCGAAAGGAAAGTGCTTGTATTGAATGAAATTTTATATGAATAACATGACATGGAAATCTTCAAGTATACAAAAAGGCCAAAAGGACAATTCCTTTTTAAAGAATAATTGGATGTGCATTTTTATATTGGATCATTGTTTTTAAATATATGTTAAGTTTTAATTGTTATTATAACAATCGTACCTAATGGACATTTTGTATTGTAACTTTACTTAACCTACAGTAATAAATTTAAATCATTTACTTAATAAATTTCTGCGCGTTAACTATTTCACAAATTCACTTGTCTTATTAATCTTATTGCTATATCATAATATTTGTAGTCTACTGTATGGTATATCTTTACGAGCGGTTATCGTAAAGTTTTAATTATTACTAAAAATTACCGATATATGTGGATAATATTTATTCTGCATACCTTATGTATATAATGTTGTAAATCACTCTAATTAATGGCGCAATGTTTTTTAGTTTCAGAAAGCCATTGATTGAAGTATGCCATAGAACGGAGAAGGTAGAGTTCTATGCAATAACGAACTTCTAAGGGTCAACAAACGTTGAGAGAAATGTGTAACTCTGGATGTTGATTATGTAGAGAAGTCTTAAGAAAAATAAATAAAAATTAAGTTCCTATCTCGATTTCTGTGCGATTTTTCTTTAAATTATTATTTAGCAAAAATTAAAAGTTTGCGAAATAATAATTTAACTTAACCATACAGTGGGTTATTTAAATCTATGACACTTGACTCCAAACTTATCAACATTAACATTTGTAATTTACAACATTATATACATTAGGATCAATTAATACGCATAATAAATTTTATCCAGATATCTTGGTTATTTCTCAATAATGTTAACACATTACGGTACCCTCTCGTATAATAAAGCAACGTGCTATTAAAATTTCTTGAATTAGTATTCGTTGTTGTTTTCATATCCACAGATGTCTCACGTAGAAATAAGACATACAAATTTGTCAAAGAATTTTGTGAGCTCCTTAGAGAAGAAATATTATTTTGTATTCTAAATAATTGTTGAGTTTCTTAATCTGATTGTAATGTGCATGATTAAATTTTAAAGTAAAACTTGTATTTTATATTTAAGGAAAAAGTCTCCAATATTGCTGAATTTTTTTTCATAAAAAGTTTCCAAATATTTTTTTAACTAAAGCTACATCAAAAATATTTCTATAGGAGATTTTGTCTCTCAATGTATTATGGATGTTAAAAAGAAATAAGTAGTTCAGAATGACATTTCTCTTTTTTTTACTCTTCCTTTAGCTCTAAAAGTGTTCTCTCTCTTTCAGTATTTTTATTCACCATATATCGAGTCTGATACATGTTAAATATGTCGAAACTCAAAGTCCAACCCGTGGCGTGATGTGCAAGTTTAAAGTATCAGCTGGAACATCATCTTGTCGCTTGAACGATGTTAAAAATTAGAGTTTCGTCGCCAGTAGGCCAAGTGTTGCTTCTATATGTGAAATTGATAAACAATGAGTTAATTTCTCTCAATATTCCATCTAATATACAAGCAAAACTTAATTGACAAAAATCTAATTACTGGATTCAATTTATATAATTCAAAAAAATAATTTTAATGAAGAGCAATTTAAATGAACACACTATGTATAACTAGGTTTAATTGCTTTTTTCACCTAAAATCTTTAACCCAAAAAATCCTATTTCTCTGTTGGAATAAAATATTTAAATATTCGAGTTACTTTTAAACTTTGAAAAAATTAAACAGTTTTTTTTAAATAAGGTTATTTAACATTTACTTCTATTGTTAAACTCACGCAAACATTATCGCTTCTATTATATACTTAGGTAATAAATTTTAAATACTCGTAGTTTAAATATTCTTCAGATTATTAAAAATTCATTTTTATAACTGTCAATCGGATATAAAAACCTTAAAAACAATTTGCTTTTCATACCATATTTAATTTTTTAACATTTTTCATATTGTATTTTGTAACAATAATTGTATTTTTTTTTCTCCTTTGTTTTTTCTGTGTTTTTAAAATAAAATACTGAAATATTTTCAACAAATGTGTCGAACAGCACAGTCTCCTTTTGCTCTTGCATCATAAATTCAACAATCACTCATTCACTCACTGGATATAAAAACTACTACTTTAACTTTTTTTCTTATTTTATTTAGCATAAGCTTCGTATTTCTTTCCTTATTTTGATTAGATATTAGCTTCGATTGGCTATATTATTCATCTCGTTTAATAAAAAAGAAGATATGAAGCATATCAATTTTTAAAATTATTTCATTTTAATAAAAAAAAAAGAAGTAAAATTTATATAAAAAACAAATAGATTTTTTTGCTCAATTTATTTGTAAAAACTTTAGCACCTTAAAAAGAATACAGTTTGCATGAACTGCATTTTATCGTGACTAATCTGCGTGAGATATTTTTTTTCTAAAAGGATTATTAATATTCTTTTTTAACATTTGAATTATTTTGAAATCAGTAAACTAACCATAATATTTTTTTAAAAAAAATTTAATATTATTTCTATCACAAAAAAAAAAAAAAAAAATTAGCAAAGTATAAAAAAAAACAATTAAAAAAAAATATAATTAATTCAACTTACAAACATTTTCATTCGAAGTAATTGAAAAATAATGCCACAACAGCCATAATTTTTCAATCTGTAACTTGATTTTCACAAATCTTATTGTAACTAAAATTTACGGTTTTCTTTCGACTCAATCCACGTTACTGTCTTTTCAGTTACGCCTATGAGGGACTATTCGGGTTAACCCTTCCGAGATAAATCTCGGTGATTGTTGTCTACACAAAGTCTTAATAGCAGCTTTCAGCTCGTTGTCAGCTCCATAATGATGTCTCTCAAGGTGCTCGTTACCCTTTGAGAAGAGATGAAAGTCACAAAATGCAAGGTCAAAGTGCTCAGCTGTTTCAACTTCGTTTCCTTGCGATCGTCATATTCTTTAGTTCCCAGTATGCTAGCGACCCTCGAGAACAAAGAAAATGAAAGTAGATCTTAGTTGCAAGAAAAATTTTGAAAATAGGATAAGAAATTAAAATTTATGGCCAGGAATGCGTTATATTTCAGTAACTTAGTATACTCATATTCTTCAGTTCTTAATTCAATCTCATGATCGTAGAAAAATAAATATTATTTTTTAAAAAATCTAAATTGGCTTTGATTATTTCCTTTTAATATCTGTTGACGTTTTCTTTCCATCTCAAGTTCTCGAAAAAGTAGAACGATTCAAAATGAATATTAATCAGCTTAAAGTAAATGTATTTCCGAGTCCCGGGCTCTACAGACGCAATTATTATCAAAAATAGAAAATATCTTCTTCAAATTACCAATGTATTTTTATTTTCATCAGCAAAATATTCCAAAGTTCAAAAACGTCGCCAATGTTAACAACCAAAAGTATAAAAACAGACGATCTTGCCATAAAAATCAATTACTTAATTAAATATTTGAATAAGAGCAAACGATAAATTATTAAAGTTGACTATAAGATTCTGTTCGGATATTAAATTAAAGACAGTCAGTAAAATATTAAATTAAATATGTCTTAGCAATGGAAATATAGAAATAACAAATTAATTGTAATTATTTTTACAATCATAATGTATTGTATCGTCAGTCTTTTGAATCTAACACGACGATATCATTTATTTTAAGTTCAAACTTCTTTGTTGACGCCATTTTCTCAAAATAACAACATCTTAGCGCATATTAATAACTGATGCACGAATGATATCAATTTATGCACATCGTCTTTACAACATCAACGAGATTTAAAAATGATGAGTTAAGAAATAAATAGCCTTTTATTTTGTTTTCTTAATTATTTCATTCTAATTTATTTGCAATATAAACACTGGCTTAATATTCACCAAAATATTTTAAGAAATGTAATCCTCTTTGATGAAAAATGTATTACCTTTGTCATGAATTTAGCACACTCATTTCTGTTTATTTTTATCTTGTACATAGCTAAGTGACCTCATGCATGTGCTAAAAATGCATTAGTTACTCCTGATTAAATAATCTGTGATGGAAATCTCGGAAGAATAATTTTTCGGTATAAAAGAGAAAGTAGTAAATGTATCGAAATAGAGTTTCACAACTATGTAGGAGGTATAAGTTGCGTAATATCTTATGTGTGTTGAAGGTCGATAATAATCAAAACAATGCGATTTTCAGAATTATCAATTTCCGTGGATAAGACGATAATTTTCAAATTTAATTTATTTTCAAAATACACTCATTCTTAGAACTACAGTGGTGTTTAGAATGAGTATAATTCCCCTCAATATAAAAACTATTTGTGTAAAGTGATAAGAGCAAATTTACACGTTTCGCATGTGAAAAGGCCCCGGCCTGACACATAGATGACCGTACTAGAATTAAATCCATATGTGTTTTAGTTAGCCCTAACCCTCAAAAGATGCGTGTATAAATTTGACAGCTGTCGGATCATAAGTTTGTGAATTATAGCATTTTGAATGAAGCAACTTTGTTATTGTGAAAAAAATAGATAAAAAGGAATTTCGCGTGTTGATAAAATATTGCTTTTTGAAGGGAAAGAATACAGTTTAAGCAAAAACTTGGCTTGATGCCGAGTTTCCGGACACTGCCCCAGGAAAAATCAACCATCAAGGATTGGTATGCTAAGTTTAGACGTGGTGAAATGAACACCGAAGATGGTGGACGCCCAAAAGAGGTTGTTACCGAAGAAAACATTAAAAAAATCCACAAAATGATTTTGAATGACCGTAAATTGAAATTCATTGAAATAGCAGACACTCTAAATATATCAACTGAACGTGTACATCATATCATTCACGAATATTTGGTATGAGAAAGCTCTGTGCAAAGTGAGTGCCGCGCGAACTCACTTTTGACCAAAATCAACGACGAGTTGATGATTCGGAGCAGAGTTTGAAGCGTAATAAACCCGAGTTTTTGCATCGATATGTGACAATGGATGAAACATGGCTCCATAATTTCACTCCGAAGTCCAATCGACAGTCATCCGAGTGGACTGCACACGATGAACCCGCTCCAAAGCGTGGGAAAACGCAACAGTCGGCTGGCAAGGTTATGGCGTCTGTGTTTTCGGATGCCAATGGAATAATTTATATTGACTACCTTGAAAAAGAAAGGACCATCAACTGCAACTATTACATAGCGTTATTGAACCGTTTGAAGGACGAAATCGCCGAAAAACGGCCGCATTTCAGTGAAAACGATGGCAAAAATCCATGAATTGGGCTTCGAATTGCTTCTTCATCCACCGTATTCTCCAGATCTGGCCCCCAGCGACTATTTCCTGTTCTCAGATCTCAAAAGAATGCTCGCTGGGAAGAAATTTTCGTCGAATGAAGAGGTGATCGCCGAAACTGAGGCCTATTTTGAAGCAAAGGACAAATCGTAGTACAAAAATGGTATCGAAAAGTTGGAGGGTTGCTATAATCAGTGTATCACCCTTGAAGGGAATTATGTTGAATAAAAAAAACTAATTTTGCCAAAAAATGTGTTTTACTATGGTAGGCCGGGGACTTTTCAATTGACATGTTAAAAGGTTCTTCCTCAAACGTATTAATCCACCCACTTTTTTTGATCGAAGAAATCAAATTTGTTATTCCTCCGTTTCGCGACATAGGTCCTGGACCAAAGAGTTACAATAAAGGACCAATCAAGAAATAGACAGCCAATTAAATTTTAAATGAATTTTTTCCAGGATTTAGAAAGATCAAAAATAAATTTCTCGTATTCAGAATGTTGATCATTAACTTAATCGCACTCCAAACTATTATAATAATCGATGTTTTTATTTACATTAATAAAACAGCAAAAATGGATACGGGTAGGAAGTAAACACATGTAAACTGGATTCCAGTTAAAAATTAATTCTTAGAATATCATCTCCACCTTCTCTGACCAATATCATGTGCTCTTCAAAGCTGATACTCCCTCTTTTATCGCCGATCACTCCAATGTCTCCATTTTCACTATGTGACAATTACCTATTCACTACACTTCTAATATAGTAATGCTAATTTACATAAGTCACGTTTTTTTCACAAGGCGAGGTTCTCAATTCAAATAACATAATAAAATAGCCCAAAAGGCTAGTCGAAGAGGGAAAAACCTGAACACCACCATGAAATTGAGATTCTAAAATTGATGGGGTAATCAGAGCTTCTACAATATAACAGGATTGGCAATATGATATAAGAATATTAGTTAACAAAAACCTAACAAAAAGAGATAAGATTACGAAATTACAATTAAATTAATTTAATGCTAAGCCTTTTACTATAGAGGAGCTCGTACTCATGCACTAGTCGGTGATATAAAAATAATGATTTTACACGTTTTAAGTATAATGTTGAACTGTGCGATAGGTAATTATTAAGAATAAAGCATTGATTGATCATAACCTTTTCAGAAATATTTTAAAGGATTTTTATTCTATCTTTATGCGGGAATTTCTAGTTTCTAGAATTTATTTCACTTAAGCTGAATCAGATAAACTTTTTTAAACGACTTTAATTCTAGATATGTTCAATGATTAAGAGAAATTTCTTAATACCTTGTTAATATTTATATAAAATTCTTTCCATATGTTAATTGCGTCACTTTTATCTAAGTCCTTGACATCAAAGCTTGCATACATTTCACACCATCAGATCTCTTTACAAGATCTTGATAGTATTGACCTAAACTTAATAAAAAAAATCTTTAAAAAGTGTTGGAAGTGTCTTATCTAAACAGATAAATGTAATTTTAATTTTAGAAAGATTGTCACATACATGTGAAGAAATTTATACGAACTAATTATCACTTTTCTTCGGACATACAATTCAAGATATCACCAAAAATATTTTCGAATAATGACAATAAACTGTGTTGTTCGTGACACGCAAATCTTGAAAAAAAAAAAAATCTCTATCGTTCAAATTCCCGACTTAAAAAATTACTTAAAGCTTAAAAATGGCAGTAAGGTCCTGTTAACCGGTCATTTTGATTACGTGGACGTAGTGTAAATTCTATGGAATTTCGACAACCGTTCTTAAATCTTTACTATTCGATCTATTTGAATGCAATAAAGTGTAACTAAAAGAGCAAAAAATAATGAAGGCTTCTGTGGAATTGTTTTATTCCTCCAATTTTCAAAAATATTTTTACCTCCATTTTGATGATTCGTTTGTGAGTTTTTCGGTCTTAAAGAATTGTTAAATTTTTTTTAAAAAAAAAATTGTAGGAAAATAGTAATTCCGCAGAAACCATCTTTATTTTTTTTCTCTTTCAGATGCAGTTTATTGAATTCGAATAGATCGAATAGTAAAGATTTGAAAACGGTAGTCAAAATTCTATAGGATTAAAATAAATTCCTCGAAATCAAAATGACCGGTAAATGAGCCTTAAGAGAAGAAAACGTTTGACAAACAAAAATATTTAAAAAATGGAGGCCAAGATCAAAATATATGTACATGTTAGCAATGTCTTCGATTATTAAATTAATAAAAAAGTATATAATTACTTTCGATAGATGGCGCCCCTAGTAAAGAGGTAAATATTCTCTTTCCCCCTCCAAGAACGCACATAACAAAGCACATTTCCATCAATCAATATTCCGGCCGAAAGAAGAATTGGATTCAAATCTCTTGCGCTTTTTTTTCTTACTTCGGCAGTTGCAAAACTTATTTTATCTGCTCAACTTTGGAGAAAGAAAAAAAAAAAAAAAAAGAAAAAAATAAAAAAAAAAAGGAAAACCCACCGGGCTACCGGTTTTTTTATAGATCCGAGACAGCGTTACCATAGTCCTGGGAAAGAAACGCAATTCTATCTTTAGACAAAAAATAGAATTTCTCTGAGATAAAGGAACAAGGAGGCTTATTTTGCGATACTTTGAAAAGAGAAATTTCGGGAACTGAGTGTTCCGGATGCCGGTGGATGGGTTGTTTCGGTCCCGCATTTCTTTCTTCTATGGGGTAAAGTATGTAATAGATGATAGAGGCTAGTTTTATTCAACCGGAACATGATCGTGCGTATTTGTCTCTTCCATTTCTTTTTCTCGGGAAGTTTTCATCCTCAGACGGAGGTTTTCTTTCCATGCGTATTTCTTTCGGTTCCTGCAATTTAATGCACATACGTATACTCAGTAAATGTCTATCTGGATCGTTTTTATAATTTCCTTAAGGAATATAAGCATTAATAAACCTTTATTAATCCTTAAATCTGAAAATGTTTTGTATAAAATATATCAACAGATCGAGAGAATGTAGTTAAATTTCTAGTCTGAAATTTAAGTATTTTATAATATTAGAAATCATGCGTATGTGAAAATGCTCATAGAATGTATATGATTGTTTATTAACATCACACTGATCAGAAATATTATGGCTATTGACGATGGACCCCGTTTTCTTAAACTTCTGTCAGTGATGAAGACGAATCCCAAGCCTGTGCCTCCATTACCAAACTTCCATACCACGCAACAGAAGTACTTGGGACCTCGATCAGATTTATTGTACAACCCCATTATACGAAGGGTCTTTATTGGCATCAGAGCTCGAGCTCACGACTCGACGAAAATGATGCCGGATGCGAGTCCGTGACCATGGCCACTAAGCTACAGGGGGCACTTAAGGGATTGAAAAATCTTACAGAAATCGTAAACATAATTTATTTGATAAAACTATTTAATAATACTCTTCAATACTCGAGACTTGTTATAATAATATATAACACACACAAAAAAATAGAGGGAGTGTGATAAATTTGTTACAAAACTAGTATAACTTGAAGCGACCACACTTAGCAATTTCGTTAGAGGTTCCTCTTACATCCGAACAAGGTCCTCATTAAAGACATCTGAGAAAGGGCCAACAGCATTTCCGTTTCTCATGAACTTTGACCTTATAGAGTCCGATTCTCCTGGGAACCGAGAACACCCCCCACAGCAAGTGTCCAGTTTAGTAGGTGCTAATTCCCGTCCAGGTTATATTGCTCAGGACCAATAACTAGTTTACTACTTTCAGTTATCCAACCAAAACAAAGGATAATATCCCGTGATTTCAGAAGAGGGGTGATCATTTTCAATCAGCCTAAAATTTCCGAAGAGGAGGGACAATCATAGCGCTATTAAACGTGCGACTAGAACGTCGTGTCTGAGGACATTGCTAGGGTGCGACGTGCACCCAAAATGTTATATTCCAATTGCAATTGTAAGAGCGACAAGCACTTTACCTTGCCAATATCAACCAGAGTATTTTGAATTTAATTGTAATAAAAATTGTGCAAATAGGTATCTAAGTATCACATCTGTATTTCAACTTAACGTAACCAGCCATGTAGCCAAAAAAAAAAAAAAAAAAAAAAAAAAAACTAATTACAGAGCTAGGTCGTGGTTGCCTAGTTGTCAGTTTAGTGGTGAGTTCCGTCCCAAATGCCACTAATGATCCCCCATTTATTGTGGCTGGTGCACATTAAATCTGTTCGGGGTTCCAAGTCCTCCTGTTGATGAAGTTTGAAAGTTTGGAGATGAAAGTGCCAGCTCAGGTATCGCCCTCATCATTTGACAGTGACTCAAAACTACATGGTCAGTCATCAATATCTCTCGTGCGAAGTTGATAAACAATAAATTATTACAAAACTCATATAATGCCTAATAGTATAAATCACCAAAAAATATTGATGACCTAGGTGTAAGAAATGAAAATAAAAAAAGATGTACTGAAGTTTTGTAATCTTCAACTACTGAATTAATTTTTATATTCATTCATAGAGATGTTCAAAACACTTCCCAAAATATGCCGATGGATTCCCATGACATATTGAACTAAACATTCGAGTTTATTTGCGTCTTCCAAAAATACCCTTTCAATCGGAAAACTAACGCTTTATAATTATGGAATGGTTTTTCAGGGTATTTCATGTTTTTCTTTACATGCCTATTTATACAGAATATAAGCCCTATTGTATAAACCTCCAATTCCCGAAAGACCATTTTCTGATTTGTATGGTCTATAAACATACGTAAGTAACCATTTTATTTTATAAAATTGATTAATTTATGTCTCTCTCTTTATAAGAGAAAACTGAAATGTGTCTGTAACGAAGCCTTCCAATTTCTATATCATTAATTCATGTTTACCGCAGCATAGTCTTTCGAAATTTAATTTCCTCTATATATAATTCTAATTATAACGCCGAAGTGCAAGTAAAGGGCAATTGGGATACATTTATAACAATGTTAAGAAAAACATAAAATGCTTTATACAACAAATATATAAGGACTCACGATCTTTTATACTTTATGTCTTTCTTTCCAAGAGCATCTGTTGATAAAATATGAAACAACTGGTTCAAAGAAATGTAGTATATCTGGTATGACTTTAAGGAATATGGTTTCTGAAGCATGTAAAGTCATAATTCAAGTATTTCCATCACGTGCAAGGAAACTTTAAAATTTCGACACACACACACACACACACACACACACACACACACACACACACACAAATGTGTGTGTATGTACAATATAAAAAACAAATAGATGTTCCGAAAGATCCAAAAAATGATTGCCTTTAAATTCATTACAGGGAAAGTTTCTTCCTCTTCTGATTCAACCACGAAGGCGAAAAGACCATGAAGGAGTAGCTGAAAAATCTCATGATGTAGCCTTTCTCTCTTCTTCATTGAACGTGAAATAAACAGACTTTACTCGGAGAAATAGTATTTATTTTTAAGCCATGACTGTAACTAAAAATAGTTTCTAAAACAATAAACAAACACTCTCCCTCTCTCTCT
>BMAW01020090.1:0-29786 GCA_019974015.1 Nephila pilipes
TGTACACTCAAATCAAATGTCTAACACACGAAATAATTAAAACTAAAAAAAAAAAAAAGCGTACAGTTTTGTGTTGAGAGCCTACACTATTCCATTGATGATGTAGCAATTATTTAATAACGTCTGTAAGGCTTTTCTGTCGATGTAAAAGTATCGGATTACTGACAGGGCCAGAAAGGAGAAGGATGTCGGATTATAGAACTGTGTACCTTTCCAAAGAATTAAATCTGAAACTTACTGCGATATCTTGAAACGCTTAAATATCCGATTTCACTATAAATTTTTTTTAAAATTTATGTTTTTAAAGAGAATTGTGATAAAAAAAAAATAATTCTAGACTGAAATAATGAATGGCTATTAACTCTCTAAGTGAATTTGCCGTGTTATCTAAAGCCACTCAATTTTAAAACTTTCCCAGTGTTAAATAAGTTTTGATTTGGAATTTAAGAAGTATTGTGCCAACATTTTCCGAAATACCCTTAAATATACTTCAATAACTTGAATTAAAAGTTTGCATGTATTAATGCGCTGTAGATCAACCGTAGCTTTAGTAAAATCGATTAAATGATTCATCATCCTTATTGAATTCCCTATGGTCAAGTTGGTTATACGGGAAATATCCTGATTCTTGTGTTACATAGAAATTCTTTTGCTGCGATTAGGGCAAAGCATTATGGGCTAGTCACCATAAAGCTTGTGATATACACCGTCAGATAAGTGACCCCTGAACTAGTACCTCTTTCAATTAGCTTCCAAAGGATGTTATTTAAGAACTTCGAGATCCAATTGCTTTAAACATGCGTTATTCCTTACAGTCTTCGATAGAAAAAGACTCAAACATCTGATTGGCACATGCGTCACCAGGAATGAAATCCGAAACATTAACAAACTACGTCTACTCCTTGAGGTCCAATTAGATTTAAGCGCAGCAAGTCCTCTTTTCCGTATGACATTCTTAAGCGGAATACGAAAATAGTATCTAGAATTTTAATATATTTCTAAAGTTTCAAATAGAATTACAGAGATCTTAACGTTGATGAGAACTTGAATCTGAGACTTGATTCGCGTACAAGCTAAATTGAATTAGTTGCTCATAAAATTGGTTCTCAAAGGTGAGGCAACGGTTATTGGTGGAAGAGGCTTTGACTACTTGTTGAAGAATCCAGGGTCTGAAACTCGACACCAGCAAAACACGTCTCGGGGAATTAATTGGCCACCATATATTAATTTTAAAAGTATTTAAGCGGGGTGTAACCTAATGTGTAAGTTTGATAAGTAAGGTGTTGGCTTAGACGTCATCTTCACCATTGGATTATGGTTTATCGTTTGTTCCTATTTTAATATTTAGTTTAATAATTGATTTTTATGGTACAATCATCCATTTTTATTATGTTGGCTGAAAACATTGGCAACTTGTTTGTACTTTAGAACGTTTTTGCTCGAGTAAATAAAGAATGCATTAGGAATTCGAAGAAGGTATTTTCTTTCGGTTGTAATTGCTTCAATGGAGCCTGGGACTAGGAAGTACACTTATTTTACCCAAAGTATTCATTTAGATGAGCCGATGATATAGATTAGGAAGATGGTAGCTACCCAATAAATGACCAGAAACTTTCAACGTCGAATAATGAGCTAGCTCCCAAAGTTGAAGGTCTTTTATTATTCAAATAAATCTTGGAGAGAAAAATTTTTAAGTTGGAACATGTAAAAATGAAATCAGCAAAGACAATTTCAATTGTTTTGTTGTATTTTATCTATTTTTTATATTTTGTTCGTGCCCTCGGGGAGGGGTCAAAAATAGAAATACTTCTGATCTTCACACACCTCATCAAGGTATAATGTACCCTAGTACCGAATAATCGATTAGCGTATGAAAATCTCATATAAAAACTATAAAACAAGTCCACGGATAAGTACACGGCGCTAAGAGAACAAATGTAAAATGTCCGTTGTGATCACACGGTCCCGGTGAAGAAACTGAAAATGACCACTGGTGGGAAAATGGCGTTCAACATGTTAAATAAGATTAAGAATGTTAAGTGAAGGAAATAATAACTGGGTGTAACAATACCTTTTCTTCCCCCCCCCCTTCAAAGTTCTCTTTGTTGATAGGAACATTGTCAACTCAAATCGGATTTAAATGACATCGAACCGTATATCTTAATAGATTGGTTCATTATTTTCACATTTAACACCAAACGACGAAATATATTTCCTTAAATTATCTCGCTTTCTCATTTCTGTACTCTTCCATGACACCTAATCGGTCTTCACGCTACCGCATTCTCCCCGTCGACACCCTTTCCTAAGCTAAGACAACGATTCTATTACGACCCTGTCTCCTTCTGCATATCGATTTTACCATTCCATTTTGACTCATCATTTGCCGGCAATGAGAGGCAGCCGGGGTGCTCCATGCAATCTCAGCCCATTCTGAACAGGAGGAAAAGCCATGATTGATGCGGTAGAGAGTTGTGCTCTTAACCGAGGGGGAGGACTCGGGGATGAATACAACTCACCGACCACCCCAAAGGGCGGCTTCTGTTTTTTCGACCCTTATTGTTATGTATGAATTCGATAAAGGGGTCGTGCGTTTGCAGTGTTTTACTGTTCGTTTTATTGGCATTCACCTTTCAGAAGTGGATGATTGTTTAGACCGGTTATATACTTTAGAGGGAGGCCCGACGATAAGTTCTTCTCGAAGGCGCCGTCTCGGTGGCGTAGCGGTAAAGTGCTTATCATGCAGTAAGGTCATTTTCCGAGAGAGGAATAATGTCTGCAGTGTAGTGGATAGCCGACTTGTCGCGAATGTAAATATGTGTAAGGGCTGGATGATTTATGGTCTTGAGATAAAAATTGGCCTTAAAATCTGTCGCGGTCTGAAAGCAGTCTTGACAACAAGTGTTTAAAATTTGATCCATAATTATATATTACCTGCTTACTATATACAAAATTCTGGGACCACCGCCATTTAATACACTGTTCGAATTCGTATTGGGCTCGCGGCAGCCTAGTGGTCAAGGTCCCGGACTCGCAGCCGGCGTTGTTTTCGTCGAGTCGTGGGTTCGAGTCCAAATGCCACAAACTACCCGCCGTGCACACCAAATCTGATTGAAGTCAGAATGCTGCTGATCAGATGTAGGTGCTGAGGCACACTAAATCTGATTGAGGTCCCAAATCCTTCCATGGGGGATGTAGGTGTGGTGTAGAAGTTTGGAGAGGGAGGTGCCTGCTCATGTGTTGTCTTCGTCTCTTGAGCGAGGTTCAAAATTACGAGATCCGTCCCCAATAGCCCTCTTGTTTTAATCACAATCGAATTCGTTTAATGGATATAAGTTTGGGAGAATTAAGTGCTGCAAAAAAAATATTCTGTAAACATTTGAACCCAGAATGACTTAAATAGAACTTAGTCGACATAGAAATAAGTGATTGTTACATCAAAAAGTATAATTTTTGTAGCCGGTAACTTTTTAATAGGTTTTTTTTATTCCTAAAAATTATCTTTCTCGGTAAGAGCTAAAGGGTTTCTTCGACTTATAACCGCGTTCTTTTTCTACCAACAAGTCGTATGTCGAACTGATCATAAGTCATATTTGTATCTTTCAGCACTATTTTCATTGAAACAGGATTTAAAAATTGCACAGAAAGATCAAAAATTCAATCTTTGTGCTTGTTATTGCTTCATGTTCTGGGAAAAATGCATAATATGTACTCTGTTGTACAGGTATGTACTGTAAATAAAAATATTATTTTCAATGTGTTTATAAAATGTCGGACACATTTTCATGTTTAATCATCTCATAAAATAATAAAGATAGATTAAAATTAATAACATAAATGGTTAGACAAGATTCAAAAAATTTCATGACCCTTGACAATGAACTTCCATGTGTGCGCCCCCTTCGTCGCAAAAATATCTAGAAAGTCAATTTCACGTCAGGTACAGGCAAGCATGTCGGCATCCACAGCGGCTATTGCGGTTGTAATCCTGGCTTTTAAGTTTTCAATGTTCCACACTTTTCTACTGCAAAAGATGCCCTTTATAAATTCCCAAAGAAAAAAAGTGGAAAATTTCATCTAACTACATTCGAAAAGCATCAGCTACATGTCTTTTTGCAACAAGACGGTGTACCACCTTAATTAGGTACCATCGTTCGTAGTTCTTTGAATGACCATTTCTATAGAAGAGATGATTGAGAAATGGTCAATTTTTTGGTCCCAAGATCGCCTGATATAACGACGCTGGATCATGAAAATGAAGGAAATATATGTGAAAAGGGGGCTGTGGTGTTCATCTGTCAATTAAGATAAATTGGACAAAAATCGAAACCCGTATTCTATTGCGATACTTATTCAGTGAATTCACAATCCAATCATACAACTTGCAATTAAAGATTATTATGGTGTTCAGAACAAGAACATCGTGTCCCTGATACGGGTTTCAATTGAGTTTTCTATCTTCACTGAGTTATTCCGAAGAGCATTCTCGCGAATCCATTGCGCAATTCTGGAGCGACGTAAACACTTCCGTGCGAGAGATAAAATAAAATAATGGCAGTAAATAAAAAACGTCGCCATGCTGTCTGTTAAAAATAACGTGGCATCGCGTTCTTGGAAGAATCTTATCTGAGTGAGAAGAAGGAAGAAGTACGCGTTGGAAAAAAAAACAGACCTGGCAGAGAAACTGGAATGCTGTTGAAAAATCGAGTCGAAATCGTGTAATGTGAACCTGCACTTCTAGAAAACTGCTTTCAAGGTTGGAAGTCCTCTCGGATGTAACTAGGCATTCCAATTGAATTGATTAAAAAAATATTTTGATGCATTTTAATTTCACCTTATTTTATCTCTTACATTTTAAAAAGAGTACTGGTTTTCGGAAAATTGATTGTAATTCACTGTGATTTTATGTACTTGGACTGGCAACTGAAACAGATTTTCATGATCTGTGTACTGTACAGTTGTTTGAATTACATTTAAAAATTTAATTGCTGATTTATTTTGTTGAGAATAAGAATTTAGAATAGTATACTATAATATTATACGGTTAATAAGAATATTATACTAATTTCAAAATAGCAACTTTATGTAAAAATTAATTAGAAATTATCTCCAAAAATCTAAATATGTATGAAAATTCTGTAAAAGAGGTGTATAATTTTGAGAAATTATGTATTTATCTCCAATACAGGATGTTTCGAAACTCATGGGCAAAAATGTAAGAGGTGATAGAAAACATCTAAACAAACAGTTTTCACCATACATTGCATGGCGGAGTAATGGGAAGCATAAAGCGTGAGTTTTCTTACACATTGTCATTTCTACCCTGGATTTCAGGGGGCATGGTGACCTACAGTAAACATTAAAAAGCCATAGCCTAAAAAAATCTTCAGTCCTGCCCACGAGTTTCGAAACACCCTGTATTTTTCGTGAGATAAAAAAAAATATTGTAGTGAAATATTCAACAGCATAATTGTTGTATGCCTGTTTCCTTTTACATAATAATTAATTAACAATAACTCATAACTTTATGTCTTAATACAAGATTATTACTTAATACAATGTTCACTGCAATGCCTTTTACAGTGAATCTGGTTTGAATGCTTTTTAAGGCACGGCCTCGGTAACGTAATGGTTAAAATCGAAAGTTTTGTAACCAAACAGGTCGTGGATTCAATCTCGATTCTGTCTAAGTTTATTGCTTAGAACTATGTTGGTCGATGCACGTTAAAAATTTCTTGTATTGTTACGTAAGAGGTTTCAGAGTACGAAACAAACTCGAGTGTCAACCATGCAATATCTACATCAATTTTGAGATTTGTCTTCTAACCATTCAATGCATTGCTCTTGTGCAACGTTAATTAATCCGTTAACCATTATTCTTGTTATGGCTCGGTTACATCTTCAAAGAATATATGTTATGTAGCTGGACTGATAAAGTTTAAACTGTGAATACCCAAAGCCTTGATATCGACGTGTATGGATGTGGAGAGTAGGGTATGAATTCAGATGATAACTCGTCGTCTGACCATGACTCCAAATTACGAAGTCCGTTGCTAATATCCCTTGTGCTACATTAATAAGTAAAAGAATATAGCTCCTTCTTAAATCTCCAGATTGAATCGGATTCTAGTAATACTGGAATCGGAGGTCTATGCAATTGATGCTTGTAGGGAAGAAGTGTGATACATCCTTTAAACATTTCATACTTGCAAAGCGGTTGGTTATCCATCAGGAGATTTTCAATTAAAAAAGGAAACCATACTGGGTTAACATTTAGAAAGGAAAAACGACAGAATGCAATGCAAATACATTACACATTCTACGTGCTCTCGTGGGCTTACTTACGTATTTTTTAGATAAGAATGGGAATCATGACCTTAGTGGTCTTTTGCACCTTTAAAATTCACTATTACATACACATTTTACGTTCTGGAAATGTGAAAAAAAGATTCTCGAAAAGTATGCTCTAAGAAGACACATCGCTGATGGATGCAAACAAACACCTACGGTAACGGCCAAAATTACGAGATTCCTATTTAATAAATTAAATTTACCCTCTCATCAGAATTTGTAAAAAAAAATCATAATTAAATTTTTCATAATTAGAATTAGCAATCAAAATTAGGATCAAGGTAACAAAAGCCTGGGTATTCGACAGAGTGAGAAATTGCCGAAACAAACTTGGAAAATAAAATTACGAAAGCGCGCATTGTCATTGGATGCTGTAGCCGTAAGCTAAGAAGCATATATATAGCAATGGACGGAGAGAACACGTGCTGGAACTCGTTAAAAAGTATTCCAAGTAGTACGCGTCATGTAATTCTTCGTTTTACTTAGGAGACTGTTTTGAAAAACTCGGTACTTAGAAATATTTTTAAAAATTAATTCTGTAATAAAGGATTATACACAACTTCTTTTTGTATCTCTTTCTTTTACAATTTTACTCCTTTATGCCAGGTTTACAAGTTTATTTTGTTGTTGTTCTTTTTCCATTATACACGTACTCTAATGATTTCACCACACCCCCTTGATCTATTAGTATATATTGTAATAACCGACCTCTATCGTTAAAGATTAATATTGAAGCTTTTTCATTGTGAAAAAAAAATAAATGTGCACAGCTTTGATTCTTTTATATTGAGCATCATACAAAAGCAGCTTCGGAATGCGTGTGCGGAGCCCTTGAGTTCAGTTTGCTTGCATCGCACTTGACGAATTGAACAGAACCCTAAGTTATTATCACCAATTTACTGGAGTGGCAGTTGCACGAAATGACGCGTTTATCTACAAACCGACGGAAAAGTTGGCAAAAAAGAAGAGAAGATGGTCTGCTTGCCCCCTCCCCCCCGCATATAACCTTAACACTGAAAAAGGAAAGAAAGGCCGGAAGAACTGCGATAATAATCTACTTTCCTCCATATATTATTCATCATAATTGTAGCAAAATAAACTCGAGTATCGAAAACGTCCAATTATCAAAAGAAAGAAAAGACCTCAAGAAGATGAAACAAATGCCCGTAAATTATCGCACGCGCTACTTACATTAAGTTTTTAAAGAGGACTGGAAGAAGAAAAAAATGAGAAGAGATAAAAGTAACTGATAATGCATTTCCTCTAGTAGTAGCCTTTTCTTTTTTTTTTTTTAATACTGTCTTCGTTTTCGACACACTCTACGTACGCTAGATAAAATATAAATAAATGAAAAAGGGGGGGGGGGCTCTTTTCGTCGCCATGCGGTCTGTTAAAAATAACGGAGCAACCGTGTGTTCTTGGAAGAATCTTATCTTGGTTGCAAAATAATAGAAAAAAAAAATCTACTCGCGAGAAATAAAACAGATCTAGTAGAACGTCAAACAACAATCGTTTGTTAAAATGGAAGATGCTTCCACGTGCCCCCCTGGCGGTATAATGAACATTTTCGAAAAAAGAAATTGGAAGTAAACGTTGTAATATCTATATTTTGCCTTTAATTTAGTAATTAGAGCTTCCGGTGTGAGACCAATTTTCATTATCTGTTTAATGGAAAAGAAAAAAAGCATGACTTGTAATATTTTTTTTTTATTTTATTTTACGATTTTTCAACTGAATGTCTGCCCCTGCTTTTACAAAATAAAGACGATTGCGTGATTACAAACATTTTATTTTTTTCTATAAAAACCGCTTTTCTCTCGTAAATGGAACGAAACGTGCTTTGGAATAGAAAATAGATGACTTTGTTCATTTCTACTCCTTTTGCAGATAATATTTTTGATATCCGTTTTACACAGGATGTGAGTGACCACAAAAAATCGAAAAACGAACAGAATTTCAATTTCAGTTATGCAGGTGATCGTTCTCTTCAACAGTTTATTTATCAAAATAGATAAAGGAAAAATAATTTAAAAATTTATCCTCGGTATTGCATAATTTATCATAAGTTAGAAAAGTGTATATTAGTGATTTAAAATGCATACCCAATGGTGAAATAGATTCTATATGTTATACTCGTATTAATATGATTTTGACCTTCCTTTCAGCTTCATTATGTATGAAAATGAAGAATGTACATGAATATTATAGTGAAGTAATATATTTTTAGGGTTTTAAACGAATCGCGATTTTTAAATAAAAGTTTATCCTTTAATTTATAGCAAAATGGTATTCGAATATGTTATCGTCTAAAATATTTTGTGCATGAATTTTGCTTTAAAATATTTAAGATTGCTCTACAAACTGTTATTATTTTCATAAAGTAGGAAAATGGTACATTAATAATACTAGTAAAAATTTTCTCGATTTTTTGCAATCAAAATAGAACTGCGGTTTAATAATCGTAAATTATGTTAGCAGCATACAGACTAAAGTATATATTCACTATAGATTGGTAGAATAGAAAAACTGCTTAATTTTTTTCTATTTAAAAGGATCGTGCTGAATCAAAGAGAAATGTTGGTAGTGAAGAAAAATATTGTTTAATTTTTAAGAATTATTAATGTCATTTATATTTTACATCTAAATAAATGTTCCTAAGATTAAGACTTTTTCAAATAAAGTAAAATCTAAAAATTTTCATTTGTTCATTTTCAAAATTTCACATGTTTACTTTTTCAATGGGTTTTCTTGAACTCACATTGTAACTTTGTCTAGGTCAAGACTTTAAAAGCTTTTTTCTCACATTTTAAAGCGTTCAATTGAGCTGAAATTTTCCACACGCGATTGTTTTGAATAATAATTCGATAATTTAACTATTATTAATAAAATTTAATTGATTAAAACTCATTATTTAAAGAATTAAATTTTACGCCAAGTTTCTCCACAAATCCGTCGTTTAATAATTTATCATTTGCCTTAATTTTCAATACACATAGTTTTATTGATTAACATAATGCTTAATTGAGCTAAAAAAATTTACACGTATTTATTTTAGATGATAAATTTAATAAACGTCAAGTAATAAAATAAAATATTAAAATTAATTATTGAATGAATTCAATTTTACTCAACCTTCCTTTTTGCTCTTAAAATTTAAAGAATAAAAAAAAAATATGTCACGCAAAATGTGAAGTTTGAAAGAAAACCCATGTTCAAAAAACTCGTTTGTTACCGGTGTTATTAATAAAGTGAAATCAATTTATAATGGCGTAATATTCGTAAATGCTAAAGTAAATAATTATAATTTGTATGCATAATAATGTATAAATTTGTTTTCGAATTATAATTTTCATAATGTTTATAGAAAAAGATTCACAAGGATGGTTTTAAAAGTATCCTGTTTGGAATTGGAATCGTTATTTTTATTGTTGCTTGGTTTCCAGTGCATAATAATGAATCCAAGTCTCATCAACGGTGACAAATGGAAGAGACGCCAGTCAGAACTAACCTGCGAATCAGTCTCACATTGTTTTGGCGCTGTTTAACAAATGACAGGATGCAGTGGAAACACATTGCCTCATCAACGCGATATGTCTTCAAAACACAGTACTTTTTAAACCATCTACATATATAACTTCGGTGTTTAGATTATTCGATTTTCTCTGAACAAATATGTACAGTCTTTCGGGGTTTTTTTTTTTTTGCCCTTACTGCTCATGAGATGAGATTAATAACTGTTGATAATAATAAATCTTTATTCTGAACACATTAAGTTCCAAATTTTAAAAAAAAAAAAAAAGAAAGAAAAGAAAAGATATCAATATTCGTTATTAAATTTCTTTAATTTCCAACATTAAAAATTTTTCATGACATGAATGATGGGTTCTTTTATTCGCATTTATTTAAAAACCTCCATTTTTTAAATGAGTAACATTTTTTTTATTTCAAAATATAAAAACACGTCAAAAAGGGCTTTCGAAAAAAAAAAGTTAATGCCTCATTATTTGTTCTTCAATCCATAATTAATTTCAACTAACAAATAAAATTGCAAGCGGACGCATGGAAAATTTTTTACACCAACAGTTTACCTTTCAAATATTTATTATTCGGATAAATCAGGTTATTAAACACCGTTTGAATATTTTCCTTTCCTCTTTGTTAGCCCCCGCTGAAAGTTAATTATGGAGAATAAATGTTACGGGGAAAAGAGTTCAATTTATCGTAGGCTGCGAGGTTGAGCAATGACGTCATTAGTCTCGTTACCATGACAACCATTCTTATCTTTTTCGAAGCGAGCGGCCATTTTTCTGTTACGTCACCGAATGGGAGTATTTAAAGAGCGTTTCAATGTCCTCATCGCTTATTAGTTACTCTGAAGATAACTTATAATTAATGCCCTACTTTTTGATGAACAAGAATGTTGTTCTTATTGTGTTTGAAGAACAATGTTTATTCGTATGCATTAATTTCATCCGTAATTAAAGTTTGAATATTTAAGATAGCGATTAATGAAAGTATTTTGGTATTCTTCGGAATTTTTTTTAAGGGAGACGTGTGTGTATGAGTCATTTATTTGTACCTTTTGTGTTACAAAAAACTTTTAGTGGTTTCCGCCATTACTATGAAATAATTATTTTTATTGTGCTTTATTTATAATTACATATAATAACATCTAATTATTATTTTATTACACTTTGAATATTTATAAGCCAATGTTTTTTTTATAGAATTTCAAACGTATTTACATTCTAATTACGCACGTATCAACATATTTTTTTGTATTTAAATGTTTTTACATTGAACAAACAATACATGATTTTTTTAATTTGTCTCCCCCCACACACACACCATAAAAAAACCCTAATTTTTTTAAAAAAAATTCTTCATTCGAAGGGGAGAAAATGCCACATGTGCCAAAAAAAAAATTAACACTACCAACTGCTAAATATTTTTATTTAATAATTTGTAGTTAAAAATGCTGGTATATGTAACTCAATCACAACATAAAAACATCTGATGAATACGGCTGAATAAATACTTTTTTTAAATAGTAATTAATTTTACTGTGAAAAATGTAGAAATTTCATTTACGAATGTTTTATATTGTTAAAACCTGTATAAAATTATATCAATACGCTTTTTGCATATAAAATCAAAATTGCAGTTTTTTATTATAACCATCTCTTCAGAAATTGTATGCATGCAAAGCACGCAAACTCCAAGGTGTGTTAACATATGCATGGGCTAACCATGTTACACCTATTGAACTTATACCAACGATAAATGGCAAAAGTTCATATTGAAAAAAAATCATGAGAATCTAACACTGAGTATGTGCCATAAAAGGCCTTTGGGGCGAAAAACAGTTTAAAAGTTGCGTCAAAGTAACAAGTCGTGTATTGTAATAACTGAGAAGAATTGGGATAACTTGTGAATGAAATTAAAATGATATAAAAAGAGATGACTGTGAATTATAAATGCGAATGTTATTCAGATCGAAGTAATAATGATTTTATACATTGTAAATGAATTTTTTTTTTTTTTCTGTATCAAAAATAGAAGCAGTATTGAAATGTAGCACATTTTAGCGATGAATTTGGAATGATATTTCCAAACCAAATGACCTATTTGTAAAATATGTTCTGATGTAAAACAGTTTAATTCTAACTATCCAAACAGA
Source organism: Nephila pilipes (assembly GCA_019974015.1). Lineage (NCBI taxonomy): Eukaryota > Metazoa > Arthropoda > Arachnida > Araneae > Nephilidae > Nephila > Nephila pilipes. The sequence goes on from BMAW01020090.1 coordinate 12,032, forward strand.
ACTTTGTTCAATTGAATCTAAATTTGCTTTATATTTCCTCTAAAATCATATTTTAATCTGCATTTGCAACTATATTATTTCCTATACATAGTCTAAGCAATATTTCTATGCTGAGCACACTATGGAAAATTCAAAATTCGACTATATAATGACGAGACCTAATGTTTGTTGCAAACCAGGTTCAGTACCACTAAAGACTATTCGTTATACATGTTTCTTTTTAGTCGAAAACTAGGTGCTTCACATTTTACGTTAATTTCAAGAAACTTCTGCATTATTTTTTTTATCAAACTTTGGAAATTTTTTCGGAATAATTTTAGGAAAACTTCTTTTATATAATATAAATCCAGTTCCTTTTTATTTTTCTTATATACTGTTTGTTAATTAAAGAAATAATTTTTTTTTTTTTTTTAATGTTCAATGGAGGTTGTTGATCTTAATAGAAAGTAGGCTTGAACTGCCTATCTGCGGCCCTCAGATTTGCGCCTTAAATAACTTAGCCAGAAAAAATTTCTGTACCGTCCCAGTTATTAGACTCTTTTACTCCAATAGAGAAACCTGCCTCGTATGATATATCGTAGATGACCTCTTATTATAGAACCATACATTTTGAGATTAAACAGGATTGTATGGAATATAATAAACATCACCTCTTGAGAAGAACTGAAAATTGCACTTTTCTGGAAATTCTGTCCTCAACAAACTGCTTTTAACGTCTATTTTATCTCCATTCCCCCCCCCCATAAAAAGTTTTTTTTAACCTCAAGTGATATTTTACTCTTAATGTAGATTCCTTACGTAGGTGTATAAATCTCTTCCTATTTTGTCCTTCTAATATCTGTGCAGAAAATCTGATTTCTGGGAAGTTCTTCTGGAAATGCAAAGTTTCGCGAACTTTTCTTGCCATATCCACCCGCAATATCTGCGGAAAAAGGTCACAGTAAAGTGCTGAATCAATGGAGCCTGAAGTCCTAAAACAGCTGTTAAAATAGGCTCGAGCTCTTTTTTTTTTTTTTTAAGTGACACTTTGCTTTTCCGTTTTCTAGCGAGAAGAGAATGTTTGCACAGATCTCGTTCCGTGTACTGTAGAACTGCATGGGTGCTCTATTTGTACAACCGAAGGAAAGTTTCGGTTCTTGGTTATTTTGTTCCAAAATTCCGAGTGTGTTATATGTATAATACATTAATTTAAGGAAATGATGTGGGCCAAAACAATTTAAATATAGGGTTGCATAAAATATAATTGTAAAATCGGAATTAAAGGTATGAATTCAATTTATAGAATACACATGGGCAGCTTTGTATTTAAATCAGATTCGCTAAAAATATGTTATTTATTTATCATTAATACAAATTATAGCATTTGGAGTACTTTATTTCTGCGGATACAAGTATGGCTTTGGTCCGTAAACATTCAATACACAATCGCAGAAATCAATTTTTGGAGCAAAAAATATTTTCGGTTAAACTACTTAAACAACTTCAAAGTTTATTCGACCCTGGAAATAGATTTTTCTCCGTGTTTTATGTATTTTCTTTTATTTATATTTATTTGTGAAATGTTGCGTTTGACAATTATTTTAAGCTGTTAAAGAAACAGTTTTAGACAAAATTATTAAATTTTATTGTACAACTATTATAGAACATAATATAAGGTAAACATAAAAATTGTGGAATTTTAATATTATTTAAGGCCAAAAAATGAAAGTTATGACATTTCGTTGAAATTTAAACCGCCCAACAGCATAGTATGTAGTATCTGTTTCAATGCCATCTTTTTTTTTTTATTTATTTATTTAATCTTGTGATAATTTTCATCTGCTTAGATTGATTAAAGTGAACTTTTTTTTTTCATAACACACTATTTGTTACCATTTGATCTCTCATCATGTTAATTCCAGCTTTAGCACTTTTTTCGAGAAATACATTTATTCTAGCACGAAATTCCTCATATAAATTGAGAATAACATCCATAATTTTAGTTTTTAGAGTGTAAAAACAACCATTGCAATTAATACAATTCTTAACGTTATAAACGAGTATGATAGGTGCCATAAGTTGATAAAAACAATATTATAACTCTACATGTTATAAAAGAACTTTAAATACATTTATTAAAAGAAATCAAAAGTCGAAAATAAAACCAGACATCTCGTCTTAACGTTGTAAGAAAGTATACTTCTCCATTTAAAATTTCTTAAAATATTATATAATAAAATGGTTTATTTAGATAACAAATGATCTAAAATGGCTTTCAGTTATGAATAAGTTCTACGACCTTTAAATTTATTGAACTTTTTGACTGCTTATTTCTGGCTTAATTAAAGTTTCGCATAGTGTAGCAAATATACTTAATTTGGAATGACGAGATAGACCACTGAGGCGGCATCTTACTCTGTACATCCAAGCTAAGTCGTTAGAGAACTTGAGAGTTCGAATATTTTATTGTGTCTTGCCCCTTATTTTGAAATTGTAAGACCCAGACCCTTGTCTAGATACCTCAATGTTTAAAATATTTACACAATTTTATTTATTTAAATAATACGTACTCGATATATGATAAAATATCTTCATCTGTGTTAGTTCTAGAGTCATATCACGTCCAGTGCTTCTGTTAATTTATTTAGCACAGCAGAAAAAAAAAAGCGTTGTTTGAATTTTCACCCAAGCAACGATCTTGCTATAGAAGGAAATCAAATTAGATTTCTCTTGCTCCATTTCTATATAATTAACACTTTGGAGTAGTCATAGCCTTACCCTAATTTTTTTCAATTGGAACTGAAACATGGCGTTTTTATGCATGTGTAGGCGGTAACAAGGCTCGAAATTAATGAATTGTGCCGTGACAGTATTTGTTACAAGTACCTTGAAGATGGCGTCCCTTTTGAACTTCCTAGTTTTGCTTTCTATGAAAATTATTTTATTTCTAATTATAATTATCAACTGAGATTTGTTTTCGCTTTGTTGATGGAACATTAGAAATTCTCAGTGTATATTGAGAAATTCTCAAATTGCAATCAAGAAAAAAATGTGCAAATAAAATTTTTGCGCTCCGTAGTGAAGTTCATTATAAACAACAAATTTTTGAAATTTTATCCTTACACAATAATTTCACACCCAGTCCTAGTTCCTCTTATGACATGGATATAAAAGTAATACTTAAAAAAAATGAAATTTAGCTTTCATTTAACTACAAAATTCAAAAAAAGGAATTTTTATTCTTTCTCTCAATTTCTTTTGATCCACTCCTTTTTTTCTTCTTCTTTCCAATCTATTCGAAACGAATACTTTTGGGCTTTAAATCAGAACTCGTCACTGCCCATAGCTAATATCTAAGCACCAGTTAAGAGACTTCCTGCATCTTTTAGCCATGCAAAAACTTAATAGAAAAACACATTAACATCAAATTTTAATAATGCAAAACAGTATTTATAGGATTTCGTACGTGTTCTGAAATGAATCATTTTCATATAATGAGGATTAATTTGGAAAAAACACCTATTATTTCATGTCCTTAGTTCTGCAGAATATATATTTATATATATAGAAGTCATTCCTTAAAATCGCTTATGTTAAATGAAATTAAACTATCAAACTAACTACTGGTCCAAAAGAAATATTTTCATGTGGTGTGAAAGTTAGGAGAGTGTAAGAGTACTAACTTGGGTGTCTTCCTCGTCACCTGATTATTGGAAAGTATTTGTCACCGGAAACCTCTTGTGCAGAGAGCTCCAATTAACATCACAAAATAATAGTAAATTATGCACGTTTTAATCTAATATCTGTTTAAGTGCCTTTTTATTGACATGATTATTATTAACATTACTGTCCGTTCATTGTCCCTCGAGGTTGATGCACTTTAAATCTGTCGAGGCTCAAAGTCCTCCCGTTGGCGTGGTGTGAAAGTTAGGAGAGGGGATGCCACCTCAGGTGTCATCCTCATCGCTTGAACGAGGCTCAAAATCACGCTGTCTGTCGCCAATAGTTCACATACTCCTTCTCAGTGCTACGCTTATAATCAGTCAATCGTTCATTGTCCCTACCAAAATTACAGTTTTCCGAACTTTTTCGATGCGACTCGTACTAGATTGTTTAAAAAAATTTTGGAAACTGATTTTGATAAAAATAATTTTGTTCTTCGGTTCTCATCCATCTGATCTTCTGCGATACGAAAAATCATAGGGGAAATTATTGTACATATTATTTTTCAAATGTACTTCTAAATGTAAAGCATGTTTATGAGTAGATAAAAAAAAAGTATATGAAAAACCAAATGTGTGTGTGGAAAAATTGTTACTTTGGTATCTTTAACTGGTTACCATGACAATAAGGAATGAAAATATTTTAAAAGTACACTTATCATTAAAAAAAAGGTAAAAATTGGATAGAGGAGATAAACAACTGTTATGAAACTTGCTATTTAAATGTGTTAATAATTCAAGATATTTATTATATATGATACATAAGATCATGTTCTACAGGCTATCCAAAAAATTAAAGTATATTATTTCAAAGCTTCCCTACAGACGAAACCAGTCATCAGAAAATTGTGAAATTGTGTGGAGGACTTAATGGAGGAATGGATATTTATTTCAGTGAAAAAGAAATTAGTTACAAATATATCGCCACCAAGAGAATACAGTATTTATAAATTATACTTTTACTACACCTTTACTATAATTTTACAATTTTCATAGCTACAAAACATGTTGCATGTGATGGAAATCATTTTCACCTAGGGTCTGAAATCACGTGATGGCATATTCCGCAGTTTACGGAAACGTATGTTATGAAATAGTCTCTTAAGATCAGGCTGAAGTTCTTGGATTGTCCCGACTTACCAGATGTTTCATGTGCAAGTCTAAAATTTGCTTGGATTCATGTCTGAGGATGGGATGGCTGGATGAGTGTAAATTTATCGTGACGCGGCAGCTGGTGCACATTAAATCCGTAGCCGTGGAAGTCCTCACGTTGGTGTGGATGCGGAATTCCCATTCTTTCGCCAAGTCATCCAAAAAATTCGACAATTTTGTGGATAGTTTTGATGGTTAATTTCGTCTTTTGATGAAGTGAAGCCGTGGAACAATAAGCAGCTCCCCCACTTAAACAGAAATATCTGATAAATAGATTTTAATGCTAGATGGGGGGTGCCCGTGTTAAGTCATCTCTCTTTGTTTTGATTAAATTAAATAGTTAAATGCTTAACTGAAAGTGTTATAAGTGTATATAGTGTAAATAAAAGTTTTATGTTTTGCAATATGGAGATAATTATTAATGCTCACATTAAATAATTATTGGATTCAAATTTATTAGAACGCAGTCACTTAACGATTTTATACTCTTTACTTCACGACTGGGGTGGCCGCCGCAGCCTAGCGGTCATTGTCGCAGACTCGCGGCCTGCATTTTTCATCGAGTCATGGGTTCGATCTTTGATGCCACAAAAGACCCGTCATGTAGCCGAGGCTGATGCTCATTAAATCTGTCGAGGGTACCAAGTTCTCCTGTTTTCATGGTGTGAAATTTTGGAGAGGAGGATCCCAGAGCTCAGGTGTAGTCCTCATCACTTCACCAAACTTCAAAATTACGAGGTACGTGGCCAGTAGCCCTCATGTTGCTTCTCAGTGTAACAATAATTCACTCTCTCCTGATTGACGTCTGAAGACAGAGGTTTGAAATAGGATTCTTTAATTCTGGACGCCATATATATATGCAATTTGATTTTATGTATCAAAAATGTAAAAAAATATTTGATTGATCTTTTTTTTTTATAAAAAAAAATGTTATCAAATCAAATGTATAATTAATTGAAATTTCTGGAATGTGGCCTTTAAACATAAAAATAACATCTCGTGTTCTCTGATCGATTTCACGCGACACATTCTTTTACCACACGCTCGCTCCATTCGCTAAAAACGAAAGGGTCAACTGGATGAAACTCATTCATTCCGCATTAAGGAAGCTTTTTACTCCGGGAGTGTTAAATACCCCTTCTACGGGAGTCGAGCGCTATTCTTGACAGGTTATGATTACGGGAGGGAGGTGCATCCGTCCAGCGCCACCTGTGGATCATTAACCGAACCGGATGTGTAAACAGCGATCCGGGATGGGATTTTTGATTGATTCGAATGTCTTCTTTTTATTTTTTTCGAATATGTTGGACAGCTGTTAGTAGCACACGTGGAGTAGAAGGGCTGTTGAACCAGTTGGAAGCTGTCATGTTGGGTAATGGGTTTGAAACAAATAGATTTCATCGTTGCGTTCTTTTGAGTGTTTTGAAGTTTTTTTATTTTTATTTTTATATTGAAATTTTGAACATGGGAAAAGAGATTGCTCTGTTATTTCGATTTTGTGTATTAATGGACTTTCGCTGTATGTAATAAATATGTGTTTATGTAGAAGAGGGATAATTAATTTTTCTTGTGAGCTACTAGTTTTTGGTAAATCTTGGAGAATTCTCACGTGAGATATCGTGGTCATAGCTGCGAATTCGTGCCCTGCGATAATTCAATCTACCTTCGAATTCGAGTCCTGATTCTGGAAAAGAACCTGTCGTATGGCAGGGTTATACGTTACATTTATCGAGGCTCAAAGTATCGGTAGTTGTGACATGGACATGTACACGAGGCTCGTCGTCAATAGCCCTCGTGTTGTTTCTAAGTGCAAAGTTAATAAACAAGAAAATCAATCAGTTCTCAGTTCTTGTGTGGAATTAGGTAGGATTTTTTTCCAAATTTTTCGCACACATTTTTGTTCCTAATTCATTTGGACCAAGTCTTCCATTGAAAAAATGGTTTCCTTATCATGAAGACAATTAACCGAATGAGACCTATTTGAATACTTAAAATAACCATCCAAATGCAAGTATATTAGTAATTATGGTATAACATGTAAGCTTATTTAAGACTATTGGATAATTTGGTTGGGAAATTTGGTACTTAATTGTATTTTTCACTCCATTCCTCGGTTAATTTTAAGGGCAAAAAAATAGTCTAGGGAAAGCCTTGATTGGACTCGGTTAATGCAAAAATATGAGTCCTATCAAGGCTTCTATGGTTCACTACCTCTTAGAGGTAAAATTGCAACATCTTTGAATTTAAAACCGGAAATGCTCTTGACCTTTCTAGAAGAGTTCCTTTCTCCTACAGGGTATGCTGAATTTGATATTGATCTTTTTGGCACCCAAGATGCTATAAAGATCATTCCCGGTTTCCGATCCTTCTCCTTTTCATTTAATCTCCATCACACTTCTTTTTTTCCTTTCCCTTATTAATTTTTGCAGTTTTCAACCATTGGAATGCACACTCCAAAGGGTATGTGATAGGCGGTACGCTAAAAGAAAACGGATACGACTATCACTTATCTAAAAAAAAAAAATAATAAAATAATTTTGAAGTATTAAAAAGAATTTTTAAAAAGTAAATAGAGATTTTTGTTTGGATTGTCAGTTGAAACATTGTCAATTTAAGAAAAAAGGAAATATCAAATACCCATCTGAAGAACCTCTTCAGTTGTTGAATAATGAACTTAGAAAGTTTTGGGACTCGTCGATGTGACAAATACAATGAACTTTCTTAAACTGCCTTAATGTATTTGATGCCATTTGCAAGTACGGAGCCTGTTGAACAGACTTTTTTTTCAATTACTTACTTCAAAAATAAACATAGAAGCAAATTAAACGCAGCTCCGGATTTGAGGTAATATTTATTTTCTTTTGAGCCTAATTTTATTTCAAAAAAATTGATTCAATGCAGCGCCAAATACCAAATTATTTTACTTTTTTCAATCTTTGAAATAATTTGCTTTCTTCAATAATAATAACTATACAATGAAAAAAATTGATCATTGAAATCAAGATCTCCTTTTTTAGAGAAATTTTTCTGCATCCGTAATGAATGAAACGTATTGTGTAAGGGAGGTCGGGTATCTGGAAGGTTCGTGATTGGCAGTACGTGAAAAGGAATCTAACCAGTTAGGTGTACGCGGACTGAAAAAGGTTGGGAATCGCTGGTTTAGATCATAAATACACATTTTCTATCCCATAAATTAACGAGCGTTGAACTCCGCTTGGTTAAATATGGGTCTTGCACCAATAAAATCTATCCTCTGACCAATGTATTGTAGCCTTTTTGTATGAATCTAAATTTTATAAAATGGATCTCTTAATTCTTACATTGTCCTCCTTCGCTCACGTCTTTCATTTTCATATCTAAAGGGGAACACGAGTAGCAGTAGTCTAGTGCTTGCGGTCGCGAGATTCGTGGGTGACAACATATGAATTTTCTTGTGAATTCGAAAGCCAATTTTTTGAAATACTGTCATACAAAATAATGAATTTTGCTATACGTTAAGCTCACTTGAAGAATTCCATAGCCCTTGCATGACTTGATGTGGAAATGAAGAGAATGAGTTATCAGTTTATGTGACGACCATGATAACCGAATGGTCATGGTTGCGGCTTTGTTTCACTCGAACCGTGGGTTCAAATTGTGATGACACCGAAGACCCGTCATCTAGCAGAGCTGATGCGCACTTAATCTGTCTAGTTTTAAAATCTTTGTTGGGATGAAATGGAAGTAAGGAGAGTGGGGCGCCATATCAGGTGTCACTTAACCGAGGCTCAAAATGACATATCCGTCTCCAATAACCTCTTGTTGATTTTAAGTGCGGTGTTAATAGACAATCAATTGGGTGGCGATCTCCCTTGTGACCATGGTTCAGAATTATGTGAATTGCGCCAATTACGCCATCTGCTTTTGCGTAGCTCTGGAGTTTTATTAAATCAAATTGAAAAAAATCTCTTCCTTGACTGATCCTCATATCAGGATCATCCCATAAAATTATCTGTTTAACTTCAAGAACAATTCGTATATATCCAAAGTATAATTGAAAGTATAAAACATTGATGACTGTAACAAATAATTCGACAACTTTATTTAATTTTTTTTCTCTTCTCTCTTATGTATTACGGTTATCAAGAAAGAATAGCCCAAGGCTATTGGAATCTTCAAATAAACCTTGCCAAATATTTAATTATTTAAATAACATTTCTGTAAAGTTCACATTTTCTAATAGCCCCAAACTGCTTGATGACTCCCGCTACGAAATAATCCTTTTATTTCACTCCCAATTCTTCCGAGAAACTTGTAATGGTAATATGTGCACTTTTCGGAAAACACATAGTGCTCTTTCGGACATTGCATAAATTTTCCAACCCTGCTTGACGGTTCTATTTGGCGAAATTTTCTCTCTGACAATAGGATTCCGGTTTTCCTGTACAAGAATGGGATTTGTCCCCCTCTTCTAATCTTGTTATCTACGAGAGTTTTCCTTTCTTCCCGGAAGGGTCTAATATCGGAGATCGTGTCTTTGTGTGTGCATCTTCCCCAATCGATTATCGTGGAGCCTGGCTTCGAAACTCGCTTCCGAAAGAACGCGTCTAGGCCCAAGAGAAATGGCTTCCGCCGGCGAGGAAACATATTTTAAAATAAATGCTTTCATGCTGAATCTGTCGCGATAGAGCGATTTTCTGTAACGCTTACAGCCTGAGAGGGAGAAAGTAGAAATTGCGGAAAAATTCTTAAGTATAAACTTTTAGATGCTTGAAAATTTATTTGGCGCTGAATATGGTTTAGTAAAATACGTTTGAAACAATTTGGGAAGTGACGTTGTCGTGACTGTAGGTTCACTAGTTTGAGATACGATTTCAGTAACCGTAATCTCACTCAACAAATAATTGTGTAACTTTTAAATATCAAGTAATTAGGGCTCCTAATGAGCCGATGTCGTACTAATAACTATTATGAGAATTCCAAATCCCAATTGGATTCAACTTGCAGTAGCCTCCGTCATTCCACACAATGGTAATAGAGGCTCGAACCTGTTACCCTCATATCGTTAATATGCTGTTGCTTCCTACCATTAAGAAGATCACAATGGTGTGAAATAACGAAGTGTATTGTACAGTGACATAGTGTGGATTTCTGTCACCTGGAGCGAACCCTAAATTTGTCACCCCTATAGAAATGCAAATAAAAAAAAATATTGCGTATACATTGCGTGCGCTTAAAATTAAACTACTTTGTATTTAATACGATCAAACTAATAAATACCATTCAACAACTAAGTAACATTCAAAGCCATTGAAAAGTATAAAAATAAACTTGACTTTACAATAACAAACTTTTAGTACAAGTGAAACGTTATCAAGGTATAAAATGTAAAATATCAATGCTACTTCGCTCTTCTAAATAACAAAAAAAGTTGAAGGAATTAAATGTCATCTGCTCTTCGTCATGTCTCTGAGCTTTTTACGGACAAGGTAACAAAAATCAAAACTGACACTCGAATAACTTTTGTTACGCACTGGCCATGTTCGTTTCGAATCCCAAAAAGTAAAATTTATATTTTTATTTTGAATAAAATGTTTGACAAGCTTTTATTTGTCACATAAATGTATGTACGAATATGTCCACTTGTCCTTGGTTAGGTCTAATCTTACAACTCTATTTTGAACCACTTCTACTTGTCCTATTGTCTTGAAATTCTGCATAAATACCTATGTAGTCCCGATGATAATACAGTTATCTGATATAAGGACCATAATCTGATGCTGAAAACAGGATTAGCTAGCTTGACCGCTCTGTGTTGTCCATATATTTGTGTCACTTGGGGCCATGTTCTCCTCTGCCTCCTTACACTACGCCACTGGTATTGAATTTTAAGTACGAAAGATCAACTAAATGATGGCTTATTCTGAATATTGAGGTGTGAAATGCTAAGATATACTTCTCACGCCATGGGTTCGACTCCTGGTTCAGCCAAGGATTCGTCGAGTGGATTAATGAAGATTATGTTTTAATGTTTGCTTGATAAAACTCCCGGGGCATGATATGGTAGTTAGAAGAGTGATACATTAACTCAATTGTCTTTCTCATCACTTGATCTTTATTCGAAATTACGTGATCTGTATCCAATAGCCCTCATATTACTAAATGCTTCATTAATAAACAAATAAACATTGTCATCCGTTTGTTGTTCATAATTTTAAAGTGACTTGATTATAGTAGTGTGAAAATCTAGAGTAATATTAATCATGATGAGCCAGAATTTTTTTTTAACTACAAACTGCTTTTTCAGAGATGTATTTTAATTTACGGTACCTTCTTAAGTATATCTGTTCTAATACAAATCATGGTACAAAATCAGAACGTCCATAATTTCCCCGAATATTTGTAAGCATTTAAAACCTGAAGCAAGCTGGGTGAGAATTTTCTTTAATGTCTCTTTTTTTTTTTACAAATTATTTAAAAATTTAATTCTTCTTCTACAGTTTGAAATCGTTTTAGTAGTTTTAGAATAAGTTAGTTGATATTATAAGTGGTTATTGACTTCAAAAAGTGTAACGACTATTTTAAACAATCTTAAAACACTCAGAAATAAGCTTCCGGGGAATGGTGATTTACAATCAGTTATTAAATAAATTGAAAACTATGAAAAAAACGGTGAATAATAATTTTTGCATTTGTATTTGAATAATAAAGATTCACTTTGTGCCGTCCTTGTGAAAAATGGCCTTTTATTTTTTAGCGACGGACCAGCTTCCTTTGAAACTGCGTGCCACATCTAAGGGGTACGTCGCTTTCATCGACACCAAGAAAACTGGTATGATGATCTTTTGAAATTGAAAATTAAAAACCCTTACCCCAAATCTTTTCTTCTATCATTTAAGATCCTTCAAGTTCAGGGGTATCCTTAAAGATTGATTCTAAATAAAATTATTTATATATGTGATGCAATGGGAACTACTAATCACAAAAATGTCAAAATGTGCAATCAAAATTAGATAAAATCCTATTTTATCCCTCACCCTTGGCGACGAGGGGGGAAAAAGTGGCTCTAAAAGCGCGTTTCTTAATGTGCTGAAAGGTTGCCATTACTAGAAAAGGAGTAGATTTTGGTAAAGAAGGAGTACCAGAATTTGGCGAGATTTCGTGTCGTTTTCTTTTCGTAGCTAGGGAGCGGTGCTAAAATGGGATTCAAGTCAGAATTATAATAAATGGATTATTTATAAGATTCTTGGAAGAATGCAAAGTAATAGTTTTACAAAATAATAATGGTACCGTTTCAGGAGTCATAAGCCAATTTCTATTTTAGAGAATGAAAGTAATTTATAAATTTGCAATTATAAAAGAAGTGATAATTATTGCATATTTTGAAAAATCTGTTGATTTATTTTTCTTCATTTACCATTATTCATCATTTTGATGTTTAAGCTACAGCTAGACCATCGTTGTAGTGTGGATGTTTGAAAGATGCATTGAAGTGTTTTAGGTTCCGTTGAGTTATAATTTGAGTCTTTTTCTTAGTTCTAATATCGTGCCCATGTAACTAATTTATAATTATTTTCAAATATATATTTCCTTATTACTTGATTTAAAATGTGTCATACTTGTACATAACATTTTGTTTCACTGTTATTACTTTCATTTTAAGTAATGTTTGAAATCTGTTTTTGATTTTTGTTGCCCTCTTTTTCCGATTATTTACCTTTCCCAATTTTTTCAGTCCATTTACAATTTTATAAGATGTGGAATGTTTTAAATAATGCCTATTTGATACTGATTTCATTAGCCTTAAGCCAAATTGGAATTTCTCTATGGCCATTGGCAACGGATATGTGTCCCATTTTATTCTTAGTGAGAAACGGTATGAAACATTCTTATTTAATAGAAAACAGATTATGTTATTCCATGGTCTATGGTAGAATCAAGATTAGGATGCACGATTCTTTGGACAGAAGTGGGATCGCAGCAACTCAGTCATATGCTTCGCGCCCGATGATATTCATACTGTCACAAGTTCGTGTCTGGTTCCCCATCGCAACTATTTTTTTTCTTCAAGATTGAAAATTTACTTTTTATAGTGTATTTAAAATTTTATCTCCTAAACTGAACACCGTATTTAACTATCATATTTAATGAGGTTTTAATTTACTTATGTCTTATTTTAATTAAGTGTTAGACGCGGCTTACTCAGATTTGGTTCTTGCGCCGTAAACCCTCACTCATGTCTTAATTCCATTAAAGTTTCCTCATGCAGAATAGTGAGAGCATCTGTATATCAAAATGAAACTGAGTCTTACATCGTGTGTTGTGGAAATAGGAGGTTGAGTTACCAGATCAGATGTCACCCTCATTATTTGACCTTGATTCAGAATTACGATGTTCGTCGCCAATACCTCCCACGTAACTTTTATAATGCGCCGTTTAACTCAAAATAAACCAAACTAAGTTTACCATCCACAGGAGTGATTCCCAAGTAATCACGGGCTCCAAACTGTATGCATCATAAGTATTAATAAAAAGTCTTTATTTAAAACTACGTTGTGAAAAGTATAATGCTGAAAACAAACTTAGCAAGGATTAGTTTTTGTGATGCTCCTTTTTCTCTGTAGTGTTTTTCCTTTTCTACATTAAATGATGCTTATTTTTCTTGCCAGTAAGTATGCGAGGAGGGGGATCAAATATAAAAGAGACTTTATTTATTTAAAAAAAAAATCTTTTTTAAAATTCTATATCTATGGAATTAATCAAAAGTGTAAGGGGCTTCCATCGATATTGAAAGGGTGGAAGTGGGTGCTTAGAGAAAAGCGCCCCTGTGGTGGAGGGGTACCCCCTAGGAATCGATGGAACTCAATTCCCGTAGATAAAGTATTGGAGTGGCGTATGGGTAGGAGAAAAAATTATCCAACGTTCTTTCATCATTCTCCTTTAAAATCTATTGATTTTTTCCAACGTTTCGTAAGTTCTTCTTATTATAATTATTATTCTTATATGATAAATAGAAGTGAAACGCGTGTACGGAGTCAATTGCGCAAAATTTGTTCTATTCATCGAATAAAAACTGTACGTTTTTTTAGGGGTTCAAGCAAATAGTATACTGCAAAGGGTAAGTCCCACTATAGAGAAGATTTTCGAGTGTTGTCCAGAGAGGTTTTCTTTGCGTTACACTAACTGTATGAGACCTTGCATAGTCTAAAAGGAAAACATTGAGAATCGTAATGGAGCGTTTTTTGGACCGATTTGTATCTTTACCTTTCTCCAAAAGTTCGCAGTAGTACACTGCATTAATTGTTTTGTATCGGACCATTTTGTTTCAGAGGGCTAGATACTAAATGATTAACATACAAAAAATAAAATGCTTAATAACTATTAAAATTCTGATTTACTTATCATGGTTACTATGGCATATATAAAATTCGTCGGAGCTATTAAAAATGTCTTGTTTATATTTGATTCGCCTTCGTATTACAAAGTAATGACTCTTCAGATGATGGTGAAAAGTGAACCCCTAATTTCTCTTTCGAACCCAAAGAAAATGCCCCCTTCCCCGCCCAAGATCATTCTTTAGATCTGAAACAAATCTTTTGGTGACACAGAAACAAATGACGGTCTGTATCTGGGAAGCTCCTCCGACAAACAATTTGTTATTGTAAATTTTAAATTAAATCTTGGGCTTCTGTATTATTCATCAGAGTATGCTCCCCACGACTTCATTTTCCAAGGGCTTTTCAAAGAGAAACGTCCACCGCGCCCCTGCATTTTAAACCGATCTGCTGTCAGGGCTTCTCGTTGCATCCTGTGTCGTCGATATCAAAGGAAGGCCGTAGCGGGACAAAGCCCCTCCCTCTTCCGAGCCCTATGGAATTAATCAAAAGTGTGTGGGGCTTCCACCGACATTGAAAGGGCGGAGGTGGGTGCTTAGAGAAATGCGTCCCTGTGGTGGAGGGGTGGCCCCTAAGAATCGATGGAACTCAATTCCGGTAGATAAAGGATTGGAGCGGCTTTGGGGTGGGGAGGGAGGACAACATCTGATGTAGGGTAAAAGGGTGCTGGAGAATGAATGTGGAATTGGTTATTGATAGAGATTGAGTGGTAGTTCGAGAGTTTTCGGGGATTGTCAGGCACATACATGGACTGATTGAGAATTCAACTTAAGCATTTATTATTATTATTAGTCGTAGTAGTTGAGTTCACGTGACCATCTTCCATGCCTTTTTAGGAAAAGATAATCCGCCAGATGCTTTCCTTTTGCAGTTCTTGCTGGTGGACTACAGATGAATTCAAACCACTTTCATGAAATGGATCCTCTTTCATACATAGATTGTCATAAGTTTTGGTTATGATATTGTTAGATTAAAAACTTTTTTGTTGACTTTCACGTTTTGGAACCTCGACAGCCTGTAACGTAGTCACGAGACTTGTGAATCTAGGCTCGAATCTGGATTCCTTTAAGACCCTGGCCTTTGCTAACTACTCTTGACAGAACAGCGATGGCAGACAAATTTCAAATTTAAAGCTGGATTTTGCCATTTTTCTGTAAAGTATATAATAAGAATAATTAATAGTGTACATAATAGGAAATATATAAATAATAAAAGGAAATAGACTTAATAATATCGTGCGTAGTAATAGGAATTTTTTTTGCACGTAAAATCAAAGTGACATTTACAATCTCTTCACAGTTATTGGGTCACGTGTCTTCTCTTTCATCTGATCGTGTTTAGAGAGACTTATTAGATCACGTGTCATTTTTCTAGTCTAACCCTGTTTGGAGAGAATTACTAGATCACGTTTCATTTTCCTTGTCTGATCCTGTTGAGAGAGACTTATTAGATCACATGTCAACTTTCTAATCTGTCCCTGTTTCAGAATGGCAATGTCAATCATTCGTTAAGAAGCGCTAGAATCACTAAAATTAAGAAAGAGTTGATAGATGTGTAATGTCAGCCTATATGCTGATTAAAATATCCCAGGAAGATTTATTTGCTTGCTCCTTTAAAAAAACATTCCTTACCTTAGAATTGTTATTTCGAATGTGATAAATTATAACCAGTGAATTCAAAAGATTCTTCGACAGTGGCTATTTATATGTCGATTTAAAATAAAAACCTCACAAATAATATCTTGCGTGTATATTGTTTAGATTCCATTTAATAAGTTTTGGTAGTCTGTACAAATATCTACTTTCAAAGCGCGCGAATTGAGAAATCGAATTGAAGTTTATAACATATTGCCCCAAAAGTCTCAAATGAAGGCCTGATTTAGGCTCAGAATTGAAAGAACTGTAGTTATTACATCATTATGTCTCTCTAAGATGAGATGTCAAATAAGATCTCATTTGAAATTTTCTGAAAATCTGTTGCATTTTAATTTATTTAGACATCGATATGATGAGTTAAATTTTCAATACTTAATTGTATTTTTTTGACAAATTTCAGTTGAAATAATGTTATAAACTTCTATTTGAATTGAAATCTTGTATTACAACTAGATGCTCGAACTATCCTTCTGTAATATAATAAATTAAAGAAGAAAATCGTTTATATGAGCCACATAATTAGTGTTTTGAAATAGTTCTCCCAGAAACATCTTCGAAGTGACGCGAAGTAAAAACATTGTTACCATAATTCAATGTATCGTAGAAGTCGTTAACTAATGTAAGTGTTGAAGTTTTCTCTCAGGAAGCTGAAGACAACAGAATAACGTGTAATTTTTTTAAATAGTAAAATATGACTGGAAATTCCAATTTCTTATACTTTCGAAAGATTTGATGTATCGATTCGCAGGAAAGAACCATTTTATAATTGCTCATCTTAACCTCAAGAGTCACACTGTTAAAAGTGAAAACAAATTGTAACAAAAAACGAATTATATTTTGAAGGAAAAAACTTGGTGCTTTCTTGTCCTCTCTTCTATTTACTACGGGATGAAAGTATTATTACTCAACATATTTTTACTGGAAATAGCAAAACTTTCTCCAATAGCAACTGAGACATTTTAAGCTAATACACGCGTTATGTTACGAATCGTAAACCAACCTGAACCCAGGTTCCCGCCTGATTCCAGTCGACATGAATGCGATACTGAAAGATCCTCGTTAATTTCGCTCTACCGAAGAAAGCAGGGGAGACGACATCGTTTCACAATCGCCCTGAAAAAGTATTTCATGGGTACAGTGAAGTTTCCATAGCAACCGTGACTCAACATGTCCTTGCCCTGACACATGCCTAGAGTGACACAATTGATCAGGGACCATCAACCCTGTATATGCATTATATCGTTTGCTGCAGATGCTATTTTCACTTTGGCTGGCTACTTGTGGTCGTTGTATTTGCATTCATTTTATGTCTAGTAGCATCTGGTGCTATGAAGAAATGCAATCACGTTCAAAATAGACATACAACAACATGTACATAAACTAACAAATTAAAAACCATAGCAAATATAACGAACTTAGCATTGAAAATATGAAATTAAGGCTCAGTAAAACCGTATTATCATCAAGTTAATATTACAACATCAAATGTTCTCATATATAACCTAATAAAAACAGACAATAGTTAAAATAAACATATTGGTTGTAAGTTGAATGATGACAAAAGTCATAGTATTGAAAGGAAATCTTTAAACTACTGTAAAATTAATATTTAAACAAAAATATAAGCTACTAATAATACATAATGAATACATTTATAATAAATACTAAAATACCCAACCTTTATAGTAAATGTAAAACTTAACTATAGTTATTATGTATGAATAAAAAACCAGTGGTTTGAGTAAATATTCAGTACTGCAATGGTCAAGGGGATTAAAAATATTTCCCAAACCTACAAAAAACATGAATCAAGAGGAAAAGAAAAAGAAAAAAGAGAAAAGTAAAGGAGCAATACGTAACTGAGCACAATTTC
>BMAW01020105.1:0-145925 GCA_019974015.1 Nephila pilipes
TGTTACGTAAAAAATTTGATACCTTCTTTTGATCAGTAATATTAAATAGTGTTTTTTTTTTTTTTTTTTTTTTTCCAATCTAGTCCTATCAAGGACTAGACTTTAAAGAGTGTTTCTCTTTTCACATAATTGGACGAGAAGTGTCACTTCCAATGATGTTTCATTTCTGTTTCATCTATTCTGTTCGTGTTTAGAAACTCTGGGTTATTTTTAAGCAGAATAGACTTAGAATGAGGACTTCAAGTTCATCTGAGAATACTTCTTATAAAAAAAGAGAAGACTACTGATTATTCATGACATGGAGGCTTCCCCTAGATTCTGCATATTTGATTGCTGTGATGATTCCCCTGCTTGGATGTCACAGTTAATGATCAAACGCAAAGGTCATAAATCAAAGTTCCCTGATCTCTTAAGAGCATTGAGTCTCCTCGAATCTATGAACGTAGTTTACCGACAACATGGAATTCGTCAGTCCAATACTATTTTTTTTTTTATAGATACCACAGTCTCGAAACGCAAAACTCCCATTTTGAAGGAACAGTAAAAAGTTGCAGAATTTTTCTTGCAAGTCTTTCGATTGGTACCTTGAATTTCAAATTTATTTTAAAGTCAGAAAATCTGATATTTTTTTAAAAAAAATCACCTCTCAAAACTTTCAAGAAATCTGAAATTTCATTACAAGGAATAAAATTTTGTACAACATAGAAATTAAAAGTTGAAAAGTAAACTATTTAAAATTCAGTAGTGAATCATTATAAAGTTGTTTTTTTGTCAATTCTCAGAATTTACTTCCGAAGGATATGTATCGGAATATATTACGAAATATACATTCGAAACATTTTATACGAAAATAAATAAAAGAAAGTAAAGGATTTAAATATTATCTGACTTATTAAAGCTCTATATAGTAAACACATTCAAAACAAATGTCAATGATATTACATGTATATATATTTGCATGTATATAGTAAAAAATAGTAAATTAAAAAAAATTAAAGAAAGAAAAAATAAAAACTTTAAGAAAAAGGTGAAAAAGAATCAAATATTTAATAAAAAACACTATTAAAAGTTAAAAACAAAAGGAACTTTAATAGCAAAAAAAATGGGTATTCATCAGATAGAAAAGGTCAGAAAATTAAAAACATTCCAAAATTATTGTATTATCATAATTTCTAACATCAAAATAATAAGTAAAATCACTACCAACTTAATTTTTTAGAAGATTTATAAAACAGAAATTTGATAAATTAAAATAATCTACAAAAGCCGAGAATAAACAGTGAAATATAAATGAAGGCCAAGAAACGTAAGCAAAAAAATATTTGAAAAAGTGCAAATTCCAGCCAAACATAAGAAAGTAAAATGTAAAATGTGGATTACAGCTTATTTAAAATACTGAGACTGGCTTAAGACAGTTTTGCAAGTTATCCTAGAATTACAGGCCCAGCTTTTCCCATCAGCAATATGTTATATAAAATGATTATAAAACCAAATGAGATTGACTAAAAATTAAAAGTACAGAAGAATAAGAAAAGTTTCAAAAAAATAATGTTTAATTAGAAATAGATCATACATGCATATCACAAACATAATATAAAATTATTATATAAGAATACAGAAAAGATTAAAAGAGATTAAAAGAAAAACTACTGCAGTTCACAAATATCTCTGAATATAGAAAAATAAACTAATAATCTCAATATGGGACACCACTGGACCCGGCATTTCCTTAATAGAGGTATCCTCATTCGGAGGAGACCCTTACAAGAGGTACTACTGCATTTTTTCTTCGGTTGACTTCCTGAATTTGCTGATTTTTGGCTTGTTACCATCTTTTTATAATGCAATTTACTGAAATGTGATGGTTTGATCATTAATTACATTAATTACCGGTACAAACACACATTATTCCATTTCAAAGCATGGGACAGAATTAATTTTATCATTTTCATTTTTCTAAATTTTTCTTTTCTATCCCTTTACTTTATTTTAAATTGCTTGGTTCTTTAATAGTCTGCTCTGAGTTTTGGGTTTTATGCCTTAAGTTGATTTACTATTTAAGTAAATTTTTCTTTGATTTGTATAAATATTAATTTGATTATACATGATTTCCTTAAATATGTATTTTTCTCTCTCTCTTAATTATATTGCTTTCGTGTCGGATATTGCTAGATTCATATATGATTTTGAAATATACTGTTCGTGTTTTGTTTACACTCTCTCTCTCTCTCTCTCACACACACACACACACATATATATATAACTCATGTATATAGTAATACTTCTTATAAAATACAAATTGTATGGACTGTACTTAAATGGAATGTACTTTCTTGGGAAGTACTACTGCGTGGTATATATATATATATATATTCCTAAAACATTTTCTTTTTAGATGTAGTTACGAAATATATTGATAGATAACGTTACTATAGTCTGTTTATTTGCATTTATAAATTTTATTAAAAAATTTATTACGTCTTAGACGATTTCCTGTTTTAAATTTTTGATTTTGTAAGTTGTTGGCTATAATTTTTTCCAATTTTTTTTAATTGTTATATTAGCCTTTTATTGTTTGGTAGGTATTTCTAGGATTTAGAGTTGGCATTCTGGCAACATTTAAAAATGGTTTTCTTATAGTTTAATATTTGTATTCTGACAACGCTTGAAAATTTTATATCACGTGCGAAGATTAATGGTGTTTAGCTAAGTAACATATTTTTGACTCATTTTTATGTTTTTTCAAGTATTTTTATGATTTAAAATGAAAGTATTAATTAGTAAATAAAGTTAGTAATTATTTCTTCTAAATTTGAATCCTTGAGTTTTGTAAATTTTTAAATTTATTTGCATTTGTTTGCATTACTGCTAGTAGTATTCATAAACGTGGAGTGTTGTATTTCGAAAATATTGATTTTTCTCTTAAGTTATTTAGTTTTTTATTTTTGCTATTGGGTTTTTAAGAATATTTTCGTTTTTTGGTGTTTCCCTCTTTAATTTTTTCTTTGAATTTAAATTTTGTAAATTTTCCATAATTTATATGTTTTGTTTTATAACCACTTTTTAATAATATATTTTGTTTATGGGAATAGTTAGATCTATAATTCTAGAATAATCCAGCTTAACAGTCGGTTGCCTGTTACAACAATAAATATATTATTCTATTTTTTGTATCTTCAAAAGTTTTTTAAAAAATTTTCAAATTTCATTATATTTTGTTTTTTTCCCCTCTTCTGATATATATATATATATATATATATATATATATATATATGTAAATCACAAATAAACTATAAGCTTGAAGTTATTTCAAAAATAAAAATTATAACAATTTGTAAAAACAATCACAACTGAACAAATATTAAAGTAGATATAAGCCAAACCATAAGAATTGCAGACAAAAGTTAATGAAAATGCATTATTTAAAATTTAGCTGTAAACGAAGCATTGTATAAAATTCAAAAGAAAGTAAACTAAATGAAAAATAAATAGACAAATAACAGAAATAATATAGACAATATCGAAAAAATAGGTAATCCGGTTAGATTTGACCGTCGGTTAAGTGTTCATACGTATGCTGAAACCTTATAGAACTGACAAAGAATCGGTACGAGAAATTTTACATAAAAATTTTAACATGCAAAATGTGTGTACCAAAATGGGGCCTAAAATTCTCACGTTTGAACAACAAGAAGCTCGTAAAAAAGACCCTGTGAATGCCATTGAAAATGATCCGAACTTATTGGAAAGGATAATAACGTGGGCCGAATCGTAGTTTTTTACTTATGATCCTGAAACGAAGCGACAGTCCATGCACTGGATACCATCTTCACAGAGAGCCTTAAATACTCGAATGAGCAAATCAAAATTCTAAGCAATTATGATGGGGTGTTTTTTTCGATACTCATGGGATTGTGTACCTTTACTGGGTTCCTGAAGATCAAACTATTAATCAACTTTACTACCTCCACGTTCTTGCTTAATTCCATGGAAGAATAAAGAGAAAACGTTCCGAATTGTGGGACAAGTCATTCCACATTATCTGCCAAGAGGTTTCATGCCAAGTACAAAATCCCAGTATTAGACTATCTGTCTTATTCGCAGGATCTTGCTCCATGCGACTTCTATCTGAATCCCAAGGAGAAATCTGCAGTAAAAGAAACAAGATTTGAGTCCGTTGAAGTTGTGAAAGAGAAAGCGGCATGCATCTTGAAGGAGCTGACTGAAAAAAGACTTCAAGCACTGTTTCGAACAATGAAAGATTCGCATAGAGCGTTGTAGGGATAAAGGAGGGGTGTATATTAAAGGTGATAATAAATAAATATGTATGACATCAAAATAAAATATTTTACATCGTCAGTCTCATTATTTAATAGCCACACCATGTATCTTATAGAAAGAACTACAGTTAAAAACATTTACAATTTTCTTTCTCAAAAAGAAAAAAAGTCTAACTTCTCAGTGAAAAACGGAAAATATTAAACTCTCTTTTACCTCTCTTTCAGTATGTGTATGATTTTTCAAGTTCCTTCTGATAATATACTATCAAACTACGTAGTTTGTTATGACATTATTACAGGTTCATTTCTTATTCTAGAATATTCGCCATTATGCTTAATTAGTTTACCTTCCTAATTATTCATTATCCTCGCATTAATCTTTCCTGTTTATTCCAGAGCAATTTTGCGTAACAGGATTTTTGTGCATAAGCCAACTAAAAGAAATTATATCAAGATCTGCTCAAACACGAAAAAATACTTTTCATTAATTTAAGACTCTATACTCCCAATTATCATTTAAATCATCCTATATGTCTAAGGGCGATTTATTGATTAAACATGTTCCAATATCACTTATTTCTAAATAAACCAAATGCTTGTAAATTAAAGATTTAATCACGTATTTTTTTTATTTTGTATCTTTCGCCTATAAATATAGAGGTTTAGTTAAAATGACAATACCTGTACAAAAATGCTTAAAACTCTTTGTAAACACAAGATAAACTTAAACACACATAAGAAATGTGTCCAAATCTGGGCATTAAAGAATTTAGAGGTGGGGAGGAGTATTGAGATTCATGACACTAAAAAATATTTCGTAATATGATGTACAATATATTTATGTTATCTGTACAGAATGTATATTTAAACAAAGTATTCAAATTAATGAAAACTATGGATAGAATGATTTTTTCGAAAAAAGATATGTTTCCTTTAATAACACGTAAATTGTCACTTTGAAACGGACATGATTTTTCCAGAAAGATTAATATTAAAAGTTATTAAGAACTAAAAAATGAAATTTTATTCTCACAAAAGAGCGATTTAGAATACAACACCTGATTCAAATTGTGAAAGAATTTTCATGTTATCTTACATTTTGGATTTGAGTATTTTTAGTAAGATTTTTAGTATTTTAAATGTAAACTTCTTTTCCCCCCTCCCCTGAAGAAGTAAATTAGGTTTTATCTTTCAATCTGTTGTTTAGTTCTTTTAAATATTAGAAGGCACTTCCTTTAATTTCGAATGAAGAATTTTTTTTTTTATAATTATAAAATAATATATATTAAATGTTAATACAGGTATTCAGAAGAACCAAAATTTTAAATGTAATTCAGAGGTTACATTTTAGAACAACTTTTAAATAATAGAGCATTTGCCGAAATGTTGTTAGCATGCTAAGGTTATGAAATTTTCATGTATTTAAGATTTTAAAGAAGGAATATTTTTATTTCATTTAAAAAAGAATAATAGTGAAAGAAAGGCGAAGTATTTTTTATTTTAAGAACTTACAGAGTTTTATGGATTTAGTTCTCTCTTCGAATGTGAACAAAAAGTTTTAAACAGATTTCAGAGGGGAGTCTTTCCTTCATATTATTTTTTTTGAAAAAAGGATATATCAAAATTGTTGTACTGTTTTAATACATTTAATGCTTAATTTGAATTATTTTTAAGTATAGGTAAACAGAAAATGGGAGAATTATTTAAAATTCTAGCAAAATATGAATATTTTCGAAATATACGAACACCGTGAATTTTCATGCCTGTTCTAACTTTCCCAGAGAATGATTACTTCCAGTCGTTTCAAAAAATGGTGAATACCCACTTGCTAATACTCTGTGTTGAACTCATTTGATTTTATGAAAAATAACTTCTTTAACAACTAAAAATAGTGAATTTCAAAGATCTTTAAATTTTTGGAACAAATCAGAAGCAGTAAACTACTTGACAGTTACAAAACAGTTAATGACGTTTAATCATTCTTTAAATGTGTTTTATATGTTATTATAATAGGTGATCATGACGTCATCCGGTAACCACACTGTTTATAGAGTTTGATGTATGATTTTAGCTTGTTAATATATATATCTTGTTACGAATTCTTTCTATACTTAACAAAGATATCGATAGTGTCTTCAAAAATGCAGCAATTGAATTTTTCTATAAGGTACGAGTGCATTTGTTATCTGAACTGTCCCCCCTTATTTTAAAAGAAGGAGAAAATTAATAAACTTTCATAATTTAATACAATTTCCTTATTTGAAAATACCTTTCGGTTAATTAAAGAAAATTGTTACCGCTTGATTAAGTCATCATAATAGTACTGAACATTTCAAAAAAGTGACCAGGGTTAGGAACGGAATAATTCACTGTGGTATTGTCCCTTGATCGTTTTTCCTTTTTCTTAATAATTTTCGCTTAGTGATTGCATATTTACCGATTTTATCTATTACCATTAATTCAATTTTTTTGCAGATCCTGTAATTTACTGGTATGGGAATTTTTTAAATCGAGAATATAAAATAAAAATTCATAAGATAAGACATTTTTTAATTCATGTATATAGTGACAAAAGTATATGAAAATAAATTCTATTCTGCTCAGAAATGATGGAAATAAATTCGACATATTTTTTACAACAAATAATAAGCAATGCTTAAAATGAATAAATTTTCGCCATGAAAACAATTATAAAACGTATAATTAGGTACTAGATCTATATCTCAACACTCAAATTGTTTTTATTTTTTTAAAAAAAATAACTTTTCAAATTATATTTAAGATTTTAACTTCCATTTAATATTTTGTTTTATTAGCCACTGTATTTTATTTGCCTTTTTATATTGATGTATTAAAAATTGTCACATTAAAATAACCAACATAACCAGATTTGGTTCTTGAGCCATAAACCTCAATTTTCACTCCCTCTCTATTTGTCAATACGTGTTTAAAAAAATAAGCAGATAAGAAACATAATTGATCAACATTTTGGTCTCCTAATTGTGATCTAATATTTATACAAAAAATTTCCTCCAAAGAAAAAACTTATTTCACATTCTATACTTTCTGGCTTAATAATTATTAAAGGATCGTACTCTACTTGAATATATTTTCCTTTTAAAAATATTCAATTTCTTTTTCAACGATTTAATTAATATTTGTCGTGTGTCAGACACAGATTATTATATATTTATATTTTTGCTTCGATTATTTAGTTACTCTTTCATGGTTAACAAAGTTGCAAAAAACGAAAAAAATTTAGCAAATAGAATTTTTGGAACCAGCAACATTTATTATTTTTGCTTCAACTTGTAGCATGTGTATTGTTTTCATTGCAATGCGTTCAGTTTCTTTTTTATGCGTTCAATCAATTCCATGATTTTTTAATTGTAGTTTTACTTGCTTTATTAAAACAATACAAGAACAAAAAGTATAGTAAGTTATGCGTACATAATTTAAACCGAACTACGGGTGAAAAAAATAATTGTATGATTACCGGTATCAATTTGAGATTAAAATTCGGAGTTTATCAGTGAACCGGGTTTCCAGTATTTGATCCTTAATTAATATACCGTCATTTTTTTTTCTCTCAAAAAGTCGTCACCATAACTTTCTGGCCGATGAGACGGTCTTGGATTTCTTTGGAACAGATTCACTGAAAGCAACCCGTTGTTTTAATGATTACTTAGTTTCCGGTGTATAATAATGAATCCGGATCTCATCGATAGAGACAATTCGACACAAACTCGGCGCGAAAGCAATCAAAATTAATCTACGAATGTGTCAAATTTGTTTTGGCACCGTTTAACGAATTGCAGCACACAACAGCAGCACCAACTTGTCTTAGGAACATCATCTGTCATAATAAAAAAAAAAAACCAGATACATTTGTACCACCCTCGTAAATATAAAGAGAAGTAAGTATACACATAGAAAATTCCAATCAATGCCATTTCAAAAAATAAATGCCTTCTAAAAATTGAAAGAATAAAACTTTTTTTTCTTCATATTACTTAGATAGATCGACCGAACTTCTTTATAAATAAAAAATTCTTCATAAATGTTCTCTAGAAGACCTTTCTACTCACCACCTCATATTGATTTTTTATTCGTACATTCTTTAATCTGCTAGATCGGGATTTACGAATGAACAACAAAATTCAGCGTGCTCACCGATACGAAAGAAACTGCGATTGACGTTAAAGCTTACCAATCATATCTGAAATTCAAATTTCCTCAAATTTTTCTATTGGAAAATTGACATTTCGTGATACCCATGAACAATAGAAAGAATTTATCCTTACCCAAAATAAAGAGGACTATGCTATATTTCTCTCACGAGTTCTTCGCCTTAGGAGATCGCCTAAGCTTTCTTATATATCTTATTTCATAGTTTCAATATCTACCTCTTTATGCGAAATTCAATTTGACATTTTCACAGGCTTCAGGGGCCAATTCGTAATAGCCTTTGAAATTTTTTTATTCAAAATTACATTCCAGCGGTTGTTACCACCTGAGTCCGTAGACTTAGGGTGACAAAAACATATTTGTTGACAAAAAAAACAACAATAAATAGAAGAAAAAAAATATTAATATATCGGGAGTAAATAATTCAAAATATTACAATTCAGAAAAACTATAGAATGTATTAAATAAATATTGAATATAATATTACTTTATTAAATAATGAAAATTTTACGAAGATAATTTTTTTCTTTGAATTTACTTGAAGTTTAAAGTTGAGCATAATCAAGAGTTCAAACTCCAAGCCTCTATACTTTCAGAATTGCCCTATCGCTTCCAAATTTATAGATTTGTTTAACCATATGTTCTAATAGATTCTAAAAATTAGTAATTTTTTATGATTGAAAAGGAGAATTCCTTCCATTCTTCGAAAATTTATTTCCTAATTTGATTTTTAAAGCAATGCAATACTTTTAGGATTGTTCAAGCATGCTCGAAGTTCAAAAACTTATTAATTGATGCACGAGTCTAGATGTAGAGGGAATAATCAAAATCAAATATTCAATGTATAAATAAAACAATGCAATAATTATCAAATGATAATTTAAAAGTTTTTATTTTAAACTTCTTTTTCATATTAATTTCAATATATTAATCTCCCTCCCTCTGTCTCTCTTCAAGATATTCTAGGAATAGATACAAACGTATAATGTATATTAGGCAGAATCTTTTTGTACTTAACTCACATCATTTACCTTCTTTCATAGTTATTATATATAACGGAAAACTGGTCTTATAAACAGCATTTGTATCATATTCACTTCCAATCAAAAGCTCGATTGAGTGGAAATTTTTCTCATTAAGAGCATGTTTGAAACACGAATGTAGCAAAATTGAAATTATACCTCTTTCACTCTTTATGTTTTTTTCAAAGAATGTAATCTACTATAAATTCATTTATACATTTTTCATATATTTAAGGTTATTTTTTAAAGTGTAGATAAGATCTCTTTCCAGTCCTATGTATTTGCATGTATCATGTGAATATTCTCGAAAGTAGAATTTATTCAAATAAGTTATGCAAAAAGTAGCTATGTATCCTTGTAATTTAAATTGTTGTATGTATGTTCGTAGTGGTTAACATTGAAGTGATATCTGGTTCATTAATTCCTAAAATCCCTGATTTGATTGTGATTTACATTTGGATTTCTTTATTCTGTTTCCCGTTTTAATAATATCATTTGTTATTATTATTGTAATATTGATAACATGCTGTTTAATTCAAATACTTAAATATCAGCTTTGATTTTAATAGAATAGTTAAATATTTAAGAAAATTGTATTTATATTTGTTTCAATGTTTTACTGAAGGCATATAAAATATAATACATTTTAAAGTAAATTATCAATCTTCATTTCACAAATTCAAAAATTACTTCAAAATGTAAAACTGATGTATCGAATGTTCAAAAGAAGGCTCTCATAGAAAAAATCTCTGAAATTCCTAAGCAAGCTAAACTAATAAACAAACTTGTGATGTTGATAGTTATTAAAATTGGTTCTGTCGCTCTATATTATTAATTATAATTCGAAGGCGTCTGACTGGGTTCGTATGTATTAGTAAACTGGATTATAGTTAATATATGGTGAATTTCATTCAAAAAAGTATTTGCTATTCATAGGAAAACTCAAAAAATATATACTTAGAAGAAACGCAGTAACTATTATAAACATGAGAATAAAAATAAGAGTTTATTTAATTCATATACGCATGCTTATAAACGGATCTTCACAAATATAAGGGAGTGTATATTCTTGAACATCTAAAAAGACTAAATGTAAAGATAAATTTCCTTCGTGTATTTCAGAGAACTACTTTAAAAATTATTTATTCTGAATCTGTTTTTCTTAAGGATTTTATCTCTATAAAGTTATTTATGCATTTTAGCAACTATAAGTGAGTATCTATCTCTCACAATCGAAAGTGATAGCGTAGATAAAACTATTTCATTCTTAAAATTAATCAGAATTAATGCTGGAAATAAAATACAGGATAACATCTTACATCAACCTCAATTTTTTATTTCTTATTCCTGCTTTGTTAATGTCAAATAAAATATTTCTAAGTATACATAAATAGAATAAGTAGGATTTTTTAAATTATGTTTTTATAATCTTTATTAACATGAAATTAATTGAAAAATGCATTGACAGTAGTTCAGTACTATATATGAAGTACGTTACTTAAAAAAGTCAGTATATGAAGCGCACGCGTGTACATTGATAGAATAATTAAATGTTGTATAAAGCTTATATATAATGTCATGAACTATTTTGGTAACTTTTATGTTGAAAAATTTCGGGATTTAACTTAAATAACTAATCTCACGAATATCTACAGAGATTAAAAAACTCACAATTATTTATTTATTTATTTTTAACTCATCAATCGGACCTAACATAAAATTTTTTATACGTTATATTCTTTCTGTTTAGAAGCATATTAATAACTGATTATATCTACAACGAGTGTGAAAGAAAAATTAAAGATAAGGATCTTTATATTTCTATGCATAAAATAAGGATAAAAATGGATTTCAATTAGCTAGCTGTAAACAAATTCTGTACTTCTTTTTATAAAAGTTGAAGTTATTAATTTATATCTAAATATAAAATACTTTTTTGAATAAGTATTCAATTTAAAGCCCCCTCTACGCGTCATCAATTACAATATTAAACAAAAATTTTAAACATGATAATTTAGCAAATAATATAATAATACTTGTATTTAAATATTTT
The DNA here is from genome assembly GCA_019974015.1 of Nephila pilipes. Lineage (NCBI taxonomy): Eukaryota > Metazoa > Arthropoda > Arachnida > Araneae > Nephilidae > Nephila > Nephila pilipes. The sequence continues at coordinate 11,544 of BMAW01020105.1, forward strand.
GATAAAAATTAAAAACTTTTTGTTAATATATATATATATATATAGTTTTAATATATATATATATATAATTTTTGGCCGTCGTTCATATTTTCTTTTCAGGAAATAGAAAGTAGAAAGTATATTGAAAAAGAACTTTTCAGGAAATAGAAAGTATATTAAAAAAGAACTTGTTTTTATTGAATGATACATTATTAAAAAATTTTATCGGTTCATTTGCTTTTACTCTAGGAATCACAATTCTCTTCTTGTGCATGTAGGCACAAGAAAATTTATAACGTAAATTATTAGCATAACACTCAGCTATTAACAAATTTATAAAACAAAATAAATGTCATATATAATTTTACTAATTATCAATACCCATATAATTTTTTTTAAAAAAAACAATGTATTTATTTTTATACAATTGCACAAAAAGTTGAATGTATGTAGAAAAACGCAGATAAAATTAAATATATTAATTATGCCCCATTGATTTTCTGAAATTCTAATACTGATAATAGGATTTCTAAAATAATACATAGTAAACTATGTTTGAAAATTTGACATAGATCTAAATTTTCTTAAGAATACCAACACGTAACAATTTCTCAGCGCAATATGCAGATAAATACTCATAAATCAATTTATTATGAGCTTACGTTAATGAAAGGATTACAAAGCGAATTAGAACATCATTTTTATATTTAAAATTTAATAATGTAGTTTTAAAATACAATGCAACTAAATACTCTTCGGGAGGTCGATCTCTCAGTTAAATAAACCCTTAATGGATTAACTCGGCTTTCTTTGGGTGAAAAAATATATTCTTATAAAAATTTAATATGCGCTTGTAACGAAGATGGGTTTACGAAAGAAATGTAACTTTTATTTTGATATTTAAAAACCATTAATGTTGCCCCAAGCATATAAATTCCTTACCGTACGTGAAAGATGGAAGTAGGAAGTGAATACACAGAAGGTATAGCAGGAACATTTTTGTGTGGAATAAAGTATATACAGCTTTAGTCTTTCAGAAGTAAAAGACAAGATGAGAAGTGAGTTTTGATATATTGCGAACGCTGTTCTATGTGACGTCACTACCTTCCTAGAATCTGATTCGCTCTCGTTTTTGATTGTCACTCCTCGTTCAGGTTCTCCTCCCCCTCATCTGAACCAATGCATATTTAAAAAAAAAAATGAATTCAAACCACTCTCAGTGGGGTTCCCCCCCCCCCTTAGATATCATCCCTTGTGCGCATGTTGTCGTTTCAAAAATGTCAAAATTTTTCTCTGGAATTTATTGATGAAATATAATAAAAAAGTACAGTTTTTTTTTAAATGGAAAGAGGTATTCCTGATTATTAACACAGATAAGGATAGGAGTAAAGATAAACTCGAAATTATCCAGAAAATCTGAAATACTTACGAAATTTTCCTAATCGTAAGCAATTTTTAAAGCAGTATTGTAAAAATAATTTTTCTCAGAAGTTATTAAATTTCTGTCCACCGTAAATTATATCTTAATTTTATTTGCAAATAATAAGCATTCCTGGAATAACTGACTTGTAAGATAAGTATATTCTGAAAAATAAAAAACAGTTATGAAGAAACAGTGGTGTTATTTAAATCCTTAAATATACAATCCAGGAAGTTTTTCTATGTGTTTATAGAAACAAAACAAAAAAAAGAAAGAAAGAAAAGAAAATATTTAATACCTAACTCTACAACTCCATTTGAAAGCAAGACAAATGTAAATCTGATCAAGAATATTTTTTTGTGAAATATTTATACTATTTAATCGCAATAGTCCTCAAATCCGTGATTGTTCTTGGTCTAATATTTAAAGAAATAATTTCAGAACAATACTCTTAAATTTGATTGTATAAATTATAGTTTTTAAGGTAAAATCATCACATCTTTAGTCAACCAATTTTTATCTAAAATCATCACATTTGTATCAAACTATCGATTTATCCAATTTTAAAATTTATCTTTGCTGTATTTTTTGAAGGTTTTGATAAATTTTAATTTTAAATTTCAGCAAAAAAATTTTAAAATAGCAAATTAATTCAAATAATGATCTCTCTCCTAAAAAGAATCTGTGTACTGATATTCTAAGCCTTAGAATTAAATATCTTTCTTTGATTTTCTCAGACTTTACGAATGTTCGTCTGTCAGATTCAAAAGTAGTTGATAATTAGCCCATAAATTTATTCCCATGTTTGGAAGCTTTCATTTGTAAAAGCAGTAACTTATTCTTAAACAAGGGAATCCTATCACATTCACAATTGCAAACTTTTATTTTTATTATGAAACTGAGAAACAGATCTTCGCCAAAGTAGAAAAACGATATCAAAGGAAGAAAACATTTATGTTAATGATATTTTTGTTCTTCCTTTTTTAACCTATTTTTTCGAAGTAAATTTAAGTTTCATTTGGATTTTTTTTTTTAAAAAAAAAGTTTGCCTGCATGAATTTAAATTGTGTGTATTATGTTCGTGTTAGCTTTTGAGTCCGACATAGGCTTTCGATACAGGAATCAATTTATTAAGCAAGACTATAGGTGGTAAAAAAAAAAAAAACAGGTATAGTTTTTGTTGTGGTGAGATTTGTATAGTTATTTTTAAGTAAAAAATTAATATCATGTCTTCTTAGTGTTATTGAAAACAATCTTCAGTGAATTCTACATAACATTTGAAATGCATAGTATTTACGTTATAAAATGTTTCTTGACATTGAAGTAAAATCTTGCACAAAATAAAATAACCATTGAAATATATTGCTTCCAAATAATAAAGAATTTTTTTACATCTCGCAACATAAAGTTTAAATTAAGGAGAGTAACTTAACAATAATTATTCGATGATTGTTATTTCACCATAATCAATGTTTACTTCTTTACATCTAAAGTCTAATATGCCTCAGAAAATTATTTTACCAAAATTTATATATATATATATATATATATATATAAAAATATATTTATACAGCATTTGCATAGGACAGTCTAAATTCGAGTATTTAAATGTACTCTTCGAAAGCGAAAATGCGCATCATCTTGTTAAATACAGCACTGATTTATATTTTAAGAAAATTTAATTACCTTTTAAATAATATATTTTTAAAATAATATATCATGTAATGTTTATTAAAAAGATTATATTATTATAAAGGTTAACTGTTCAAAATAATTGGAACAATACAAAATATTAAAAACTTATTTTCAGAATTTTAAAGGATTGCTTTTTTTTTTTTCTCATTAAAAATCGATGTCAATAAAATAATGCTTGTAGAATTTTATTTTTAATCAACTATGAATTAAACATTTATTTTTTGTGGATTTTTAAGAGAAATTTCAGTTGTAAGAATTTTTATAAAATTTCCCTGTCTGATGTTACGCACGCGCACACATACTTAACACAAAGTAATGCAATGAATAATAGTAAGATATTAGTATTTTACTTAATCGATGTGGGAAATATAGAATTATGTTCGAAATATTTTTTTTTTTTTTTCAAATAAACTGAGTACTTAATTTTGGTTCAATTTGTGGTTATTTCGTTATAATAAATGCATTAAACAAATTTATTTGTGATTTGGTTATCAAATTTAATTCATCAGAACTCAGGTACTATAAAACCAGAACTTAGAGATAGGGAACAAAAGAGCTACTTGTTCTTTTGAAAAAGGGAGAACAATCTATTCTCGGTTTCACCTAAACCTCCTCTTGTTGTTCATCTCCTCAAGAAATAGGAACCAGTACTTTACCCGTCAAACCGCTCATCTGTTATTTTCACATCTTAATCTGCTCAACGATTCTTTGTGTCTTTCAATCTGTTCATCTGTTCTTTACGTCTCTCAATCTATTCAACAGTTCTTCGGCGTCGTAATACGTTCATTTGTTCTACGCAGTAGTAATACATTCATCTATTCTTCAGCGTCGTAATGTGTTCATCTGTTTTGTTCGCCCCACTGTCAGTTCATCTGTTTTATTTGCGCACCATAATCTGTTCATTTAAGACTCTTTTTTCCTCTTATACTCTGACACTAATGTACGGTTAGATTCGTCGTTTTTTTTTTTTTTTTTTTTTTTTATGAAATATTTAACAACTCGAAAGTAGATCATTACAGTTTTAGAAAACGTAATAATTATTCATATATTAGGACTATAGGTATTTACATTTTGAGTTAAAATTTATATACTTCAGGCAGTCGTATCGAATAAGAATATTTGAAGTTAAAAATATAAAATTTCATTAAAATTAGCATTAGAATAATTATTGTACATCATAAATAAAAATTATGTTTGTATCTGGTGTGTATTATTTTTAAATGATATTATAACATCTTGCGGGATTCCACTAAAGACTCATCATAGAGAATAATGGGTCTGTGGTACGTTAATTAGTATCAATCCTCAATGTCCTCATGTGGTGCGAGAGCTTCAAGAATGAGGTTCTAGTTCGAAGGAAGTCCCTATCGTCTGACAATAGTTCAAAAGTAAATTTCATCCCTAATAGCTCTTGCTTTGCTGTATTGAGACATTAAAAACACCAAATCAAATATATGACTCACAAGGCTATTTATTCGTATCATACTGTATCTTCCAAATTCAAAAATATATAGAGGTACGCAACTTTTCATTTTGAAATGTGAAGGAAAAAAAATCTATTCAGCATTAAAATCCAGGAAGTTAATCGTTGAATAAATTGCATCCAGGAAAAATGAATTTATTCTAACATAAACGAGTCGGGTACTATAAAACACTTGCTGCTATCGACATATGTTACCTGTTACGTTAGTGTGGTTAGGACGTGATAATTAATTCTGTAGCTTCTTTTTTTAAAAAAAATTATTTTATGAAAATTATTCCCATATTTTGGATCCTATTCCTTGATATTAGGCTAAGACAACTTTAAATTGAAGTTTAATAATTCGGTATACAAAAGAGGAAAAATTGTTGCTAAATAAAATATTGTTGCTCCGAGTTTTACGGCCTTAACCTTCGTAATTTGGAGGGAAAAAAGATGTGTTAGTCTTGTATGTGTCTATTAAAAACCTAGTTTAGCTTATATTTATTCTAGGTCATGACAAATATTTTTATATAGTTTTATTTCCTTTATTTCTATGTTTATTAAAATACACAGCACATTTTATATCTTTTATAACCACATCCCCCCCCTTTTTTTTTATCTCCCTTACCCCTCTAACTGTCCAATTTCTTGTTTGCATAAGCGCTTTTAAGAATTTAAACTCAAGAAGTAATAGATTTTTTTTAATTACAAATTTATAGTGCTTTACACTCATTATTCGCGATATATATATTTTAATGACTAACAAGATATACATTTACATATCAAAGAAAAGCTACTAAGGAAGGACATCTCGTTTGAGTTTTTCTATCTCTCTTTGGACCACATTCTTTGTATCTTCCTCTTTTAGATGCTCTGATATTTCTGATTTTTCACCTTCTGTAATTTGCAGCTGGTTGCTCTGTTGTTATTGGGACGTTTCTTTCATTCTTATATTTTTGCGAGTTTTAGTTAGTGTTTTCCAGTTCTTTAGTAAAAATCATCCTTTGCATAATTTTGATTGTCAGAAGAACTTACATGCATGAAAACAACAAGCTTATTTATTGCAATTAGGTAATTTATATTGTAGAAAAAGCACATATATCGTCTCCAAGCTACACACTGCATGTATGTAAGGCTGCAATTTTACCACTAACTCGTACTTACTTCATATTTAGTTTCATTACAATATGTGAAATAATATCTGGTTTCAATTCTTTTCCATCTAAAATTCTGGCCTTAGCGTACATAGCTGAAAGGAGGATTACCCATTTTTTTTTTTCGACCCATATGAAACAGGAATCATATTAGGTTAAAAGCCAAATATTGAGGGAAATATTTTTCTATCATGTGACATCTATCAAGCATTTGAAATGTAAACCATCTAAAAATACTAAATTTATTTTTAAATGTATTTCTAAACGTATTAGTGATATGGGTCAGTGATACCAGTCAGGTAAAATGTCATTTTCCTATTTTGTTCAGAAATAAAAACAATTCTATAAGTTTGAAAACAAAGTTATAAACTAAAATCATTTATCTATTTGAGGATTATATGAAATATAGGATGAGTGTGTGTATGTCTGTTTCGCATAATTAAAACTCTTGGAAGCTATTACGAAATAAATAATTGATATGGGTACATTAGACCCATTCAGGGTCGGAAAGCTAACTTAAACGACCAAATTGAAGAAAATATAACACAAATAAACCAAATTTTGTGGAAATGTCTCAAAATATAGAAATGGGAATTATACATTTTTACTTCTGTATCACTAGCATGTAATTTTTAGCTGAGAATAAAAGTAAAGTCTATGGAAAATCAAGTATTTATATCGCCAATTCCTTGAGACATTGAGACAAATAATTTTCTTGTTTCATATCAAACAAGGGCAGACTATTGACTTTGGAGCGCTGGGCTAAGACTGCTTAGAAATCTACTCTTATAATGCAAGTTGGGTTAATAGTGGGATTCATTCGCCATTTTGTCAAAATATGATTTTCTAGACTTTTTTACACAGGAAAAGTTAAAAACTTCAAGGATCGAAGAACATTTTTTGTTATTTTATCTGAATCACTTGAATATGCAAACTCTTATATATTTAATTAAAAGGAAAACATGTAATTGTTTATTTATAATTATTAAACTCACTTAAAATGTACTAGATATTCTAGTCACTAACAAAAATATAGAAGTAAAGAGTTCTCAATTCAAGAATTAAAAAAACTAAGAAAAAAATAGCATTTTTCTTAAAAATAAAAATACATAACTTCTAAGACTTGGATATGTGCTGTATGTGTATTTAAAGCATTAATGACGCTGAAAGCTTAATTCTTTTTTTCCTTCAACGCTATATATTATTTTCTTTGATTATAACATTGTAATTCTTAGATAGGAAAAAAATGGTAGGAAAATAAAAGAATTTAAAATCCTACTATACAAGAATTTTTTTTTTTTTTTTTTTTTTTTTTTGCTTCAGATATACGAAATTTTTCTGATTTTTATGTATTACAATTAAGCTTTATTGTTACAATTGCAGTTATTTTAAAATGATAAAAAGCTTATGGCAAATGAAATAACTCTTCGATACAAATTAAGGAACATTATATAGTCAACTTTTACCATGTACCAAAGATTAATATACCTTTGAAAGTTTTGTATTTTGATGAGATTGGGAAAAAAAGATGAGATGATTTTCTAAATGCATAATCTCATAATACTTTTTCTTCATTTCATTTTTTTTATTAACGATTCAGTCATTACAGTTAATTAAATGTTCAGGATAATATACAATGATTCGATATTGTTATTATCATTTAAAATGGACAAAACTAAGATGAATTAAAATTCTTAATGTAATCCACCAAAATTTAAAAAAATTAATAGAACAACATCAATTAAAAATTTCTCTGTTTGACTGACAAAATGATTTATAAGTATTGGCATACATTGCACTATTTTTTTTTTTTTTTTTTTTTAAAAATTATTTAAAATAAAGTTATTTTTCACAAATGTATATCGTACGTATTTAATATAAAAAGAGCTTAAAATAATTTCAAACGAAATAAAAGTACACTCGTAAAACAATCATGAGTTACATTTCTGAATCACTGAATATGTTTATGATAATTTAATTCAAAATATTTCTAAAAATAAAACAAACCACTTGCTTTTAAATAGTAGCATACTTTACTCTGTGGGTGCAGCACGGCTTCATAATGGTACTTGCGCTATTTAGTAATTATGTGAAAATTTTCTTTTCTACTCTAAAAATGATATGAAAAGTATTAAGTTGTTTAAACATATTCATGTTACATAGTTTTTAAGTTCTTTCAATTATTGATTATTTGAGGACAGATATATTGAAATGATAATTTAAATTTTATCAAGTTAAGGTGCTTCGGCAAGATGATTTTTCACAAAAACGTATTTCAAAATGCTCTCTGTTAAATTTAATAATTTAAAATTTTAAATTATGCAGAGTAGTTTTAATTTAAAAGAGGAAATCAATTCTAGTTTAATTTAAAAGCATTTAGAGGTAGTTCGATTACTATGGAATTTTTTATTTCTCCTTGCAAATATTTTTGTGAATACCACTTAAAGTATTTGATGAAATTTCCTTCGTTTTAAACAAAAAGGACCGAACAATGTGCGACTGCTTAAAGTTTGAATTGTTTGCCGCATAGTACCTGTTGCCCAGCTGTCCTAACCTATACTTGTAAGCAATTAAATATCATTTACGATGACACGAAGTTACTGCTTTGGAGAATAACTAAAACAATAAAATTTTATAGTTTCTGAGTGATAAGAAACTAAACATGAATAGAGAAATTGCCTATATTACTAGATGTAATACATGAATAAAATTATCTGAATATTCAAGCCGTTGAAATTCTTTTTTTTAAAGTTTTATAAATTTTTCCTACGTATAGGTGGCTAAGACATAGAACGTGGTCTACAAATTAATGAAACCTGTGAAAGTCATTCCCCCCTTCTCTGAAACTGACAAATTACCTTCAGAATGTACTGCTACATCATATGAGATCATTATATTTTAATCTGTAAAAAATAAATAATTTCTTAAATCTTATAGACCCCGGTTTTATCTAATAAGTTGGCCTTAGTACCGAAAAGTTCAGCTCCCCTTTTTATATAATAATATGAAAAGTTACTTATAATATTATCTAATTGATATTATACGTTTAATTTACAATACAATTATTATTTTATTATCAGGAATTGTATTTCATATCTCTGCGGGAATATTAAAACAAAATTCCTACAATTTGGTGTTAATATAATTAATTAGTATATGTAAGGAAAACCCCCGTAAAACTAATCAAATTCCTGAGAGAGGGACTAAGAGATTAATAAAATATATGAAAGTAATATATGGTATTATTATCCAAAAACATAAATACATTAACATTTATGAGAAGTGTCAAATTTTTTGTGACCACATAGTTAAAACATCCCGCAAAACGATCCAAACGAGAATATTTTCCATTGCAGTTTCACTTATTGATAGCATTTGAAAAAAAAAAATTATTTTTAAACAATTACAAAGTTTCGTGGTACAAAGTATTAACTAAATTCTTTTCTTCATTGTTAGTGGATTTCATTTTCCTTAAGTATAAAGAGTCAGATTGTTGAAATGTTAGATTTTAATTTTATTTTTTAACTTTATCAATCTTTTCTCACACTGTTTTTACAATCAAATTATTCGTCTTATAGTAATAGTCTGCTTGCTTTGAACGAAACTAATCTATGTTACATTTTTTAATGGGGTCGAAATCAAGGTTTTTCTTAAATCTTAATATTTTTCAATGAAAAGAAATCTGTTTTAATCAGTTTAAAAGTAATTTATTCAAAAAATACTTTATCTTCTTTATTTTTGGCTTAATTATAAAGAAAAAAATTGCTAAATCGATCATAATACCCCATGTAAAAATATTTTTACTCAATTTAAATTATTATCTACCTAAAACTGCTTGAAACTTTTAAAGAACAATTACTGCTACAGAGCTTAAAATATAAAAGTTCTTTATTTGTGATTTTATTTTATTTATTTATTTAATTTCTACTCAGCATTTCATATATTAGTTGAAATATTTATTTCATTCATTAAAAATCATCATTATCAACATTTAAAAACAAACTTTTAAACGTATGCATAGAAAAATGAATTAACATTGCTTTCAGGTAATTTTCAAACTATTTATTTATTTCGTTAGATTATTGAACGCATTTGTTAACATTTTCCAAGGTAAAGTAATTAAATTTTAAAAAATAAAGATAAAAATAAGAATATTTGTATCATCTACACTGGAGTTCAAAATTAAAAGACTTATCACTATTGGTTGATTATCTCCAGAACTACTGGGCAGATTGTAATAAAATTAAATATGTACATTAATCGATATTGTAGCGGTTATTGTAAGTTACTTCTCTTCAACTTACGTTAAGGGCATTTATAAGATATAGTTGAATCTAACAACAATTTCTTAGTAAATGTGAGAAAGTTGGGGAACTAGTGGACGATCATTACAGATGGTAGAAAGAAGGGCAATTCACAGATGGTTGGAGGCGATAACGGGCAAGAGGTAAAGAAATCTACAGCAGCATTAATAGATTAGAGGTTCGAGAAGTAATAAAAAGAGATTATGAAATAAATGAAGTTGAAGAGAGAATTAATACGGACCTCATTAGATACACTAAGGAACATTGAAATTAGAGTACCAAGAAGGACGCGAGTGACTATCGCAAAATTTTTCAAAGTAGTTGAATGGTGTACGATATGAAAATGATCCAAGTTTGATGCCAATGCGCATGACCACACACCCTGAAGTGGCAATCAGGAAGTGGGTCCTAAATGATGCTGAGCATATTGGGAAATTCATAAGCGTAGCAATCATATTCCGACTCTAGGAGGACTTAAGTAAGCGAATAATGCTAGTAAAACGTATGAGAAGACATTTCTCACAGTTAAGCAAATTTGAGAGTGGCCTGATTATCGGCATGAAAAACGCAGTCTGGTAGACATGCTGTGTTGTTCTTCAGGTCGATCATTCGGAATGTACCATCAGAACATGTAGGGAGCAGTGAATACGAGATGGTACCCATCTGCGGAGAACCGGGTCTGGAGCGACCAGTTAGCCGACGAGGCAAGAAGATCAAAGGATCGTGAGACAAACTCTCGTGGATGCCACAGTGACTCGTCGCATGATACAATCAGATGTAGGGCTGCCAGTTGCTTCACAAACCATTTCCAGTTACCTTGGGGAAGCGAATATGTAATCCAAGCTACCTTTTTGTGTACTGATTGAACACGGAAACATCGAGTCCGTCTACAGTGGTGACATACCAGAGCGATGTGGAATACTACAGATTGGCTAAACGTGGTGTTTAGAGATGAATTTCACTTCGTTTTGGGTACAGATGATAACCGCGCCCTGGTGAAAGTACAATTCTACCCATGCTGTCGCGTGACACACTGTCCACAAAGCAGGCGTAATGGTTTGGGGAGCCATAGCCTATGACAGCCGTAGATAGCCATAGCCTATGATGCAATTGTGACACTTGGAGCCTCAGCGGCCTAACATTATATTGATGACAATCTTCAAGCCCTTGAAACCTTTCCTAAATGGTCTTCCAGGGGCAATTTTTCATCAAGGTAATGCTTGTTCGGATATATCTCTAGGAACTCAAGGCTTTCTTTCTCATGTTTCAACTCCAGATGCAGCTGTATCTCTCTGTATATGATTTGGAGATAACCGTAAGGGATTTGTGGGCCCATCTGCCTCAAGACAACATCTGACGTCTAATCAACTCAATGCTGGACCATGTTGCGGCATGTATAGCAGCACGAGTCAGTCCGACGAACTTTTGACGTTGCACTGCATTTGTCTAATTGTAAACACTGTATTTGTTAATTGTCTAGATTTTGGGATCAAGTGAATATCTCATTTGTATTATTATGTGCATCAAATTTCATTTCAATTCGAAGCTCTCTTCTTAGTGCGCTATTTTCAATATTCCTGAGTGTATTTCTGATAATTGTTAGTTGAGGACGTTTGAAGGTTTCTCCAGCAGGCGTAATAATATCTAGATTGTTGGCTATTCTATCAAGAGGATAATTAAATTTGAACAAAAATTAGACTTTGGGGTCGTTTTATTATCGACTGAACTTAATTTACTAGTGTTGGCACAATTAAATGAGAATATCGAACCTGGAGCATTATAATGTAATAAAAAAAAAAATCCGTGCTTGTAGGAAATATGTAATAGTTATTTAAAAGTGTCGATGAATACAATGCAAAGATACGAGGGTTTCAATTGGGTTAAACTCCAAAATGTGAGAAATATTTTGAGAATTTTTTTTTATGTTATTAATATTTAGAGTTTTCAGGTGAACACAAATAAATAGCTCTGAACAATTTTGAAACATCAAAAATTATGTGATAAAAGGGAGAAAATAATGAATAGACAATAACAAAAAAAAAAAATTAGGGTTTCTGTGTGTGTGTGCAAAACTTTTGGATATATAAGATCTGTTTCTGAACACGTTTTTTGCAACATTTTTAATTTCATAAACTGAGGCATTTGCACATATTTTACAAATAAATGTATGCAATATAGTGAATTCAAGATTCTTTGAGCTTCAATTTTAAGATATCCGACTTTTTTAAACAAAATATCCGGTATTTTGAAATTTTCAGTTGGTGACTCTAATTGAAACAGTAATAATGTTACCGAAAAAGCTGAATTTTATGTGATAAAATATAAATCGCATACTAGCTTTGATAAAATTGTGGATGAAAAAAAAACAACAGCTGTGATTATTAAAAGCTTGATTATAGGCAACTAAATGTGGAAGCAATGAAATTATTTTTTTAATATGCAAACATTTTTTATAAATTTAAAATAACTCAATAGATGGCGCCAGTACTGTTATTGAAGTTTTTCGTTGTGGGAAGTTTATCCGTCAGTTTAGCTTGCGTTAATAATATTACGATGCATATGCTAACTGAGCAGTTAAATTAAACTTCAATGTAAAGGACTTGGATTTTCAAATGCTACATAAAATCATAAAGTTTTTGGAAAATTATTTTCTTGTAGAATTATAATTATGTTCAGTCTTCTCGAAATTTATGATTTTTGGTGGAATTTTAATATTGCAGGCAGTACTTTAATAATTGCCATTATACTTTACTTTATTTTTAAATATGAATTATTTACTCTTATGTCTTCATCTGAGGTATGAATGTTTGATATTATTTTTTGTTATTATCTGCTATTTTCAAAGGCGTTGCATTAGCTATTATCGCTGTTGCGCAATCTTATTATTATGATTTTGATTAGGTGTGAATCGAGATTGATTTAAAAAAAAGTAGATCCTCTGACAAAATTTGTTTTTGTGCCGTAAAAGTATAAATACTATATTTTTATAAATGTTGATGTGTGCATCCATTCGTTTAACTTATCGAAATTTGGTTCCTATTGTTCCAAATGCATTTTATTATAAGTCATTTTTCAAGGTATATATATTTGAATAAATCTTTTATTTAAATCAAATTATGAAGACCATGTGGAAACCATTAAATTGTACTTATTCAAAAAGGAAATATTCTTCATAATGAAGGAAAAACGGTTTTTGTACTCGTAGATATGTCATTAGTGATTACAATATGTTTTGAAATGTTGCTCTTTTCATGGAAAATACTATTGTATAACTTTTTTTTTTATTGAAAAATTATAGTTTTACTTGACAGAATTTTTTTTGTCAATAATTATGCAATGTAAGATTTTAATTTAATTATTAATTAGGTAACTTGCTTTAAATCTTTTATTATAAAGTTTTATGTCTATGAAATAATATTATGGAGTTTTCAAAATTTATTTCTCTTTATTCATAACAAAATTTGAAATACTTGATTTTACTTATCAAGTATTGGTATTCAGCAATTACAAAATTTTCTAATTTCATTGCTTTTTTTAAAATTGAAAATTTTGTAGAATATGTTATACAAAAGAGTGGTTTAATTATTTTTTTTTTTAAAGTATGAATGAGATAACTGTTTTTAATTGGTATCAGAACATAGTATGACTGTGTGAATCCTTTTTTTTTTTTTTGTCTTTTATATGTATATGTATGTGTGTAAATGAATCCATTTATAAATGTTTCGTAAAAATTTTAATAGCTCTGTTTTAATGAGACACAGTACATATATATTTTTTTCAATAAACAAGATTATTATCCTTTAATTTCACTGTATTTTATATCAATTTTCTTTTTGTTTATTCTTTATTGATATTAACTTAATATTCTTATTTTCTTCTTTGTTTTCAGTGAATACCAATTTCTAATATGGAACTCTGTTTTTGCCTAAAATTAAAAATTGAGCATTTTTAAAACTGCACAAATTGGGTTTTAACTAATAAAAGTTTTATCTTCTATGTGTTTATTTATAAATTATGAATGCTCATAATGAAATTTTATGTATTGCTAAAAATTTCAATCAATAATTTATTAGTCTTTATCCTTTTTAAATTTCTAACAAGTTAATCAATCTATGGAGATAAATATGTTTTGCTACTCCCATACTACTTAATTTTGTAAACTCAAGTTTTGATCTTCCTTATTTTACATATAAGTTTAAAAAGAATTATAATTAATTTTTTTCTCTCTTTTTATTTTTAATAACAAATTTAATTCTTGAAACTTTTTTTAAAAAAATACTTTTTTAAACATTTTTGGTTTGAACTATACGAGCTGTGTCAGAAATTATTTTTTTACATTGTCTCAATTTCTTTTATCTAAAGAAATGAAAATTTTTAAGTAAATTATTTGGTGACATATGAGTTCATTTGTATTTGTTTGAGGAATTGAAAAAAAAATCCCAAATATTATAAGATTGCTAACTCTCTGTATAAAGCCTCGTTATTAGTATTCATATTTATCAATATTAATTATACTGGTTTTTTTTTTAAATTATACATATTTTGTTTCTAAAAGATTATATATTTTTATATTTCGTAAACTATTGTATGGTATATGTACGAACTACATATGCATGTGCTCTTCCTTTTGTAATATTTCATTTTAAATTAAAAAAGCTTTTTTTTTTTTGCATTGTAGAATTCCATTACTTTTAATTTTCTGTTGTGACAAGCTTTAGATTGAATTGTTTGTCAAAGTGAATGTTTATTGGTATGCCTAGCTAAATGAGGAATTGAATTTCAATTCTGAAAACAAGAATTTTCAAATAGAGAACATTCTTTTGTAAATTATTATATATTATATGGATTAATCTCTCTTCATGAGTTTAAGAAAATATGTAATCTTAGGAGACTGATAAAAGTTTGAATGTTGCATTACGTGTTAAAATTCAGATGAAAATCTTTGTTCCAAACAGGATTGTCAAAAAATCTTAATGTGTTTCATTTAACTTATGCTTTGATAATGCATAAAGAATTTATTTTGTAATATAATGAATTGCATGATAAAAAATTTATTTTTAGCTCATTCAAATTAAATTACTATCTTGTTTTTTAATTTAAATATATTTGAGAAAAGTTGATGAATACTCTTTGGGATGTAGCTTTTTGTTTCTCCTGGAAATAAAGTTTCATTCTTTAGTATTTTCTGCCACATTTTTAGTGTTTTTCTTAGTGCAAAAATGCAATTTCTCTTAGTGTCAAAATGTTCATTGTTTGAATGAAAAAATATGTTTTTGTAAGAAATTAAGTTATGATTATTTTATTTATTTATGTATATTTTAGATTAGTGATGATTCGAATGAAAACGGAGGAGATCTTGTAGCTAAAGTACTTAAGGTAAAAAATTTGTCAAAATGTATTTTGATTTTGTAGTATTTTGTCAAGAAATTATTACAGTTATTCTTTAGTAATAAGCTGACTAATACTATTATATCTGAGCATATTTCCCTTTTATTCTTCTGGCTTACTCTTTGATTTAGTTTTACTTACAGTAGTAAACAAACATGCCATTTAAAAAGAGATTGACAGCCATAGTTCATTAAAAATTAAGAAGTATTTACTTTATAGTGTTGTTCTCAACATCGGGATAATGGTTGAGAATTATCAAGTCCATTGCTAATAGACCACTTGTAAAGATAGAACAAATTGTCTCAAACCTAGTATCTGGAAAGAGCTTTTTTTTCTTGATAAATATGTGTACTGTTTTATATATTTAGTAAATAAAGTTTTTTTTAGAAAGATTATATTTTGTTTCATAATTGTTTGAATGATGTATTGAAAAAGCTTGAATTTATTCTGCCCTTAAAGAAGTTAGTTCATGTTATCTGATTTTGTTGTTGTTGTTGTTATTATTATTGTTGTTGTTATTATTTGAAATATATCTCAGTTTACTGTTAGAAATAAACTTTTTTGATAAATTTCATCCCTTTTGATATTACAATTTTTTTTTCTTTTTGTAAATTCATGGATGTAAAAAATCCTGATATTTATTTTTTTAAGAGGATGAATATTATTCTGCTTATTTATTTTTTATTCTTACTGCTTTTAAAGAGCTATATGTGTTATTTTTTAAAATAAATAATGAAATGTTACATTTTACAATTTTTAGTGTGAAAATGTTTATTATAAATCTCTATTTGACATTAAGTGTAAAAAATATTCTAAAAGTAACAAGGAAATGATATAATATCACATGAAATTATTAAATGGTGACTGTGGAGATGATAATAAAAAAAACAAAAATTTGGCTCTATATGCTCTGAGCTATGAAAATGTTTAAAAAATATGAACATAATAACAATTCTGGATTATATATATAATATTAAAATGTAGATAATTTTTATATTTGAAAAAAATTAAAATTGAAAGAATTAAAAATGCATATTCAGAGTAAAAGTTAAATTTTCACAAATATAAGAATTTGGCAGCTTTAATGGTACTTATCTCTCATAAGCTCTGTGAAAAGTATTAATTCTAATGTGAGATAACTTTGGTCTTCTTAGGAAACTGGCGTTCTACTATTAATAAAATAGTTAAATATGTTTTCAAAATATTTGCATTGTATGAGGTTAAAGCATTTTGTTGTAGTAATATAGAGATTTACAAGGAAATATTTCATAAACTATACTTTATAAAATTTGGTGTTAATATATGAAAAAATAAGAAAATTGACTCTATAGACTAGGGATTTTTAATATGTTGTAAAAATTACTATATATATACCTTCAAGTGACAGAATTTAGAGTGTATTACAAAAAATGAAGATTGCATGATTTTGTTGATCAGATGTTCATTTTGTTTTACGGATTATATATTATTCATTATGAATGGGAAAAAGCATAGTAAAAAAAGGCTTACAATAGTTGAAAATGTAAATATTTCTTACAGATTCATTAAACCACTATGTATGATACTGATTTCTAGATCACAATTATTTAGTTCAATTCAGTATTATTCAAGAAGACTATTTTATCCCTAACCTTTTAATTTTTTAAGTTTGTTTGATTTATTTTTATGTATATTATATTCATTACCTATACATATCATTCTGACATTAAAAAAAACCTTCAAAATTCATGTAAGGAAGGATTCATTATAATTTCAATTACAACCGACACTTAGTATAAAAAAAGTTTAATTTTGAGACTAATCGGAAATGTTTGTTAAATGCCTTATTGCAAAAGAAATTTAAATAATATTTTATCAAGTATTGAATATTTCTGTTTAACATCATTTGTGCATTTTAAATTAAGAACTAGTTTTATGCTTGGTGTTATATTTTTCAAACTGCCTGTTTGTGTCTTGTTCCTGCCAAAATAAGACAGAGAGAGGCTGCAGAGTATTTAATAAAATTTAGACACATAGTTTAAATTTAATGAGGAAATTATGAAGTGCAGCTTTGTAAGGATCTTAACTCAAATCTCACCTAAACTAGACATCAGTAACTAACAGATGTAAAACGTATTTTTGACAATGACATGCAGCTTTTTATTTTCAAGTCACAATTCCAGAAAAAAGTTTTTTGTTCTGAGAAAAAAAATTTAGTCATTACATTTTAGGCTTTCATCATTGAAACATTCTTGTTCTACTGAATTGTTAAAAATTTTCTTTATTGAATATATTACTTTGGATTCTCACTTTTGCCTGATATTAAAGTCTAGTATTGACATGATTCATTGAATAAATTTATTAGAGATTTAAATACATCTTAGTTAGTATATTAAATATCTGAAAATGATACAAACTCTTTTGTTAAAATTTATAAAATCATAGGATGTAATATAAATATTAAATTTCACATAAAATTGAATTGAACTTCAGTTTATTTAATTTAGGCAATATTTGATCATTTCAGGATCATGGTGTTTCACAAATATTTACTTTAATTGGAGGGCACATTTCTCCAATTCTTGTTGCTGCAGAAAAGTTGGGAATCCGTGTGATTGATACAAGGCACGAGGTAGATCCATTTAATTTTTTTCTCTCGGTGAAACCCATATTCTTAAAGTGTGTCATTACAGCTGAAGAGATAGGTTTTAAGAATAAATGTGTGTGAATAATTTCAGGTAACATGTGTTTTTGCTGCAGATGCATTTTCTCGTATATCTGGGAAAATAGGTGTTGCTGCTGTGACTGCTGGTCCAGGTTAGTAAAAAGTTTCATTAATCTTTAAATATTAATGCTTTTCTGAAAAGTATTCTAGTTATGAAATCATATTATGTTCCTCTGTATTCATGTAATATCACACTTAAGAAACATAACTAATTTAAATTGTTATCTTAAAATATTCTTCATGCCACTTTGATTTGACTTCAATTTAAGAAAATTTCTATGTATGTGTTATATGAATAGTTGATAAACATAAAACTGCACTTTATCTTAGTTACATAATTTTGCTTTGTTTCTTTTTATTTGAAAACTTAGTGGTGGAAAGCTAACTTCCAATTGATTAATATTACATATATCTTTCAAAATTACTTTGTTCATGAATCATACTCTTTTATTTTGTACTTTTTATATTTCAAACTTGTTGGATTTAATGGCAGTTGTCCTCTGAGATATATCAAGTGATGGAGAAAAATTTCAATTCCATAATCCTATAAAATTAGTTAGCAAAATCCATTTGAATTTATAATTATGATTCACTACATTAAAAAAATTGTTGCATTTTACTTCATCTCCTTCATGGGATGCTCTGAATCATATATATACCATAATTTCCCGAAGAAAGGCCGCATTGGCATAAACGTCGCTCTCTAGGAAAATGCACAGAAACACCTCACAGAGTAAAATTGCGCGTCTCATTGTTGAGAACGTTGCAGTCACAAAATCTTGATCTGAGTTAAGTTTTAATTTTAAAAAAATCTTGATCTAAGTACATTTATTAGCATATTAGTTATAAAGAAAAGTGTATGAAATGAAACCATAACTCAAAAACAAATTAAAGGTGAGAAGTTTTGAAAATATACTTATGTTCTCGAACGTACTTATATTTATCCACTAAACAAGTCAATTTACGTAATACTCATACTGTATTACAAAAAATATCTCGAAATGAGACATTTCTTTTAATACAGTATGAGTTGAATATGAAACAGTACTGAATTGAATGCCCAAAGAAAATGTCACTTTTGCTAACAAAATTAATCGCAAACTTAGCATCATATGAAGCTATGAAAATCTGATTTTCCACAGTGTGAATATTCATTTGAACAAAAGAAGAATGTAGTTATGAGATGTTGTTTAAGGTGAATAAGGCCCTTTGTCCATTCAAGGGAATGAATAAATCCAATGAAGTTTGCAGGGAGTAAGTGGGTGGCCTTCTGTGTGTATGTAGGGGAAATGAGCAGCACCAAGATGATCCAAACTATGTATAATGATATCTTACGGATTTTTTTATGCACACGTAATCGTCGCATCGGTAGAAAAGCCGCACCTGCTGGAAGTGTAAGTTTTAAACACTGACATGCCGCATTTTTTCTGGAAATTATCGTGTTATACATACATACAAACACACACATATATATATATCTGTGTGTGTATATAATTCACTGGGATTAAGACATGACAAAAGCCTTGCAATTATAGGTTGTTTCCTAAATTTATTTTTCATGAGGCTTGATATAATTTATTCCTAAACCTAGTACTTGACAACAAATGTGCAACTTGGGTAACAATTAAGGATGGAAAAGTTAGTAGTTAAATATTTTTACTATCCAAAAAGATGTCAATATGAAGACTCTTGTTTATCTTCAATATGAACATTAAAATTATTATTTTAAAGTTCATATTGAAGCTAAACAAGTGAAAGACAAAATTGTAACTTCTTGCAAACTTGTATAATAGAAGGAAATTCTAGATCTATATAATTGAGAATAAGATGTTCTAAATATAATCTTTTGTTACATTAAAAATAAATATGAATAGATATTTTCACATTTCAGACTCACTGACTTTTAGAAATCCTTTCTTAGATTTTCGGATGGAGAATCAATGATTTTGCAGAAAAACTATTTTTGTAGTTTTGTAGATGAGTTTCAATGTGAAATAAATGAAAATTTCACTTTTTGGATCAAATTTTATTGCATTTCACATAACATGAAAGACAAATAAATGTTGTATATTTTATTGATATTATTGCTTTGTTGTACACAATCAATGTTTAATTTCTTAAAGTGAATTATGTATTTTTCTGTTGATTTTATTCTTAAGATTTTCTTCCTAATTATTTTCCTAGAGATATTTTTCTAATATTAATACAATAATTATTTATAATCTTTATTTACAAATAATCTGAATAGGTGTCACTAATACAATTACTGCTGTGAAAAATGCTCAAATGGCAGAAACTCCTTTGCTTTTATTGGGTGGTGCCACAGCTTCTTTGTTAAAGGTATGCATCTGTTAATACATATTGAATTTTATTAAATTTGCATTTTTTTCCCTTGTTAAACTGTTATAAATTTTATGATTCAATGTAGATACAAGATAATTATTTGAATATTTTACTCATAGGGCAGAGGTTCTCTACAAGATATTGATCAAATGAATTTATTGAAATCTGTCTGCAAATATAACAAATCTGTAACTTGTGTAAGGCATCTTGTTCCAGTTTTACGTGAAGCAATTCAAATAGCTTATTCTCATACTCCTGGTTAGTTTCTTAAAAATATTTTTTTTATCTGTAATCAAACTGCTTTATATATATATATATGATGTGATTTCTTACATTACAACTTTTTATTTTTAAGCATAGTTTCTGATAATCATTATGGAATATATATAATGTGACAAATGAAAAATATATTTAATATACAAGTATGATCATTAAACTAGAAACTCATACCTGTAATCATTATTTATTTCTGAGAAATACTTCATTTCCTTATTTTTTAAATTAACATTAAATTAAATTCAAAGTTATATAGTTTCTATGTAGTATTTTACTTATTGAGAGGAACATTT
The DNA here is from genome assembly GCA_019974015.1 of Nephila pilipes. Classification (NCBI taxonomy): domain Eukaryota; kingdom Metazoa; phylum Arthropoda; class Arachnida; order Araneae; family Nephilidae; genus Nephila; species Nephila pilipes. Next base: position 32,562 of record BMAW01020105.1, read on the forward strand.
ATCTTTTTTTTTTTTTTTTTTTTCTTTTTCTGAGTATTTGTGTATGATTATGTGTTCATTATGTTTTGTTCCAAAATTGGATAAAAAATATATGAAGGTAATTAAGATATGCAGGTAATATATACACCAGAGCTGTGAACAAGTACTATATAAGAAATGCTCCAATTTTTCAAAAATAAGTAATAAAGAAGTAACTTTTTTTTTTCAATAAAATTATTTTTTACTTACATATAGGTTCAGTAAAAAGTTATTGTAATTCTTTTTACATGTAACATTGAATCTTATTTCATCATAATATCAAACATATGTGATATGTTAGTTGCTGCTGTGTATCTAGGAAACATAGTAGTAAAAGGCTTATAACCATCTGCATTCAATTTCAACAACTCTTGATGAGTTGATGTATAAGTTTTAGCATGCATCTGAACAATTTTTGTTCAAGTGAATTTTAGAAGCAGGTATTTTAAAGTTGCACAAATTACACTCGGACATGAGCAAATCTATTAGTTAAATGCACCTAAATGTGACTAGTTAGTAAGTATTAAAGGATTAAATAATTTGTATACTTGAAGAGTGCTAAACTACTCAGTTTAATAATGATCCTGATTATTTGCAATAAACCACATTCCCTCATTGAACTGACTTTTTTTTTAAATTCTTAAATACAATGCAGCAAAATAAAGAAAGAATTGAAGATCAACCATGGAGGATTAATGAAGCATTTTAAATTAAGCTACATGCTTGTATTTGTATGTATTGCATTGTATATCATTTTAATTTGTTTTAAATTTTATGAAGAGGTATTTCTCAAATAAGATTAACTTGATAGCATTACAAATTTTATCTTTCTTTTTTAACCTTTACCCGTGTGAACTATGAATAATTTTCTCTCTATATTTTTCTTTTGTTTTTGTTGGGAGCTATCTGTCTTATTATGTTTATTGTAGTGTGTGTGCATGAAATTCTCTTGTTACCCTTAAAATATTTATTTATTGATTCACAGGACCTGTTTTTGTTGAACTTCCATTGGATGTTCTGTATCCATATAAATTTGTGAAACAAGAAATGAAAATTAAAGACAATCCTAAAGGAATTTTCCCCAAAATCATGAATATGTAAGATTTTTCTTTTATTTAAATATGTTTTTCTGTAATAATCACTTGAGTTATTTAAATGTTAAAAAATACACATTCCTTATCAGTTTTATAAAATAATTTTAGACTTTTTGATTGATTAAAATTTTGTATTGTAGCACATTTTTTTGAAAAAAAATCTTCTTTACTGTTCAAATGAAATTAGTTGGTATCTTTTTTTCAGTAATTATTATCAACTTTTTATCTAATTTTTAAAAGTTTTGAAAAATATCTACCATTTTTTTGTACTAAAATTAAAAATGATTTTGCTTTGTTATGTAAAATGTATTGAAATTGCTGCAGGTAGAAAAAAGGCTCATTATTTCTTACAATAATAAATTTTTAGAGAAAAATAATTGCTGGGTATGAATGCCCATTTTCTATGAGTCCAAGTTTGTTATATGAAAATCATTTTTTTAGGTACTTGAAATTTTACTTACGGTATCAGTTTGCTGCTGCATTTGCTGAGCGAGATACATCACCTCTACCAGTGTACTTCCCAGTTGCATCAGACAGTAAAAGTGAATATTAATATAAATAATGTGTGCAAAATGTGAATGTTTTCAAAATAATTAATATTTAAAGTTTATTTTATTTATTCAGATTTTCCAAAGACAAATTAAAAATCGGAAATACCAATTCATATAAAATTGTATTAAATTTATATTTTATGTTATTTTGTTAATTCTGCTTAGATAATTCTATTTCACATTTTTGAAGTTTCATTTTTTAAATTTGATATTGTAGATTAATTGGAATTGAATAGTTAAATATTTATTTTGGAATTCATGAACTTGAATTTTGCTTTTATTTTCTTTTTCTCTTTGTGAAATATTTATGTCTAGATATTTAGCTATGAATTTTTTGAATAACACACTTATTTTTAAAATATTGAAAGATTTTCAGCTAAACTGTTCTTGGAGCTGAATACTTTTATATTATATTCTTTTATTTTGAAGACTGAGTTTTTAAGTTGCATCTTTTTACTTATTATTTTTATTTAACTAAGTTTTTGGAAAGTTTAAACACCTGGGAATAATATTGGAAGATGATAAATGTATGAAATGCTTTCTCTGACTTTATCTGAACAAATACTTAAGATACTCAATTATGGGGGGGGGGGAATTAAAACTTATTAATGTGTCATATTTTTTGATATGGCAACATATACCTAAATTTGTTTCTTTTTATTTGTATATTTGAAAATTAAAAATACAGTGTTATTTTATCCTTATATAGCTATTCTGGGATATATTTATCTTTATGCAATCATGAAATACTGGAAGATAAATATTTAGCATGCAAAAAGATCTTTAATATTTATTATGTAACAAACTTAGAAAAATAATTTTTAAAACTTGAATTCATAGTACATTACTTTGATTTCAATATTGTTTTCTTTGACTTACATTTGATTAATAATAGTTTAATTTATAATTAGTCGTATTGCTTCCTTATAGTCTCTCAATGTCAAAATTTACTCAGAGAATCAAAAAGACCTTTAATTTTACTGGGTAGTCAAGCATTAATACCACCAACAGCAGCTGAAAAACTTAAAAAAGCACTTGAGGTTAGTAAAGGATTTTTTTATATATATATTTTGAAGGGTTTGTAACTTTATATGGTTTATTGTACTATCACATCAGTAATGATCATTATTTAATTTCTATTATTAGTTATTAAAGTCTTTCTATTATTATCATATCATTTTATAAAAGGTAAAGTTCTTCTCTTTGTTTATTCCAAGTTATATAGAGTTCTGTTCAAACATACTTATATGAATGTATCTTTTCTATAACTCATTACAATGATAGTGTAGTCAGATTAGCATTTAATTTTTTCAAATTTTTGTTTTGACTTCATTTGATGTTAAAATTTAAAACCTCAGTTTACAAGTTTAAGAAATTAAAGTGATTCAAACATAGTAAAATTTCTCAGAATGATTTACTTTCCATTTGTATTGAAAATTATGTAATTTTAAACCATTATAACTGCCATAAATTTATAGTTTGTTCATCTGTATTTTTATTAATTTTATTTAGATTCCAAATAGTTAGAATCCTCATGATCATGTAAAAAAATAGTTTTCTTAGTGTTTACAAACAAACTACAGTAAATGTGTTCTCTATGATGTGAAATTAGTGTAAGTAGAAATTATATTATATGCAACACATATATTTCATTTAAAGTATATTACTGGACAAAGGTAGAGTATTTAAGATATATATATATATATAGTTTATATTAGTATAAGAGATACAAGTGTCTTCATTTGTGAGACCAGGATTACACCTTTCTCTGTATTAAATAAGACACAACTTTAGGAATCAAGTGGTTTCTTCCTTTCACTCCCCCCCTTTTTTTTTTATCTTTTCAAAGAATAAATAATCAACCACTAGTTAATATTTACTATATCAGCATTATCAACTTATTTGTTAACATCTGACTGATGCTTAGCTATTTCTTCTTTAGTTTATTTTGGTTAACTTTTGAAAAATCAAAGTTATCTTAAGTTTGTCAGAGTTCTTTCAAGTGTCTATGTAGTCTACAGGCTTCACCTGATTTCTCAAATATTTTTGTATAAGAGTTTTGTTTTGTTTACTATTTGATACTATTAGATCTTGCAACTGTTGTTTAGTATGGCATCAATTTGTTACAGGTGAGGCATTTAGTTGAACATCATATATATGAATTGGTACTCTAGAAACTTTAGTAACACCACTGTTATAATTGGTATCTTATGCAGTTCTTGACATCCTTGAACTCACATTTTCAATGTTGTGTGGTCAAATGTAAAATCTATTCTATCTACAAACACATCCATTTTTTCTTTTTATTATATATGAAGAAAGTTGAGCACCTATTTGAATCATAGTATTTTGTTTCAAATGCTCTTTCATTTTCTATTTGAACCATATTAATAATTAAACATACCTTTGCATTATGTTGAAGTATGGACTACACAGTTGAAGGTTTATTAACATACTTCTTTTGAGTGATCTATCTTTTCCTCATAACTTCTTTTACATTTCCATCACTAAATTTTATGGGTTCTACTGATCTGAATGCAATGACATGAACATTCTTAATTTTAACCCATTAATAATTCAGCAGAGGATACATTCCTTAACATATATTACAGAGGATACATTACAATAAGCCATAACTGTTACTGACTCACTCTACTGCTTTAGAAGGAGTTTTATTTATTGTCTTTTATTTATTGTCTCAATATATATATTTATTCTTGGAAGCTGGGGTGATGTGAAACCTAATTCCCCATTCTTGTAGAAATTCCTCTTGAAATTTCAATTAATCAGTTGTCCTCTATCACTAACAAGGTCTTTTGGTATAGCATTAAATAGATTTCATGACTGTTTTGCCATATTTTGCAGTCATATTGTTGAGTAGCTTCAGTTCAAAATATTTAGACAAATAATCTATCATTAACAATTTTATTTAAGAGAGCAACAGATGCTATTGCTTTTTTAAATAAAGGAAGTCACATGCAACTTTTTGCCAAGATTTGTGCAGATTGAATTGAATTTCCTTCTAATTTTCTCTCCATTACTTCTGTCAGGTCTTATATATAGAAACATTTTTTAAGCCTCTTTAATTTTGCTCGAAATAACACCTTTGTGTGATGCATACACTGTTTTCAATTTTTTTTTTCTTTTTCTTACTGTTATTGGTACAACCAGCTATTATCATCTGCAAGTAATATCTTCTTTTGTAGAATACAACTTTTGCATTGTCAAAGTGGTTGTGTTGACTCTTCTTGCTTTGTGGTCATTCATTATTCATATGAAACAGTGTCTTCCATTTCAAGATAATCCGCTATCAACCTTGCATTTTCTTTCCTCTTTGTTTGTGAAGCCTGAATCAAAATATTTATTTTTACAGCTCCTCCCTGGTATATATCCTCTTCAAAATAGTAGATGATTGTTTTCTTAAAAGTACACCTTATATAAACAGTTTCTTCATTGCATATATTCCAATTCATAATTGTATGTATTAAGTCAATATTACATTCACTGAAGTTGTAGAGATATATAATTATTTGCTTTCTTACTAAGGCCAAGTTTTGGCTTATAATCGGTATGTCTAATAACCTTCCTTTCTTATGTATAGTAGTTAAATTGTTCCAACCCATATATCACAGCTAATAGCTCTTTTTCAGTTAGCATAATAATGTTCAATTGATACTGTTATAGACTTGTTTTCATCTGATTACTTCAAACATGAAACTTCTATTACTGCTTGTTTTATTTGCTCTTAGTCCCTCTTGTGTTTTTATCCCACACAGAGGTACTTTAAGAGCTACCTTGTTATGAGTTAAACTTAATGTGTAATGTGAACTTGGCTAAGTATATCAACTTACCAGGAAATCATTGTAAATCTTCTTTGCAGTTAGATGTTTCAAGCATTTCAATTGCTTTTATTTTCTTCAGATATGGCGTAATTCTTTGATCTGACAGAATATAACCCAAATAGTTCCCTAAAGTTTGATACAGCTGAGCCTTTTGTATGTTTAACTTTAGATTGGTATTTCTAGCTCTCAGCATAATAAGTTGCTGTGTTCCATTGTAGATAGGTTCTGGGCTATGTCATGCAAGTAATGATTGATATCTACATTTTCAAAAATTTCATCAATTACTTTTTGAAGTTTTTCAGGATCATGATTTAGGCTGAATGACAATGGCGAAAATTTGTTCCATCCTCAAGGTGTTCAAAATGCAGCATAATACAAATATTTTTCATCTAATGGCAACTAATGAAAGTCATTCTTTGTATCTAGAATGGTAAACAATGTACTTCCTTGAAACTTTGTCATAGATACATCTGCAGTAGAGATTGGGTTATGAAGTCTTTGAATAACTTAATTCAATAGCCTGGGATCAAGTCAAATCCATAGTTTTTTAGGTCAATCAGTTTCAACAATGTTGCTCTCACCCAGTCTGTCAGCTCTTCAACTTTACTTATGCTTGCTTCAACCATATTAGCTCTTTAAGTTCATTGCATAAAACAAGATTCACTTTACAGGGTGCTACATGAGGAACAAGTTTCCTTTAAATTTTTTTTAAAGCCAGGTCAAAATAAAGAATAACACAGATTTTTTTTAAAAATATATGTATGTGTATGTGGAATAAAATTAGTGTCATATAAAATTTAAGTAAATTTGATTGAGGGGTTTGCCTAACCAAGTAAGTTACAGATAGTGTGTAAGATATAAAATAGAGCATTCAATCATGCTGTATATCACTGTCAGATGACAAATACAGTGGTTACTTATTGGGGAATTCACCGCCCCTCAGTATAAAATGTTTAAGCACCAGTTTTGTGTATCCAATTCATGGATGTGTTATGATAACATCCTGTCTTCTGCTCGGAATTTTTTTTTTTATGAGATATAATAGATTTTATATGATTGAGCTTATTATTTACCTCAAGATTCTATTGATTTTGCCAGTAGTCTTTAATAGGGTATTCAATGCTTTTTTACAATATGCAATGGCAAGAGAGATTATTCTCAATGCAGATTTAGCAACACTGTCTACCGTTTCGTTACCCTTGATACAAAGTTGGGAGGTATCTAACAAAATAACATTTAGGTGTCTTAAGATTTAAGGGTATTAATTTTTTTGTAATATTTTAATGGTTAATGAATGAAAGGAATGATTTGAGTCATTTAAAGATTGCAATATACTCGTGTAATCTGTAAATAAAATTTTCATTGTGTCTACTTGACAAACAATCTAACACTTTATGAAAGACAGAATTTTTAGTTATAAACATAAAAAATGAGAGATGAAGTTGAAAATTGTGATGTTAATCATGTATTAGAAATGAGATATCAATGTGATTTGATAACTTAGAATCATCACTGTAAATGTGTTTAAATTCATGGTATTGTTCTGCAAAGTCATTCAAAAGTTGAATGAAAATATTTTGTGAAGGGTCTGATTTTTTAAAATGTTTTTAAATTCAAAATTCTGTTCTCACCATAATAGGTTAGTAAATATAATTTGGCACACATTACACCAAAAGCATAACAAAAATTTCCAAAAGAAAACTGTGTTGACCAAGGAAAAAATGGAGAGAAGGGGAAAAGGTCACTGGGGGTCTCTCAGGTGTGTGATGCCTTTACTCATCTAAAAATGATCCTCCTGAGGAGCTAATTATCAAAAGAGATTATTTGGTATCTTTAATAAAATTTTATAGATTCCTTTTTAAAAATAAAAAAAATTATTTATTCAGAATTTTAAAATTAATTTATTATGTCTGATGTTATAAAAGGTCCTCATAAAATTTAGTTTTAACTAAGGAATTTTCAGAAATTTAAAATATGGGATCAATATCATAAATTTCTGTTGGAAAAGTATTAAAATGAAGCCTGAACATCTAGGCTTCATTAATTTTATCCATTTCATTCAATAATCATTTATTACTTTAGGCTTGAATAAATATTAAAGATAATATTTGTTTTCTTTTCTTTTTTAAATTGCACTATTACTAGTTTGCTTTCCATCGATAAACATATATGGTTAAACTAAACATTTATAATTACTAAAAACTTTTACAGTTATCTTAAAATTTAAACTTTGATATATTTATATGCCTGTTCAAAAGTGTTAGATAAGCAATTATTGAAGATCGCAATTGAAATGATTAAAGATAGATAGCAGAGATATTTGATTTAACTTGTGAATTTATCAATGGCAAACAACCTGCCTCTCACAAAGGATAATTCTTTTCTTTTTCCTTTTGAAGTTCCTAATAAAAAGTGTCCTCTTCTATATGACAGAGCTAGCATACATAAACATTAATCCTAGGGTAGCCATAAAACGAATTTTTTTTTACACAAAAGATATATGTCATGCAGCCTAGAAGCTTAATATTTTGATAAGTACTCTTTACGTAGTGAATATTTATTTTGTTTTCTGTCATCTTAATACATAGCAAATAGAGAAATATTTTTACCAAATGTTGTAAGTGGTTTGATTATGACCTACAAGATGGAAAAGTAAAATAATTGAATAAAATGTAAAATTGTTAATTTTTGAATTTTTTAAAAGAAAGTAAGTAAATCAGGAATTTTGGTTAAATAAGTAAATTATGATAAAATATGCATTCACATTAATTGATTAAATATTGATGAACACAGTAATTTTGGTTTTTAATATAAGTTAGTCATTTTTTATTGAGTTCAATTATTTTTAGAAAATAAAAAGAGGTGTTATTTTTATCTCAAATTTTCCATTTAAATGGTGATAAATAAGGAGAAACTGATTTGAAATTTTCTGAGAAATCATATTATGATTTGTAAATAGCTTGCATTTTCATTAAAGGTTTGTCTTCAGCTTAGTTGTAAAAATAAAGGTTATATTATTGTCTTAGTAAGTTCAAAAATTTCTTTAAGCTAAGTTCAGTTACTTTAGCCTTAGCTTTTCGATTCTGTGTTCAAACATTGACCAAGAACAAAGTGATACATACTGTTTTTTTTTTTTTTTCCCTTTTTCTCAACACTAGGAGATTATGACGAGTATTAGCCTAGTATTGAGAAAAAATACTGTTTTTTTCCTCAATACTAGGCTATTACAAGTGTAAATGAGCATTATTAGATTATGAGTAGATATTGCATGTTCATGACACTTGCGTTTAATTAAAAATGACGTGAGATTATTTTACTCTTTACAGTGCAGTAAAAGAATATTATTGTTAACATTTTACAAAAGCTGTAGTTATAATAAAATAAATTCAAAACTGGTTATTTAAATGTAAAAAAAATATGTCTTTTATCATGTTATAAGAAAAACTTACCCATTTGATAATTGTGTCTAGTGAACAAATTTAAGCAGATAGAGAGGACATGTATTGCTGACATTTTGAGGATATTTTTCAAATTTTTTAGTAAATTTACAATATTTAATTCAAGTTCTGGAGTACTTTTTAAATATGAAATGCACATCAATTTCTTATATATTTGTAATTACAATAAAATCTACTGTTCTGTATTATGTTCAGTTCCCGACTTTAATGCTGTTTGAATTACAAAATTCTATTTAAGTATTTATAATTTATATCTACCTTTTAATAAGAATTTATTAATACGAATAAGGGAAAATTTTTCTTAAATTTTCTGCTTTTCTATTTTTAAGAGGGATTCTTACTTTTTAAGTTAATTGTTATTAAATCTTTTGAAGTTGAAGCCGTAGTATATTAATGAATCTATTTAACAGATATGTATTGAAATTTAATTGTAGCCATATTAAAATTAAAAAAGTTTGTATGTTTTTTTAAAAATTAAATTTGTAAAAAATATATTGATTTTTAGCATTTGCAAATTCCATGTTTTCTTGGAGGAATGGCAAGAGGTTTACTAGGACAACATAGTTCTTTACATATTCGCCAAAAAAGAAGAGAAGCTTTGCAAGAAGCTGATTTAGTTATTTTAGCAGGTTAGTTAAATATGTATTAATAGTTATGTTAGTTAAATATGAAGTCATATTTTTTTTTTATTTGGTTGTCCTTTTTTAAGTGCTTGAATTTATAAAATTTAAAAGTTCATATAATTTATAAAATTAAGACAAATTTATAACAATAGTATATTACTTAATTTTTAGGCTTATTGTTTTAAGAAAAAAATGGGCTTAAATTAATAATAGTAATGGATGAATTATAACAGGAATAGAAATATGTATATTTAAATTTCAGTATAAGGTCAAAATCGAGCTTTTTTTTTTTTTTTAATATATTTTTTGTTAGATTAATGTTTGTTTGTAACATTTTTATGTTGTTATTTAGAATTTGTTTCAACTTTTAAATAATTTTTAAACAATTTTTCAGTAGTTCTTAATAAAATTGTCTTCATCCTTATTATAATCATTTTTTTAGGATCTGTTTGTGATTTTCGTTTATCTTATGGAAGAATTCTGAACTCTAAATCAAAAATTATTGCAGTTAATAGAGATAAATCACAACTGTACAAGGTATAGGTATTGAAATCATTAGTTCTATAAAATACTTTAAAGAACTTCTAACCTATATTTAAGATTTGTTATTTACTAAATACTTAAATACGTCTCATAAAAATTAGTTTCTATTTTCTTCTGTTTCCTCAAACGAATAACTGTTTTGCCTCTCAAACATAGATAAAATTAATAATTCTTTATAGTATTTTGATCTGCAAGTAAATTTTCTTCTTTGATTAATGTAGTAAAAAGATTTTGTTTTTGAACCAAAGATAATTGTAAAAACCTTGTTGTAATCTGTAGATTTTTATATTACTTTGATGTCTTATGAATTCACTGAAATTAAGAAAACTTTGTGTGATTTTCAGTTGATAAACTAAAATAAAAGGATTTTGTTGAATGCCTCCTGTTGAAAATTGAAAAGTAATTTTTTCCTACTTCAAACGTAATTGACATGAAGTACATGAAATTAATTAGATGACATTAATCACTTAAAGAATGTTCAACTTTCCAAACTGACAGAATTGTCACATTTTTGTCATGCTATCTTTCATTGGCAATAGATGTTAAGTGAGTGAACATCAAATAGATGTAGGGTGAAGATTCTTTTTTAACAATATAGTTTAAAGGGTGTTGATAGAAAAATATGGTTTACTAAAATCAAAAGTATTAATTTTGTTTCTTGTTCACAGAATTCAGGAGTTTTCTGGAAGCCAACCGTAGCCATTCAAGCATGTTCTTCTGATTTCATCATAAAATTAGCTGAAAAATCTTCCAGTTATTTACAAAATGACTGGCTTTCAAAATTACAGGAAAGAGACAGAGAGACGGAAGCAAAAAACAAGTTAGTTTCTTCTGTGTTCAGTGTATTGTTTTTGAAAGACTTTTCATCTCTCTCTCTATTACTATTCTCAAAAGAAAAGAGGCTTTTTAGATGAATAATTTTACTATGATTATTGTCTTATTTTAATTTAAAAAACTGATTTTTTTTAAAAAAAAATCAGTTTTTTAATTTAGTTTTTTTTTTTTTTTTTTTAAGTTTTGAATATTCAGATTGGAGTTAGAAAATAACTATAATGTCAGTGCTTATGAAATTGCTATTTAGTATTGATAGTTCTTTTTATTTCATATGTTCAGTGCATTTATGCCATCAGAGACTTAACTTATTTTGGTAGGTACAGGCATCATGGGATTTACTGTCTTTGGTAAACACTGGTGATGCATCACTTGGATACCCTTGTGATCCTTCTCTATTTTCAACCCTCTTTATCAACCTTTTTTCCTATTTTTTCAAATGTCTAGATCCCAGTTAAATCTAGTGAGACACAGCAAAACCACATCTGGCTCATGTACCATTGAATTCCACCATCATTCATTCAATGTATTTATTCTCATTTATAATTTATTATTAATATTTTTTTTATTAATAGATAAATTATGAAAAATTTGGTAGTGTCAGAATAAAAAGTTGTTCCATTATGAAAGTGATATATCTTTTTCTGAAAGTCTTTGAGGAAAATAAGTATACAACAGAAAAAATTAATTTTTATTTATTATAAAATGATTACTTAAATAAAAAATAATGAAAATGATCAACAGAATTCAATATTTAATTTTTTCGGCTTTCAATTTTTATAAATTTCATATTTAAAGTTGTGAAATTGCGAACTATGTAGTTTGTCAGTGAAATTGGTAGAGCAATTAATAATAGTTATATAATGTCCCTCTGATTTAAATTATGTTATGATGCTTCACTTGAATATATAAAGTTTTGAAGGCACATAAACTATTGAATATAATATAACTACAGCTTTCTTTGTCAATAATATTTCAAATTCATTTAATTTATAACAGAGGAATAATAAAATTTCAAGCAAAAATTTGATATGTAGAAGCCTGATTCTCATTCTCTCAATTTTTTTAAAAAAATATGGGAAAATATCAGTAATTGTGGAATTTGGTTAATATTACTTTTTTTATCTTTACTTTTTTTATTTCTCTTTTCTTTTATGTTCTGTAAAAGAAAGGAAGCAAGTTGCTTTTTGATCATTTTTTGAAATTCTGAGTTTTTGTGGAATCAAGTAATATCAAAATAGTTATTTCTCTTAGAATACATTGTTGTATTATTGAACTTAGTTTATTTATTTTTTTTTTTTTTAAATTACAATAATTTTTACATTTTGAAGAAATGAAAATTGTTTTGCTTTTTAATATTTTTTGTATTTCATATTACTAATGTTTTATGCATAGCAATATAGAGAGAGTCATCTAAAGCTTTACCATAAACATTTTTGTTCTGTGTTTCAATCATACTCTTTACTCATTTCAAAATGATTTTCATCATCTTAAAGAAAACAAAAACCTGAATGATATAATTTCTATGTTTCAATAAAGTATTAGTGTCTCATTTTTCAATAAAATGAATTTATGATCCATTTAGATATTTTTCTGATAATTTGAAAAATGCTGTTGAATGAAGTGAATTTGTAATATTTTGTATCTCATTGCAGCACTTCAAGATAATCTTTTATGTGCAATGTTCATATTTTTTCTAAGTAATGTAAATGTTTGTATCTCATTGTGTGTATATGTGTTTGAAAATTTGTGTGTATATGTATTTATTCAAAAAATGTAAATTTTATTTTAAATTATATATTTAAAATTGATTGTTTTGATATTATTGCTTTAATTTAAATTCAAAAGATTTTAAATTTAATATTTTAGTTTCAAAAATTTTAAAAATAGTTTTTTGATAAATAAATAAATATTAGTTGGAAATATTTTTTTTATTATTAAAATCTAATTTAGTAGTTTAGAATTCTATAAAACCAGTTTCTATACTATCTAAAATAAGTATTTTTATAGGTATATTTAAGCTCATAATTATCTATGCAAGTTGGTCGTATATTGTATTCAGTATTCAAATACATATGTATTTAAATATTTTGTATATGTGTGTTTAGAGAAAAGATCAACAAAAATGATTCACGTTACCTTGATCCAATACATTTGCTATATGAATTAGAAAAAATCTTGCCAGAAAACGTTGTTATGATTGCTGATGGAGGAGATTTTGTTGCCACATCTTCATACATTTTGAGGTAAAGTATAACATTTTCATCCTATTTTAAGGAGCATTAATGAGTTTTAGAGTGGATATAAAAATATTTATTTCTATTAAGGCAATTTTAAGATGCATTTTATGGAAATTTAATAATGCAAATTATTTGTAGTTACTGGATTAAAAAAAAATTTTGAAAAATTATTCTTAATTAGACATTGTATTAAATGAGAAGTTTAATTGTTGCTTTGTACCTAATACCTCTACTTGTTTTTCTTGAAGGCCTCGAGGGCCACTGAGATGGCTTGATCCTGGTGCTTTTGGAACACTAGGTGTTGGAGCAGGTTTTGCCTTAGGAGCCAAATTGTGTTATCCTGATGCACATGTGCTGATTTTATATGGAGATGGATCATGTGGTTACAGTATAATTGAGTTTGACACTTTTGTAAGACACAAGGTATATAAAAATTACCTCATATTTAACTTTCTTATTTGAAGTACAAATTTTAATAGTGGAAAATTGGCTATAAATTATTTAAGTTTGTTCTTTTGTTGTTAATTCATATATTTATTTTTTAATTTAGATTCTTGTGATTCTGTCTTACTAACAGCAAAAAACTGTATGATTATTTTGCTGCATGGTGTGAACTATTAATTGAATGAATCTGTTCGTGTTTCACTTCCACCTTTCATATAATGATTTTCCTTCTCACAACAAATATCAAAATAATAGTCTTTCATAAATTTAATTCTTACTAGTGTAAGTTTTATTGTAGATCTCTGATTATATTTCGTTTGGTACATATTTCAATTGAAAATTCCTTTTTTGCAGATATTCATGTCAAATTTATCACATATAGCTTCCAACTCAAAACAAACAATTGAAGGGAATTAGTTTAGATTGATCAAGTATAAAATTATGTATTTTATAAAGTAGATTTAAAATTATGTATTTATAAAGTAAATTTAAAATTATGTATTTTATAGAATAAAATTTTCGAAGAAGGGTGAGAAGATGGTAAGTTGTTGTAATCACTATTTTTTAATGCTAGCATACTCAATAAGACTTAGTAAAGATCCCATCTTTAACAAATAACAACGTTTTATTTACATTTCTCTGTCTATCTTGGAGCTAGTTTCTGCTCTTACCACTTACTCAGGAGAACAGGTTTCGCATGATCTTATTAAGCTAGCAACCTCTTTCTTCCACAAAAAGGGGTGGGTAACCTCAATTTTCTCATGCCTATAGGTGTCATATATATTGCAATTGCATCTCAAATGCAATATAGGAGTGCAAATCCTGATTCAAGAAAAATTTTCGATTCTGATTTTTCGAATTATGTCATGTTTAAATTTGTGCCCTTTGGATTCACTGCCTGAAGATCTAAGTTTAGAGAAAATTTCTAATTTGCATAGAGGGAAATTATTGCAAAAAAAAATTAAAAATTTTTTTAGAAGATTGAATATATTATCTGTATTTGACAACGCCAGAAGTGGGAAAAGGAACATCCAATCCTAAAGCCAATGACTCAGCATTATTAGAAAAGAATAATTTACCTCCTCTGAAATTGAAAATTGAACTTATGAAAGTTTTGACTAATGTTGACACTAAAATTTGTTTTCAGAGTAAAATGTTTAATCCTATGGAGTTAAGTATTTTCTTTCTGACATCTAGATTATTGCTATTAATTACATGAAATAAAGTTCATGTGAAAGAATGAAAAAAATATATGTTTGAATTAGTAATTTTTATTTTATTTATTTATTATTATTTGACTTCTGCAAATATTTATTTAAAATCTTAAAACTCACATCTGGTGCATTAAGATGATCAGAATAGACTTCTAATAACCAAAAATAAATAAATAAAAATTATTCTGAGAAACTTTTTTATGCTCTTTCAAATGCATATTTTTAAACTTAATTTTGATGCTTGTAATTCGATATTCAACTGCAATAGTACTATTCAAAATTCACACTATGTAAGAGGGAAAAGAAAACTAATGCCTCCTTTTTTACAAATTTTTCCTTTACACTATTGATAAATGGTGATTTATGTTCTATTTGGTAGGTTGTGCAGAATCATAGACCTCTTAGAATTTGTAGTGTGTTCAGAGGATTTCTCACTAAGCTTTATTTACAATTGTATTACTCCTTCAGAAAGTTTGGTTTGGTTGGTTTTATCAACGTCGCATTAGAAACAACACGAGGGCTATTGGCAACGGACCTCGTAATTTTGAAACCTTGGTCAAACGACGAGGACGATATCTGATTTGGCATGTCCCTCTCTTAACTTCTACACTACGCCAACGGGAGGATTTTAGGACTCGACAGATTTAATGTGCATCATTCGCGGCTACACGGCGGGTCTTAAATGGCATCAAAGCTCGAACTTACGACTGGATGAAAACTGCCATCCACGACCACTAGTCTACCGCGGCCACTTTAGAAAGTTTGAATAGTTTTATTTTATTTATTTTCTCTTCTTTTAACTTCTCTTTCACTTTCGAAATTGCAAAATAAAACAACTTAATGGAAATTTTGGAATAAATAGAAATACTTTTTTAAAAAGTGCATGTATAAAATTTACTAAAATGTACTAAAGTTTAAGAACAGAATATATACAGAAAACTTTAGAATTTGTTATATTTACATTAGAATGAGTGTAATAGTATAATATAAATGCTTTCTACTCCCCTCCCTCAGAATTCTAGTTGGTGTTTCACCTTTTTTTTTAAATGTATGGATGTGGAAGTATATCGAAAACTATTTTTTAATATCACTGTACAATATTCGAAGTATTTTCTTTTAATTTCTCATGGAAGATATTTAATTAACACTAAAGATGTTTTGAATTAAGTGATTGGATTGGCAAAAGAAATATAAAGTAGCCGAAACATATTCTTGCAGAATAGAGAAATGAAAATATATAAGTAAAAAGTTCTTGAACAGGGAAATAGGATAATTTATTGAGACAGCAATAAAACCAGTTTTTATGCAACTTTTGTAATGGGTGGCTTTCAAGTACTTGATGAATATGAAAGGACAACGCTACTCCTAAGTCTTAGTTGGGGAGAAGAAACCAATGGATCGTCTTCCAATAGTAAAGTGAGTGTGGTAAAGCGATGCAATGCATGGATCACAAATTTAGAAATCTCCCCACTGAGAAAAAGTTGGAATAAGAGATGGAAGAGAGAAAATGGAACTTAAAATTAATGCAAAAGGGAATAATCAAAAGTTTGGAAAAATGTTATATTTGAAAATAAGGAAAGTAAGAAAAAAATGAGCATATAATTTTTCTTTAATATTGAAACTGCTTTCTTCAGTTCAGTACAACCAGAATTGTACGAGTAATTCACCTGCCCTATATATACACTAATTTCCTTCTCCTGTGAAGGGAGTTTTTGTTATTTCTGTTTCGGGAGTGATAATCAGTTTCATTTTAAAATCATGATGAGGGGCATGTTATTTATTACCTTAAAATGAATAAGGAACTAATGATTTTGTATTTCAGAAGTTATGAAAGATAGAATTTATTAAATATTTTCTTTTTTTAATTCACAGTTAAATTTTCTCATTATTTATATAGAAAAAATAATGTTGAAACATTGATGAAACAGAGTACAATGTAATCTTTTACCTGCACTTTAGTCTGCATTAGGTTTAAAATGCTCTGAAATTAATATTTCCATGAAAGCTGTTTTATTATGTTACACATCATGTCTTTTTGAAAATTATTTTAGGTTTATTTATATTTAATAAATTATTGACATATTTTTTAAAGAATTTCATTATTTTCTGTTCTTTAAATATTCAAGGCTAATAAACTCATCTTTAAGTGAATTTCTTTTAATATATATAGTAAGTAATTGTTTTAAAATAACTTTATAGCATTATCTATAAATGTAAAGATTAATTTGTCAGGCAGTGAACAATGTCAGGCCATATAAGCTAGTAAATCATATTGCAATAAGTATTTATCATTCATACTGATGCATAAAAATCAGTTCTTTATATACTGCCTAATTTTAATTTATTGTGAAAAGAGAGTTTGCTGTACTGTTTCTATTGACAGTAATTTCATTTTAGAATCACATAATGAATATCCTTTCAGTTAAATTCGCAAGATATTTAATGAGTTAGCTGGGACCATATTTATTATGTTTTGAATCTTCATTCTTTTATTTGCACACACAATCTTGATTTTTATCTTATAAATGCACTGTACTTTAAATGTTAGTAATGTACTAAATTAAATCAAGACTATGGAGTAAATATATATTAATAATTAATTCTGTAATGTTTTAGACTTACTTAGTAATTATAAAAGGTTTTTAAAATCCATTCATAACATAAATAATTTGAAATTTGCATGTATAATGTAAAACACAAAAAAGTTCATGACTTAGGATCATGTTTTACATAACCATTTAAATTTTGCATTTTAAAAAAAAAACTACTTGCAATGGAAATTCACTGCCCCCCCCCCCCCATATACACATCTTTCCCAGTTTATGGTCCATAACTGCAATATTTTGTGCTATTTCTGGGTGTATATAGTACTATTTTCTACATTAATTAGTTGATAAAGGTGAAAAAACATTTTGACAGGTAGAGGTAAAAAATATTGTGTTCAGTAATTTAGTTTATATATTTATTTAAATCAGTAATTCATTAATGTCATTTTTGAAAAACAGTGTAATTAATTTTGATTATAAATTTTAATAGAATTGAAAGGGCACATTAACGAAAGTAGAATGACTATAAATAAACAAAAATTATTACCAGTTTTAACTTAACATGAAGAAGACTAGATATCTATGTGGGGTACAGAATTTTATCTAAAATAAAATATATTACTTTTGTTGGATTTCATAAATGTTTCTTATTCTTTTCTTTTTAGTTACCTGTTGTAGCAATTGTTGGAAATGATGCTTGCTGGACTCAAATAGCCAGGGAACAAATTCCTCGTTTTCACAGTGATGTCGCCTGTAATTTAGCTGTAAGTATAGTGCACTGTAAATTATTTGCATTTGTGACTTTATCGCAGATATAAAAAAAAATATAACTTAATGATTCATTGATGATAAAAGTATAGAACTATAGAATATTCAGTAATTATGTATTGTATTATTAAAAAAACATTTTTTACATTGATATATAAAATTGAGATAACTGTAGATATTCATTAATTAATCTTTACGTTGGAGTATCAAATTTATGATATATTCTATTTTGTGACATTCAATTTAATACTCTGTTGTGATTATAAATTATAATATGTAAGTAAAATCTCAAAATTAGATCTCAAATTAAATGCTAAGAATAATTATATTATTTTGAAATTAAAACTGAAAGTAACTGAATATTGTTCATTTCATATTAATTTTGTACATAATTTTTTTTTAAAATTTGATATAGATACTACACCACATTTTCATTTTTTGTAGTTCACAGATTATCACAAAGTAGTTGATGCTTTAGGCGGCAAGGGAATAATTTTGTCTGGTGATGACATTACTCATTTGGAATCAAAATTAACAGCAGCTTTCGACTTATCCCAAGGAGGTGATAGTGTTCTTGTGAATGCTCTTCTTGGAAAAACTGATTTCAGATCTGGTAGCATTTCTATATAAATTTAATGTATCAGTGACTTATATAGAATGATGCAGCTGCAGGAATATGTTCTCTTAATGGAGCTATTTCAAAAGTTATTTTCACATAATGAATAAGCTACATTTGAATAAATCTTTTGTACCTATATTTTCATCTTCATGTTATTACTTATGAGTAAAAAAAAAAAAAATTAACTAGCAGAAAATGATTCACAGGAAGATACATATTATCTGTTTAGGAGATTTAATATTGTATAAATATTCAGTCTCCCTTAACAAAAATGTAGCTGAAGTTTTAAAGCTGAGAATTGGATTATAAATTGTTAGGGAATATTATATTTGTTGTCTTTAATTCAATCAAATATTTTTAAATGGGTTTTAAAACCCACCATTTTGCTAACTACTGATGCATTTTTATTGTATGTTTTTCATTGAACAACAAGTTAATTGAGTTATGTATTCTTTTCTTTAGACTTAATTTTTTTTTAAAGCAAGTTTCAGATCTTTCGAATTAAAATGTTTCTTGGTTGATTGTGAAATATTGTTTAAAATGTAGAAGAATAACTGTGCTGTAAAATAAAATTAATAATTACATTCTCTTTATTTTTTACACTATTATTATATATATATCATTTAATTCAATATTTTTATAGTGATTATCTTGCAATTGTTAATACTGTTTAGTGTCATATATTGTTAATGTTTTGATTAACGATTATTCTTAGAAATGTTTTATTTCTTTGTATATTCACATATTGATCTTCATTTTAAAAACAAAATATGGTTTTATAGCTATAAAGGTTGTGGGTTTATTTTTCTTTCTATTCTGTAATGAAATTTTGTTATTTTATGTACTGTGCTCAGTGTCCTCTTAATTCATTGTGTTTGTGGTATGTCTATATATATAAATGTGGGAGAAAATGAATGTGTCAGTATTAATTATTTTTACATTGAGTTAGGCTATATACACACACGATTGTATTTCCTTCAGTGCCGATTTTTGGCAAGTTTACTTAAATGTTTTTTTTTAATGTTAAAGTAGGGGAGAAATACAAGTTTTGATCATAAAAATGTTAAATTTATTACTTTTATATCTAATAGAATTTTACATTAAATTTGTACTGCCCATTATTAATAGAACTTCAATGATCTATACAAAAATGATACATATTCGTTTTTATGTGCTAGTTTCCGGGTTTTTTTTTTTTTTTTTTTTTAAATCATGCTCAAAGATTTTTTGTAAAATGGAATTATAAAAACATACCTCCTTTTTTTTTTTTACATATTTCTGTAAACAATTTTGAAAGTGCTTTGATAAAGTTAACCAAATATTATGTATATAACTCTTACTTATTTTATGAGAAAATAATGCACAGTATACTTTTTTTAAATTTTTTTTTTTTTTAAACTGATGCAGTGTTAAATACTTAAAAAGAAACTAAATCCATGAGTGATTAATACTAGAGCCCTGTATAGTGATTGTTTTAAAATTTCTGAAAACTATTGCCCTTGATGTCCTAAAGAAGCTTAAAGAATGGCTGAAATTGTTTCATTATGACTGAATCTGTAATATTAAGTTATCAGGACCTACATTTCCTTAGCATGGAGACTTTCAAACATATTGAAACCTCTCCAGCTCTTCATAATCAAGCTATTAATTTTTTTTTTTTTTTTTTGATCTTTGACTTTATATTAGTCCTCCGTATGTATAATATTGCATTTGTAAGTATAAAAATCAATGGAAATTATTCTTTAACAATCCTCTTCACTGTAATAAATCAGTATTCACTCAGAATTTCATGAATGTGGAGTATGATTTTTAACAGTATTTAGCTCTAATTCGTGAATCAAAAATATCTTAAACACCTGAAAATTACAAAAATGATGCTATAAATATGTATTTCTATACCAGGGTCATAATTATGATTTAAATACTGTTAACAAATATCTCTGAATCATTAATTAAATATGACATGTTGTCAAAATTCTTATGTGATTACAACCTAAGAAAGCATAAAATAACTGAATTTTTTTGTATCATTTATTGACTTTGATCACAATTAAGATTTGTTTAAAATGTGGAACTAGTATTGTAATTTTAGAACCATTTACTATTCCATAGTAAATAATTTTTGGAGAAGAGCATGAAATGCATAAATGATTAGTTAGAAAAAAAATGTTCATGAATATATTAATTAAATTTGATGTTGTGTTGAAAAGATTGTAATACTCTTGTAATTTTCATAATAAAGTATTTTTTTAATGTAACCAAAGTCTTTCCATTTATGTTAAATAGAGATTTGTGCATAACAAATTGTAAAGTGATACTTTAATTTTTTATGGGATTGTTATAAATTCTTTCATAAGCTCGTCGCAATTCCCTATAGAAATTATATCTGAATTTTTTGAATTTGTGCCGAGTTCAAAAACTCAATAAAAGAAATCTAAAGCTTTAAAATAGATTTAGAAAATTAAAAAATTATGTTTTAAATTTCAGTACTATATCCCTTTACTCTTGCAATAAGATATTTTAATTTGTTATTGGCTTATTACGATAAATTATTTTTTTTCCATTTTTATTATTAGTGGCTGTATTAATGTTCAGTAAAATTAAGCTGGCAAATTTCTGCTATGTCTATGTGCACAGTTCTAGTTCCTCTGAAATGAGTATTTTTTTAAATCGATAACATATCATTCTTGTGTGGATCCACTACAAAACCAAACTATTTTATCAAGCCATCCTTTGTAAAATTCAGTTACATCTATTATATATAAATATTTTTAAAATAATACATAACTAATTATTCTGGTGAGAGTTTCGTGCCATAATATTAAAATTTTAATCACAGTTTACTGCTCAAGTCATTGATGTGATAGTATGTGTAATTAAACTTTATTTTAAAATTCAGTACAATGATTACAAATTAAATTGTAGGCATTTTCTGAAATAATGTACCAATACGACTGCCACTTCAACAAACTACATAGTAAAAACACCTTGTTCTAGTTAATGTTATAATTTTAAATTCTCTCTTTCTTCATAAATATAACGAATGCTTAAAATGATCTTAATGAACGCTTGAACTTGACAAATCAAAACTCTTCTTAAAATCCCTCTTCATTGTTTTGTATTATTTTTCTCCTTTATCTAATTTTCATGTATTATAAAAAAGTTTATAGTAAGTGTGCCTTATATAACACAATATCTCACATTCTCCATCAAGGCCCTGCAAATTCTTAACATAACTCTGTTAAATTATGTATATGCATCTCTAGAGACACACAAAATTTCGAAGGGGCTTGCAGCTTTAAACAAAAATGGTAAAATAATCTTTACAATATAATATAATTTCAAATACAACCTCTAATATCACTATGTCATATTTGCAAATAAAGGCCATTGCTATGGATAAACTGTGAAGAACATGAACCACTATTTTAATACAAAAATGGTTACTTTGAAAAAGTAAATCTTTCAGTTAGTAAAATCAAAACGGTTAAGTTTGAACTAACGTTTATGAGGCTCGATCTGAAAATTTCTACTGTAAAATCAGTTGTGCTATAACTATTCTTTCTCTAATTAATAGTTAAGTTTTATTTGAAATATATTTACCTCTGATGTGCACCTCCAACATCAGTTCTTTAAAATAACAATTAAAATAATTATTATAAATCCCTCAAATCAACTATTTAACATGAAAAATATTTTTATTTATAAACAAAGTTCACTTCTCTTAATGCCTTAAATTCGGAAAACTTCTGATCAGGAAATGGCATAGTCAACATTTTTATAATCATCAATTCCATAATTTAATCAACTTCATGTTTTTATATGTTGCTTGAAAAAGGAAAAGAAAAAAAAACTGCTTTCATATATATTGAAAAGTTCCAATAAAATGAAATCATATATGAAATTAAAGCGATTAGTAAAAGTTGAGATAAATTGTAAAATTTAGAGATGAGTTTGCAAGAAGAAGCAATTAATAATACAAACTGAAGAATAACACCTGAGTTTGTGGATCAGATATTGTAAAAAGATAAGATAATGTTTTATTTTAAGAGAAAAATAATTTTGAAAACATGGTATCGTGAGAATTTTGTAATGTTTCAGTCAAAGGATATGAGATACAGGACTCTTCTGGATGTAAGGTCCAATTTCTAAAGAAAAACATGCAAGAAATTATTTTTAAAAAAAAACAGTAATTATCTTTACATTTATTAAACTCAGAAACATAAAAATAAAGGGAAAAAACTTAAAATTTTCAAATTAAAACCTTTGAGTCATTGTATCACCTTATTTTACCATGCAATCCATACTAAAAATAATTTTATGAATAGATTTAAATTTTAAACCAAAGCATCAGTATCTCAAAGAATTTGTAATGATGTATATTTTGATTTAATACAATAAATTTTATTTCTGCATTGATTTCTATCATTAACATGGGGAATTAAATGCATAATTTAATTTCTACAACAAATTAAGGAATATTTATTTCCACAATGGAGAGAATTTCGTGTAATATAACTATTTAAAACCGTTTGAAGTACCAAACAGCACACTTCACAAAAATATTAGATAGGATTTCTGCTAAACAAAGAATTTCGATTGAAATTTTATTTCACACGGTTTCACAATTCTTAACACACAATTTTTTAACTGCATTAACTATGCTGAATTAAATTTTTAAATGAAAACAGATACCAATGAACAGATAAACCTGGATAAAAGATATGATAATAAAGATTTTATACACACACATGATTTTAATAAGATAATCACTTTATGAAAATTCTTATATTTTTTTAAAAAAGAAAACTAATCACACAGATTATTTTTTCATATTACAGTTAAATATTTCTTCGTAATATTAGCAATATATAATTAAATATACAATAAATTATTATATTATGAAGTAAATTTAAAGTCATTTTCTTCATGCCTGGTGTCATTTTAAAGAAAATGCATGAAATGTCTGCAAAAACAAATTTTCCCTTCAATAAAACAGAAGAATTCATATAGTAACTTTTAAGGTAAATTAACAAACAAACAGAAAACCTAATTACTACTACAAACAAATATAATCAAATCATAATTTTTTAGGCAAAATATAGTGAATAATATATAAAGAGGTCAAACATTACGAAAAAAATGAGAAGGAAGGATTTTTTTTTACATAATTTGAATTAAAACAAAATACCTTGTCAGTATATCATCAAGATAATATTGCATTCCAAACTGCAAATGTTGCGCCTATAGTCCAAAGTAATAAGAGAGGAAAGTTATCAAAATATTTTTAAAAAATCCGAAAATAATTTGACAATTTGAATAACCTCTTAGTATCTTACAGTTTGAATAATAAAACGTTGTGTGCACAAAGAATAACGTTCACACACACATACATTAAAACAAAAAAAAGCGTAGTTTATTGCAGCAAAAATATATTTCGTTTAAGAAGCTGTCTGTAATGTAAAAGTGTTATAGTCTCTTATTTAATAGTCTAACGGTGGAGGTATTCGGTTGTAGAAGAATTGTCCCACTGTAGCTCATGCATGTCGTAAGAGGCGACTAAAATGAGTACCTAGTGCCTGGTGGTAACAGCCGGGCACCCTACCTCTGGAGATATCAAAAGACCTCAGGGGCATGCCTTCTTTAGGTAGGCATGGACATCCTGACCCCGAGGCGCAATAATGATATTTTTCTTCCACAAGAGGTTCACTCTCTTTGGTAAAAATGGATGTCGCGCCCCCGGGATACTCTTCTATTTTCGACCCTTCTTGCTAACCATTTTTTTATGTTTTCTCCGCACGTCCTGATCACAGCTTTACTCTCACTCACTTTACTAGCTTCACCCTCACTCACTCTACTAGCTTCACCCTCACTCACTCACCTTGTTTGGCGCAGCATGGCCACAACTGGCTCTTGCGTCAATAAAATCTACCAACAATCGCTCACTAACGGTGGAGGGTGCTTTGTAAGAGAGGGAGCGTAAAGGATTTGTTTTGTTTGCTGTTTATGACATACTCTGGATTCTAGAGAGGGGGAACAAGACATGTGCCTATTGCGTGTTCCTTGTGAGGGTGAATAACCCTGAGCATTTAAGTAACTATGAGATTACAATATATATATATTAATGCACAGTTTCAGATAGTTCATTATTTGTGAAGTACCAGCCCTTCATGAAATGTCTATTTGAGAACAAAGGAAAAGATATTATATCAGAAATGAGATTATAATCCAAAGGCGTGATGGAGTGCCTTGGTTATCAAGATAAAGAACGAAAGTAAATAAATATTTGCGTTATTATTTCGTAATCTTATGAACTGAGTATTTGAGAAAAATACGAAATTTGAGTTGAGCTATTAATTTTTGCGAAGGATTTTTTGACAGAAAATAAATTTTTGCGGAGATTTTGGGGAGGGAAAATTCAGTTTTCATGAAATTTGAGAACTGAGAAACTAAAACTGTGTATTTAAATATAATTTATAATTTTGTGCGAGAATAATTTAACAGAAATTTTTTTTTAAAAAAACTAAAAATAAAGTTGACATGGTCAATGTGGCACTCAAAATGAAAAGAAAAATTGTCGCACCTCATTGTAAAGAAATCATGAGGAAAAAGAAAATTTTTGAAGATTTTGTGAAAGGGCTATTAGACGTGATAATTACAGAACGCTTACAAAGAGAAAAGTTACCTGAATTAAAAATCGAATGGGAAAAACTGCGTTTACGAGTAAAGGAAATTAATTTCTTCAATGACTAAGAATTAGGAGTCTTTTAAGAATATGTTTGATAAAGAAAAATAATGAAGAAATACAAAAGGAAATGGAGTTTGGATTATTTAGTTTTTTTTATTAACGTCGCATTAGAAGCAACACGAGGACTATTGGCGACGGACCTCGTAATTTTGAACCACGGTCAAGTGACGAGGACGACACCTGAGCTGGCACCCCCTGTCCAAATTTCCACACCACGCCAACGGGAGGACTTTGGGCCCCGACAGACGTAACATGCATCAGCCCCGGCTACACGGCGGGTCTTTAGCTGCCAATGATCGAACCCGCGACTGAACGAAAACCGCCGGCCACAAATCCGAAGCAATGACCACTAGGCTACCGCGGCCCTAAAGAAAATGGAAAGAGAAAAAGAAAGTATGTTGAAGACTGAACGTCATAGTGTCATAGAAAGTTTGAAAGAAAAGAAAGGAAGGAAAAAGAGGAGATATTGAAGTGTTTAGAAGAAGAAAAACGTAAAAGACGAGAAGAAAAGAGGAGACAAGAAGAATTAAGAAAGCAGGAAGAGCAAAGAAAAAATCTAAATGAAAATGAGTGATTGCCAAGAAAACCATAGCCAAAAAGACAAAAAAGAACTGAAACTAAAATATGAAACTAATTAATACGATCTGAATGTATACGGTTAGAAGTTTGAAAAAGAAATTTCGAAGAAAAAGGGAAAATTTCCAACAAAAAATTAAATGTAAAGAATGATTTAACAGGAAAAGATGTCGAGAACTATCTTCAAACCAGGATAGTTGCTATGAAATGTGCATTAAAAACCTATAGGTTAAACCAACTCTGGTATCGAGGCCTTGTGAAGGAAGGTTCCTTCCCTGTTAGCGGTATTACACTGCGTGTATGTGCGTAATCGTGTTGTAATAGCAGTGTAATACCGATAACAAGGACTCATAGTCCTTAAGTATTGTATTCATTATTGTTATTTAGAACCTTTTGTTACTGCATTTTACGCGAATCATTTTGTAATTTTCAATGATTGTTAATTCAGTATTAAATCATCGAATTTTATCTGAAATTGTAAAAGTATACTTTCATTGATCTCTCTGTGTGTGTAAAGTATGTGGGCCATGAGAAATCATTTTGTGTAAAACTAAGAATGCAACAGTCCAGTCGATTATAATATAAGGATTGGAAAAGATGTTATAGTTTAATGTTATAACCTGACAGTGAAGATCACTTTGTAAACGCGGGAATGCAAAAGATGTATTTTGTTTGTTGTTTACAACACACATATACTTGAAGGAGGGGAGAAGCATGCAGCCTATTGCGTGTCCCCTGTGAATTGAACAACCGTAAGCATTTAAGTAGTTATAAGATTTCAATAAAGAAATTATATATATTAAATCATAGTTTATAGTGTTTATTATCTGTGGAATATCATTTTGTGAGAAATGCTTAATTTATTAAGAAAAACAGTACATAAAAAAAGTTATAAATTACAGTAAATTTCTTTATTCCAAAATCACAGAATAAATGTGGAATAAAGATCCATATAAAAATGTAACTTATTTTTTTATTCAATACATTTATTTGTTATTAATATTTTAGTCAAGTCAATAGAGGGTAAGAGGTATAAGGATAAATATAAATACATACATAAGTTACATTGAATACATGATAATAAAGATTTTTATAAAAATTCGGGAACACAGCCCATCGTCAAAACTTACACAGAAAAATGCAATACACAATAAAGAACAAATGGGCAACATACTTATTCAAAACAAAGTCAAAGTAATTCAGTTTTATTTCAAATCACGAAATCAGGAAAATCTTTTATGGGTCTACAGTTTGTTCTCTGCAAAAAGGTTCTCGTTCAGCGAAAATAAACTCTAATAAGAAAAACACTGGTATACCTTATAAATAAGAATATATTTTTTTCTGTTACCAATACAGTAAAGAGGGGGAATGAGAAAAAAAAAATTAGTGTAAAAAGTATGAGGTAATTAAATAACAGATACAGAGCAAGATTTTAAAATTAAATTTCTCTAAAGGTATTAGTTTTATTAATCGAGAACACTACGCAACTCTTTCTTATTTGTCGGAGATGCTAAGTTTCTTATTGCACGCACCTTTTCAGGATCAGGCTGATGTCTTCCTGAACCTACAACGTGTCCTAAAAATTTCACATGGGGTTTCACGAAATCACATTTCTTAAGGTTCACAGTGAAGTTTAATTCTTCCAACTTCGATAAAATGATGTTTAAATGCTGCAAATGTTCACTGAAATTTTTCGAAAATATGGCGATGTCATCTATATATGCACGGGCGAATTCTCTATAAGGAGCAAGTGCTTTATTCATTACCCGTTGAAAAGTAGCAGATGCATTTTTTAGCCAAAACTCATGACTTTAAATCTATACATTTGGCGATGAGTTTTGAAAGAAGTAAAATCTTTACTTTCTTCCGACATCGGGATTGCCCAATATCCCTTCAAAAGATCCAAAGTAGTTATTACGTTAGCTCTGCCAATCGACTGGATCAATTCTGTTGCGTCTTCCATAGGGAAATCATCCGTTACCGTTGCATAGTTCAACACCCTGTAATCGATGCACAATCTCATGGATCCATCTTTCTTATTCACACAGACTACCGGATATGCAATCTCAGCGTTGCTTTCCTCGATTAATCCTAATTCCAATAATTCTTGGATTTGTTGATCTACTTTTCCCTTCAATGCTTCAGGGATCCTGTACATAAACGGTTTTTTCCGTTCGACGTTCGGCTTTAAATTGATTTTATGAGCATCAACTTTAGCAATGTTTACATTGCCAGTAAACAGTTTTTGGTGCTCACTTAACAATTCTAGCAATTTGGTTTCTTCCTCATCTTCCAGATGGCTTACATCAATATGCTCCAATAACTCTTTCATTCCGGGCCTCAGAGAAGTTGGAGTGGGAAGAACTTCACCAAAGTCTTCATCGTCTTCGAATATCACACCGATTGCATTAACTCTTGGGTAATACCTCCTTATCTTATTCACATGACAATGCCGAATTTTTCCATCACTCAATTTCACTTTATAAGAGTGAGGAGGATTCAAACCAATTATTTCTCCAGGGCCGGTCCACTGCGCGTAGAGCTTGTTCGTTGAATCTGGTATCAATAAGTATACTTTTTCGCCCATCTCAAAACTTTTGGAACGAGCTTTGCGATTGAAATATCTTGCATAAGCTTCTTGTCTTCCGGAGGCAATTAATGACGCCTGCTCAGCAGCCATCTCTAAATTGATCTTTTGTTCTTGTAAGTAGTCAACCACGGATTTTCCTATGTTCAACAGAATGGCAATGTCGCCACACCAGCTTGATTTTAACACACTCAGGGGACCTCTAGCTGTTCGTCCATACATCAACTTGAAAGGTGAAACTCCCGTTGTGCAGTTCGGGACTTCTCTGTATGCGAAAAGCAAGTACGGGATATATTTGTCCCAATTACTTGGATCTGTCCTAATCACGTGGTGCAATGAATTTTTTAATACTCTGTTGTACCTCTCCACGAGTCCATTCGACGCTGCGTATCCAGGAACTGAAAATCGTGGGGTACAGCCTAAGCGCTTCATGAATTCTTGCGTTAATTTTGAAGTGAAATTAGTACCCATGTCGCTAGCAATGACATTTGGAATTCCTGTCCTCATAAATATCTCCATTAACGCGTCGCATGTAGCTTTAGCAGACAACGATCGAAGAGGAATCGCTTCCGGCCACCTGGAATGCTGGTCTATCATAACAAGACAGTATTTGTGTTTTCTGGCCGAAGGTGGGTCAATCTCGCCAATTATATCAACATTCACGACCTCGAAAGGTAAATCTGGTCTAAGAACAGGGGTTATAGGTACTTTATCCGTAGATTTCTCTTGGCTTCTTAATTGACAGTTATTGCAAGATTTGCAATACTCTAAAATGTCCTTCTTCAAATCAGGCCACCAGAAGTTAAAACGAATTCTTTCGCTGGTCTTTTTGAATCCCATATGACTTCCAAAAACAGATTCGTGAGCCAATTTCAATACTTGAGGTCTTCTAATTTTAGGTAAAACCAGTTGAGCCACCTTTTCTCCAGTTACTCTATCGTCGTGGAATAGTAGATCATCTCTCAAGTAAAAGTTTCCTTTTTTCAAATTAAATTGTTTCCATACAGCTTTCAACGTATCACATTTTAACTGCTGATCTCTTAATAATGCTCTTTCACTCACGCGATGTTGATATTCATTCTCCTCCTGCGTGGGAAATAATATTTCCAAACATAAACATTCTTCATTTTCTAATATATGTTTTCCGCTTTCTGCCCTTCCTCTTGTAATGAAATCAGACTTCTGTCCCCCACAGTTTAGTTTTTAGTTTAGTTTTATTAACGTCGCACTAGAAGCAACACGAGGGCTATTGGCGACGGACCTCGTAATTTTGAACCACGGTCAAGTGACGAGGACGACACCTGAGCTGGCACCCCCCTCTCCTAACATCCACACCACGCCAACGGGAGGACTTTGGGCCCCGAACAGATTTAACGTGCATCAGCCCCGGCTACACGGCGGGTCTTTGGTGGCCAAGGATCGAACCCGCGACTGAACGAAAACCGCCAGCCGCTATCCACGACCTTGACCACTAGGCTACCGCGGCCCCCAACTTCTGTCCCCCACAGCAATTTCCATAAATCTCCGATGTTGATTCATCGCTTGTGGTTTCATTTGCATTCTCTTTCAACATTTGATATATATTTAATGGGATAATCGCTTGACCTTGGATTTTATCTGTGATCGCTGCTAATACTTGAATAGGTTTTGAAAATGCTTCGTTTTTCTTGTTCTTTATCCATAATTGAACACTGGAAAGAGAAACTTCTATTTTTTCTCCGAATGCGCTTTTTAAAATTATTTTCCCTTCCTCATTCTTTTCATCTGAAATGAGATCCGAGTTCAACACAGTTATCATCGATCCGGAATCAATTAAAGCCGTTGCACTCTTTCCGTTGACAGCAACTTCAACATATTGGAGATCACTCATAGCTAATTTTGGTTCGCTTGATTCTTTCTTATTTATGCTTTCTAAAAGGAACTCGGTTCGAATTTCTGCAGTCACTGCTTGATCATCTTGCTTGTGTCTATCGATATAACCATTCACTCCCGTCGCTTTGTATCTTTTTGGACAGTTCTTCGCCAGGTGTTGTAATCCACAAATATAACATTCTTTCGT
Organism: Nephila pilipes; assembly: GCA_019974015.1. Lineage (NCBI taxonomy): Eukaryota > Metazoa > Arthropoda > Arachnida > Araneae > Nephilidae > Nephila > Nephila pilipes. The sequence continues at coordinate 63,323 of BMAW01020105.1, forward strand.
TGATGTTTTTATTTCTTCCTTCTTTGGAGTCCTGGTATTTTCTCTTGAATGAGGTGGAATATATCTCCGTACTGGTAAATTTTTCTGTTCTTCCCATGGCGGACGTTTGATAAAAGCTGAATACTCTCTTTGGAAATTTTCTCTCGGTCTTCTGTTGACACTCGCTCTGACATTTTCATAATCGTCTAATTTTGAGGCAATTTGATCCGGTTTTTTGAAATGTGTCCATTCGTCAATAAAATGATCATACATTTCTGGCGGAGTTCTCCTTTTGATTTGGTCAGTAATCATCAAGTCGCACAAATCTTCAAAAGTGTTAATCTGTAAGCCTCGAATCCATTCGTGAAAATAGTTCGTCAGTTCGTATGCGAAATCACTCCAAGTGATATCTTGTTTTTTCTGATGCTTCACAAACATTTGTCTAAATTTCTCTGGTGTTAACTTATATCTTTTCAGGAGAATTTCTTTCACCTTATCGTAATCGTTCGTGATTTCTTCGTTTTCACGTGCGATGATGTGTGCAACATCGTATGGCAATAATCCGATCAAATGAGAAGTCCAATTTTCCTTTTTGATTTCAACTCTTTTCGCTTGTCTCTCAAATAACACCAGATATAAGCTAATATCGTTGTTTTTCGGATCGAATTTTGGGAGAAAGTTTTGCAGCTCTACTTTCGATTTAAAAACGACTTCTGAATTAGTTGTTTCGCTTATTCTAATTCTTTCGTTTTCTAAGCGTAATTTCTGGATTTCAAATTCCATTTCTTGCGTGCGTTTCCTTTCATCATCTTGTCTTTTCCTTTCATCCTCTTGTTCTTTTCTGTGTTCTATCTGCGTATTGAGCAACTCTCTAACAAATTCTTCCTCATACCCTTCCAATTTCAAAATAGCATTCTTCAATGCCATTACTGTCATCTCTGAAACATTCTCGATGCCCATTTCTCGAGCGACGTATTGCAAGTCCTCTTTTTTCCCTTTCGCTAGGAAAGCCATTGCGATTCGCAAATCCACGGAATCAGAATTTTCACAAAATTCACTCAATTCCGAACAAACTCAAAACTCACTATATCCTACCGACTGCGCCAGTGTAATGTTTGATTGTGGTTCGAAGATATAGTGAAATGAGTTACGCCTTTTAAAACTTAACAAAACTTTATTTAAAGATTAAAATAGGCTCGTAGCACTCCAAGGGAGGCCTAATCAACTGCTCCCCTGCTACTGAGACCTTCAACTCACTCTACAAAAAACTCACTTTTTCTCCCTCCTCGAGGGCGGTACTGCCAGCGCCGCGTAGCGGAGGCTCTGAACTATTGCTTGGAGGGGAGGGGAACACTACATTATTAATAACACGAATCACATAAATTTTGTACCACTTCTACAGGAAAAAAATCAATACTTCAAAATGGAGTAAAAATAAAGATATGAAATATTATAAAATTGTGCAAACATATAAAACTGACGAGAGAAATCCTTACAATAAGGATGATGAAAGTTAATTTCATATAAGAAATTAAAGACTTATAAAATAGCTTTATATTCGTGTGATGATTTGAACAAATGAATAAAAATTTTAAACTTTATTTCAAAATACCTCGTGACGGATGCATATTTGTTTCATTTAAGCTTATCCCTATTGAAATAGCGAAAGAAATTTTCAAAATTCAATTTTATAATATTTTTTTTTAAAAAAAAGGATCACCTCTTCCGAAGAATTGCATCTTACAATAGTATCAGCACTATTAATATACAATCTGATAAATAACATTTTAATGAAAACCATCATTATCATTAACAGTAATTGTTTAAAACAAAAAAAAAATATTAAGAATAAATACGCAAAAAAGGTAACATGTTGCATATAACAACAATGTCCAACCTTTTAACTTTCCTATGCAACAGAGGAAGAAGAAAGAAAATTGTTTTGGGCCATACATTACAGTAACAATGACTTATGAGTGAAGAAAAATAATATATAATTAACATACTTTAGTAATATAATTTTCATTAATTTACTATCCATGTAAAAGACAGTATCATGCAACTACCGAAATGTTTAACATTGTTTTGAGACTAATATCTGGTTGAAGGAAGTAGCAGCAAGTTGAAGTAATTTCTTAATGGGCTCTTCAGAGATTTTAGTTTTTCGTGTATTTCACTATAGAATAACTTCTCACAAATGTTTGTACCTCAAAACAGTTATAACATAAATAGGACATGATTATGGAGTGAGTGATATTTTTCTTTGTCTCGGAAGGCATGTCTTGCAGATATCCATCAAAGATCTGATATTTTTTCTTTAATTTGAATGACAAATTGCTTTCCTTTGAAAGTTTACAAGCAGTATGTCTATATTAACATAAAATGGAGTCGCAAATATATGAAAAGATTGATGATTTTCAAGGAAATCTTGGTACCTGTTCTAAGTTTCTGTGTGAAATCAAAAACCAAGGCTGCGTATTATTCGTTGTTCACTAGACAGCGTTAATGAATTATATGTTTTGCCTTGATTTGAGATTTTGCGCCATAGTTTCAGTTTAATTCCGAAAGCTATTATAGTTTAAAATATTGTATTAATCATATAGTTTTCACCTCAAAAACACGTTTCCCATATTTAAATAAACGTCCAAATCTACTAAAAATACCAAATCCGTGAGACAGTTTTCACAGTCCAATTCAAGCAAAATTTCTGTTTTTGAATGTATGTATGAATGGTTAAATCATCATACTAAATCATTTTCGTATGTTATGATGATTTAACCATCTCAAAACCGAAAAGTAAATGATATCCTCATAATCAGCACCTATAAATTTAAAAAATTCTTCTATTGGCGATAGTTCAATACTTTAGTCCTTTTGAAAGGCACAGACTTGACGACAATTTGTATGACATTATTTATTTTTAAAATTATTGCGAATAAATTTTCATGATATACTACACAATGATATACATATGATATACTACATAAAGATATATATAATGATATAATATCATACATTTATATTGTCTTATAAAAATTTTACAAATCCATCTCTTTTTTTTTATCACTCGTCACTGGGGCACTGCCAGTAATTATACCAGATATGTTCACAATGGACAAAGAACAGAGATGGAATGTATTTTTCGTACTTTGTAAAAATCTTCTTAATTTAGTTATGCCTTTTAATGATACTCAAGAGTCGTTCCTAAAGTGCTTCTTAAAACTTGAATCAGGGTCCCATTTAAGTCACGTAATTAAAATTGAGAGTGTAATGATTTTAGTTAAAAAAAAAAAAAAACCACAAAAATCTTTAAAATTTTCTGAAAATAAAAATTTTGATTATAAAATCTTATGAAAATACGGTGGCTCTCCCCTCTCTCTCTCGCACACATTATTGGCAGTAAGTTATACGTATAAAAATCTGTTTGAGTTTTCTGGATTTTAAAGGTATAATTTTTTTTAATTATTTTTAAATTAAAATTATTAATAGGTGTATAAATATTTTAGATTCTTTTTTATGATTTCATTAGTATATTTAGGTCCAAGGGAATATGTTTCCTTTGTTAGCTTTCTTTCTTTTGGTTGAATTTTTGCTTTGTTCTAGTATCCTCCTTAATATTTCGTTTTATACCATTTTGTTATTATATAATTCATTGAAGTGTGTTGGTTGGATCCATAATACTGGTATAAATACACATTATTCCATTCCAAAGTATAGAACAGTATTAATTACATTTTCTCTATTTTTTGTTCTCACTTGTTTCTTTCCTTACTTTGCTATGATTTTAATATTGAATTAATACTAATTTATTCTATTTCTGCGAAGTCATAATGTCCATTGGGACGATGCTTGCCAGAATGCGCTGCCCAGATGGGCTCTGACCTCCGTTCAGATGATAATTGTGGGAAATAACATGACTTTGGTTTTCACACTTGCCCAAAAGTTAAATTTAAAAAGTGATTGTTAAGAAATTACATAAAGGTTTTTAAGTTTCTGGAAGGATTAAATGAAAAAAAGAAAAGTTAGAATTTATTAAGAAATAAGTTATGCAGGAGAAATTTAAGCGGGTCTGCCCGTCGTGGAGCAGCAATAATTAGAGAGGGAGTTTGACAGGTGAGTCAGCGGGTTGACTCGCCAAGAATATCTGTTATAGTTACGACTAGAGCGGAGCGTTTTTGCCTTCGACTTAATTAATGCCCAAAGACGATCGGTAGCCGTTGTCAAGACAGCTTTGTGTATGAACGTTAATTGTGTATACACATCATCTTCTACAATATCATGTTCTCGTATGCACATATACTTTCCTACTTGAAATCGTCTTCTTTTCTATTCCCTATCTCTTCACCAAATTTGAATGATTTGTTCTAAAACAGCCTGTATATATAGTTATAAATTCGACTATATAGCAACACAATGAGCTATTAATAAAAACGACTTTAAAAATCGGTAATACAATCATTTGATGAAGACAGTATCTTACCTGCTACAATCAGCAAACTTCATTACATTTTACGAGGTGCTTCGATAATTAAATTCGATTTATCCAGTAGCAGCTCCAATCATTCAAAGCGAAGGGTGTTATTTTAACATAAGAAATTATATATATATATATATATAAATATATATATAATTTTCGATAACTTGATCACATTCCCTTGTCTGATAAAGAGTTCTTAAAATGAATGTTATATTAATTTCTGAAATATAAATAATTTTGCTGGAACGCACCACTCGCAAAAATCATTATAAAAGAAATGGAAATCGCTAGACTGAGAACTTCTTTTTCCATGTATAGTTAGTTTATGTTGAAGTAGGCAAGAAATGGCTATTCTTTTCAACACAGAAATTCCTTTGTTAGGCTTGATGAAAACAAAAACAATGAAAATAAAAAATTTCCGCAAGCAAAAGTATCTGTAACAATTCAGTCATACCTTTACAGTATACTTATATCCGATCATAATGAGGATATTATGAATCAGTGATTTTTAATGAGTACCACGCACAAACTCGGCACTTTCAAATGCTAAAAAACATCCCTCACAAAGCGACATTTGACATAATCTTTAATTGAATACGCCGGTACGAAACTCGGATAGGAAAAATATAAAGCAGAATCTTGAATCAGAATTCTGATCAATCAAAACAATAGCAGTACTGGTGTGAGGAGAAAAAACTAAAATATAGTCGTAAACTATTATTAAATCAACCAACATTTTATTTTAAGAATAAAAAATATTGTATAACATGTCATTTACATGACTTAATGATTACGAGCATGAACATCTAAATATTATTTTTATTTAATTTAAATACATTTTATACCTTACAGTATTAATAAAAGTTGCTAGATAAAAGAGTATTTTTAAATTTACCTGAATAGTACCAACTTTTCCTAATCGAACAATACTGGCAATAATAGTTCTTAAGCAGTTAAATAGGTACATTTTGCCGACTTTATGGCTAGGAATCTTCAAAGCAGCACAAACGATTGCAAACACAATTGACTAGAATTAAAATTTGGAAAAAAAAATTATTTTTGACTTAAAATAAAAAGAATTCAATCCATAGTTAAGATAATAAGATTTTGATATAGGAAAAAATCATCCTAAAAGAACAGTAAATGTTCTTAGAAATTTTAGAAGTTTTTACCCATAATTTTTCGTAACGCGGTCCATAATAAGTCACTTAAAACATGCGCGTTGTAATTTTTATAACTCTTTACATGTTTTTATATAGTTAGTTTCCTTATTTATTCATAAATTTATTACATTTTTAGAAAGAATGGTTTCTTCTAACCTAAATCTCCATGCTGCTGAATTAAATGTTTTAAATCCTGTAATACACATATTTTGAAATTTGTATTTATCTATTTAATCGTATATGTTTGGAATTCAAGAGAAGCGACTCCTGAAATAGTTTAACATCCCTCGTCAATAACTGTAAACTAATTAACATTGTAGCATTTTAATAAAATTTTCATGAATTGAGTGTATTGCAATGAGACGTAATACAATTAATTTATCTTTTTTTTTCAACTTTCAAAATTTTACGAAATTTATCAAAACGAAAGAAATAATAAATTTCATGGTAGTCCATTATAGTTCGTAATAATAGAAAGCCAGTTCTAACAGCAATTCAAAGCTATGAATTCCCTTCTAGAAGTTTCATGGCAATCACAAGAAAATATGTTATCCTTTTATCTTAAATCCATTGTATCTATTATCTTTAATATGATCACATTTAAGTTTAATAATAATTTAATTTCCTAATTTTTCCCATTCTCTCATTTAAAAGTAAAGCGTTCATTCTTATTTCCTGATATGATTCTTTTTTAACTTTAATTTATGCAATCACGCTCTTAAAATCTGCAAAGTCAGCTTTTTTCCCCGCTCCAAACTTATAGGGATGATCCCTACCAGATTTAAGGTCTACATTTAGATTCCCTCGAAATCCCTCCATCCATACCACATGGTCTCTGACGTTTATAGTGAATTTTCCCTGATATGTAACAAAAAACACAGCGAAACCCTCTCATCTTGCTTACTCTTGCTTTTACAATCATGCTCTCATAATCTATATCCAACAGCGGAGTTGTGTAATTCCCGCCGTGTGGAAATGTGTGGTCTGTCTCAGCTACAATAAAATAATTCTAGGAAAATGAAATTGGCTTCGACTGTTGTTTTATATACTTAATGGTACAGTACAATTTAAAAGAAAGTCTTTGCATTTTATATATATGTATATAAGTTCAATTTTACTTATAGAAGCTTTTATATTCATTTTTAAAACATTTTAATTTTTTTTATTTTTTCCATTTTGTAATTTTGCAACATAGCAATTGCAAACTTTTATTTTAAATATTCAAGAGCGTTCGAGTTAAATAACACGAAATGCATTTTGTTATCAAATAGTGTTTTTCTATAATGGTCATCCGTCCCACCATACGGCATACGGAAAGTTTGGGTACGAAATCAAATATCTCTTTCGCAAAACGGAGTAAAGAAATAATTACAGTAATAATTAATAGGGAGTACCTAGGAAAACACGGCATCAAATGATAAACCACATACTTCTATTTTCAAAGCCTTTTTCGTTATATCTTTGTTCTTGGTAAGCATTTTTGTTTTGAAGTAGCTCAGGAAATTTAAATAATCAAAAAGGTATTCATAATTTCTGACTGAATTAAAGAGAGAAGACTAAATGTAGTTTTGGAAGTTACACTTTGGTTTCGATTTCGAGAAATTCATTTTCAATAGTTCCAATTTTCCAATTTAAAGTTACTTCATTTATTACTATTTTTACAATAATCATCTTCTATGTCTTATTCACAATTATTATTACGTTCATTTTTTTAAAAATTTTAATAATCACATTCACGGTAATCTGTTTCGAAATTATTATTTTCTGTTAATATTTTCATATAAATTCTGTACCATTTCTTCGTTATTTTTAGAGTTTCTTAAGCTTTGGTTGAATTTAAGTGTCACTTTAAAGGAAGGTTTCACTAAAAATCCCAAGAGAGTGAGCTTTATATAAAGTAGAACACTGAGGATGTTTACAGACTGAAGTAACTGAATATGCCATAAAGAGTAAGTACTATAAAATGTCGGTATAAAGCTATACAATAATACAATAATTTTTAAAAAAGTTATTATTGAAAACTTACGAGATGACAATGGATTTTTTCATCATCTGAGAGATCTTTTAGTTTTTCAATTAAAGGCAATTGGAAGACTTTGCAAGATGTAGCCAGAAAAGATTTTCCCTAGAAGAATATATATCAATAAAATTATAGTATTAAATGTAATAAACATTACACAAGGAATAAGTATTTCATAATAATGCTTTATCTTTCTTTCTTGGCATAAGAAACCGAGCTCACCGATCATGGAGCCATGAAACCGATATCCTGGGAACGCCGTCATTCCCATACGCAGAGTATTTATTAAAAAATCTAAGAAAAATTCTATTACAAAGGTTTACCAAGAAGACCTTACAGGCAAGCGAACGAAATTTGTATTGGCCTTCGGAAATCTTTTACAAAAATTTAATTGCAAATTAAAATTGCTCACAAAAGAATTCATATTTCAAAAATAATAGAAATATATTTTCACTCATAAATTTAAAGAATAACGTATGTACAAACAAACATTCACAGTGGAACATATGTAAAAACATTAAACACATTTATAGATTAACATATACACAAGAGCAAAGGCAAAATCCGACTCTTCAGAACATGCCAAAGCTCAGAGCATTTGGCCCTAAGAACAATTTGTGGGAAGCAGACCAGCAAAAAACACAAGATTACTAATGGATTATAAATTTCAAAGAGATTTAAACGTAAGAGAGGAATCAGAAATATTTCACGCTATTGTAATACAATTAACAAGTTTTGAATAAATTAAAGGATTTTCATTCATAAATGATAACCATAAGGATTTGAAACGAGTCATTAGATTGAAGTAAATAGAAATATTTTGCATAAGAGCAGTGGTACACTTAGTGGTAAGCATCTCCAAATAGCTACACATGAATTATTGGGATTATTTTTAATTTCGAACCGATGTAAGTTAAGCGATAAATGGTCTATGGTTAATTAAAAACGGAAAAATTAAGATAAAGGATACATTTTAATGCTGGGTTTGGTTAAGTAGTTTTTGACCTGTAATCAGGAACTAATAAAACACCAGTAGATCTCCCAGTTCCTTGAAAGATTTTCATTCAGAATGTTTAAAAACACATAAAAAGAATACCTGTAGTTTACTGGCTCTATGAGAAACATGATTCAAAAGCGTAGAATTATGAAGAGAATCTAAAAGAATCACTTTTTTCACGTTATCAGCATTTTCATAAGCAGCTCTTACAAACGGAATACAAGACGAACCTGTCACGACAGTAAATAAGAATAAATTTCTCCCATCATTCAACATGTATTTATTTATTACTATTTTAACAAATTATTAAATGATTAAAACACATATTTTTACACCACAAATAAGAAATGAATTTAATTTAACAATGAATCAATTATTTCAGGTTTTTATTCTTAACCAAGTAAACATTTTAAAATTTTTAATTAAATTTTTATTTTTAATCCAGAAATAGTAAGATGTAAGAATATATTTTTCTCTTGGTTTTCAAAGAGAAAGAATAAATAATAAGAGTAAATGTTTATTAAATTATTTTTATATCAGTTATTTAAAAAAGCAGCAATTGTTCTTTAAAAAAAATTGATGATTTAATTCCACAGTTGATAAAAATAAAAGTGAAAGAATTGTTACTCTACGGAATATTAAAATACCCCTGTATATCAATGCACCATAAAAATCTGACTTGCAGAGAAATATCATTCGACACATTAAGAAACATCAAATGAGCATAATTATTTGTATGCATATACAAGGAAATTCAATTTTTTCCTGAAATCTTTTAGGTGAAAATTTTGATTATGAAATTTCAAATAGTATCAAAAGAACCATTTATTTTATTTGACATATATAAATAGACTTTTATTACTACTATAGAGTCTTGCAAATTCTTATGAAACATCTTGATCATAGTTTATAAATGTAAAAAGAAAAAATATGTTTAACTTAAGAGGAAAGCTGTATAAAATGATATTGAATTAAAATACGCTCATCATTAAAAAATTCATTTAATGGTACATTACAGGCTGCTGGGCTTGAAACATCTGAATAAATCAATTAAAAAAATAAACAAGTTTATCATATCAAAGACAATACAAAAATTTTTGTATTGTCTTTGATGTAATGTTCTGAATAAACTTGAAAGTTTTTGAAAATCACATATAGTTTGAATCAGAAATGGGGGATACCACTTAAAATTATTTTTAAACTAATAAAACGATATTAATTTTGATATGATCTAACAAGATTGCATTCAAGAAAATTAATTTTGATAGACTTTAAAAAAATATTGTTTTTTTTAGCAACTTTGCTACATTGCGTAGTAATTTCAAAACAACACTAATCAGCTGTATACTAGGATAACCATTCACATCCAGTTTTTATCTTGAAAATCACGTTCACGTCAGAAAAAAATTGTTACGGTATTGTTGAAATTATTAAGGTAATAAAAGAAACGTTACAAAAGGCCGATACTTTAATTATATGTCTATAAAATATAATTATGATTCTTCTTATGAAATAAAAAAAGTTTTGAAGAACAAATTGATCAAAATTCAAGGAATCAACAATTTACACCAATCGTTGAAGGGGGGGGGGGGAAAGAGCTGCACCCTATAAGAAAATGTATGTTACGAAATTGTTTCTCTGTTAGGTATGCAAATGATTGAAGTGTCAGCAGCGTCGGCGCTTTTGATATCAGCAAACCCATTACTTTTCGCGCCACTAAGAACCCTTTAAAAGATTCTCCGAAAGTGCATAGTTTTGAGTGTTTGGGTTTAATTTACTACTTTTAAGTTCAGATTGCCTTTGACAAGAAAATAAGAGACAACTGAACATCTTTGAGAAGGGTTGCTTCGTAGGACTGCATGAAGGCGGATGGACATTCCTACAGATTGCGCGTCATATTTCGTCGCGCAGATGTTACAGTTTCACGCTGTAGGTGGGGGATCGGATACAAGCAAGTTATCGTTTACGACAGAGATATTCAAACTTTTAAACTTCGGTGAACCCTTCGAGCTTACTATTTTCTTGAAGGAACCCCTTGATCAAAGAGAGGAAAAAATAGGATATAAAAGCGTTGCCCTACTTAAATTTATAAAATTATTATTGCATCTCTATTTTATCACAAAAGAAGCGTCTCAATAAGATAATGAATGGTAAGACAGCTAATGGGTATTGGCGGGGGGGGGGGGGGGTTACTAAAATATATTCTATGTATAATAAACAAAAGCAACGATATTTTAAATTATAACAAATTAATAAAAAGAAGATTTTTTTAATGACTTGGTTGCGATTGTTTTTTATTACAAAGTATTTTTACGTTTGGAATAATTGTTGAAATCTGAAACCTAATGCCATCTTCTGCATTTATCGGTTTTCACGATTTTCGCATACATATGTTGAAACATATGACATTAGATGTGTCACAGCTCTTTTGGCAATTTCAGGGTATTCTTCTTCTAATGTCAATCCAAATATGTGTAATATCAACTTGATTAAAATTTAGTTTCAATTGAGTGTCGGTCGATATATCTATTTGTTGTTCTCTTTCTTTTATTGGTAGTTTGGAGGTGTCACAGTCTTGAGAAAGAGTTTGGATCCAAGATAATTTTTCTTTTTGAACGAGGAAGTATTCAAGAAATGTTTTTTGCTAATGTTAGAACAAACTAATTTTTACATTTTTATCGAGATTAGCCTTACTATCTACTAAAATATTATGCAAATCAGGAAAGCCTTCAATATTATTTTTCAAAATGCAAACTGCCCAAAATTTCAATTTTACTTTATATCTTGTAAATAGTGAAATAAGCGGACAAATAAGTGAGCGATTCTTCACCTGAGCAAAAAATGGAGACTTATATGTGAACTTATGTGCCTCGGTTAATGTACATGAAGCACGTGACTTTTACAAAATTTCAAGTTTTATTTTATCCATAAAATGTTTATTTATGTTTAATTTTACAATCAAACTTCATTTAAGAACTCGATCTTTAATAAAAATTAAAATTATACTAAAATTTTGCCATTTTGATTAAACAAAAAGGGATCTCTGGCGGGACCCCTGTCAAAGTTCTTGGGAACCCTAGAGTTCTAGGGCCCTATACTTTTCATTTTTTGTGAAATCGCAGCTCTGAACAACACCTAGTAGAAATTTTAAAAAAATAATTAAAAAAATCTTTTAAACAACATTTCTTCTCACTTGGGCAAAAATTACAGTTGGGATGGATTCGAAACTTAGGAAAATTTATAATATTAAGATTTATATGAAGCAACAATCCGGATCATACGAAAAAAAAAAAAAACCGAAATAATGAGGAAGAAAAAATATTTAATGTGTATCAATATGCAACACTATCGAAAAAATTACTTATATAAATATATTTCTACTATTTATAAAAACATAGTAGAACACTACTATAATTTTTTTGGCATTTAACTCCCTTTTTTATTCCAGTTTTGTGAAACACAGATTTGTGTAACACGGAATTTTTCGCTCAGAGCGTAATAAGCGTGTTATATACGGTGTTTAAGTGCATATAAATATATCTAAATGTGTATTACCTACAAATAGCTTAAAGTAGATTAATGCATTTTATTAGATTTAAATTTTTTTGCTGATAATTCACCTCAGAGATACTCGTAATTATTTTTATACTAGACCTTTTATATATTTTAGTAATATATGCTAACTAAAAATTTCTGTATGAATGTATAGTCAGAGCTAAAGTATGTTGTAACATATGAAGAGAAATTTAGTCATGAGAAAATTATATCGATAATTTATCAGTTTCATTAAGATCACAGCAATTTGTATATATTTAAATTTCCTATTGGATTGAGAAACAAAACACATTTTGGATGAAGCATCAAAAATGTTAAAAATCACACAAAACTGTGCAACAGAGGAAATCGTGCCCACAAAGTATATTCCAACCAAAATAATAAATACCTGCATTTTCAAGACAGCTCAGAATAAATACTTTTAAAGCATCTATAAAATGAGACAACATGTTAAAAGCAATGAAATAATGAGTACTACTCTTAATATAATTAAGTACAAACAGGTATTTTAAGACGCATGAGAATAAAATTCAAGTACACTTTGTTGATTCAATCTTGAAAAATTGTGTTACCTAAATATTGAAACAAAAACAGTAAATTTTTCAATTTTAAGTCTTTTTTTTTCCATATCTTTTATTCAAGGCTGTATTAATCATTGCCACACCTTATGGGTACTTGTTAATTTCCTCTCTGTAAACAAATTATATAAAACAATATTAGACAATAAAAAATTAGGTGCTTATTCTTTATGGTATTCTTAATCTCCAGGTTAATGGAAAATACTATCCCACTGATATGTCTATATTTTAAGTTTTAGTTATGTAAAGTAATATTATAAATAATATGCAACACATACATTTAATAAAGAAATGTTCAAAACAAGATGAACTTTACATCTCAAAGAGAAAGTTAAACACAGCATGTTTTTTGAATCTGCTTAAATAAGTAATATTTATGAAATTCTACAAATTTACAATATTCTTTTTAATAATAAATTATAGTTATGTATAAATATTAATATGTTAATTATTATAATTATTAATGTTTTTTTTACAAATTTGCAATTATATTTAATTATGAATTATAGTTCTCATGTATAATTATCAATGTTTGTAATGATTTAAAGTAGTCTTAACAGAAATTATTGTTTAACTGTTAATTGCCTAAAAACAGTAAATTAAATTTAAGGACAGAAAAAAAATTTGTTAAAAAAAGAAAATTCACTCTAAATTTTGTTGACAAAATTCTTTCTCACAACTATTTTATCAAGCATTTTCTAATAAAAAAAATTTAAGATTTATTTATTTATTATCTGACTCTCAATAAGCAATCATCTTTTCTTAACTTATTCACAAAGCATTATTGTGTAAGATAAAAATTACTTGAAAGTGATGAGCTATATTACAATACAAAAGTAAAATCAGAAAAAAGATATTAATTTTTTACAAAAAATATTTTCTGTTGCATTAAGCTTTATAGAGTCATGATCACAATTTTACAGTTTTCCAAATCATGACCAGCAAAAACTGATACTTATATTTTGTCCTTGAAAATCTGACAATATTCTACAAATGCTTAAAGGAGTAAATTAAAATTCATCTGTTAAATTCTTATAGGCTTATGAGTTTGCAAGTTACATTAGCATTGATTAAATCAAATGCAAAATTTTTCATAAAACACACAATTCACAAAAATAAATTTTTTCAGTAGCTCCCTGGATGAAATATGATAAGTTAACTTGAAAATTTCCCAGTTTTACAGATCTTTAAATAAATAAAGTCTTATAACAACAAATAAATGCATAACTGTTCTAAAATGGAAAAAAAAGCCAGCATATAATTCTTTCAGAAACATTTTACGGTTATTTTCATCAGATTATAGAATATTTTCATACAGAGAATAGCACTTAATTTTAATGCATATGCCTCTATTTTTATTTGTGTCATAAAACATATCTACAATTCCATATATGGAATTGTAATTTAATATTATTTCTGCTTATTTTTATCTTCAGTTTTTGTCATATCATCAAACATGTGAAAAATGAGTAAAAATCTTCATCATTGTTTTCATATTCAATATATATATAGGATTTATATCATTAACATTGTCTAAATATTGTCATGTATACTTTTGACTAAGCAATCATCTTTAGAGATGGAATTCCAAAGACACAAATCAAAACCAGCTCTACATTTTAAAAAATTATAACTTCTCTCTCTCTCTCATATATATATATATATATTGTATGTTTATTCCACTTTTCATTCAAAATTTGTGTGTTGTTTGATATACAACTAACAATAAGTTTAAATTTACATACAAATATTTATTCTAATGAATAATGACAGGTAAAAAAATGCAATGAGATTCCATACTCTTAAAACTTTTGAATAATGATTTGTTCCCAAACAATCAAAGATGAAACAGATGATGTAGCAGTGGTTTTAATTTCATGTAATATGAAAATAGAAGCATGTTAGCCTACTAAGAATAAGTCAAGAATGCATTGTTCTTTATTAATACAAGGCTCCAATTTTATTTTAGTCAGTAAAAAGCTATAATGAAATGAAAAATATAAAAAATATTTACTGTTTATTAAAGTATGCATAGAGAGAGAGAGAGAGTTAAATTCTAGTTCTGAAAAGAAGAAGGAAGTTTTTTTTTTTTTTTTTTTAAGGCATTTTGTATCATAAAAAGACAAATTTTTATCAGCAGTAATCAAACTTAATAAAAAATGAGTTTCAGTTACAAAATATGAATATCACCCAGAAAAATCTCCATAGAATGATTTCTATACATACATATTTAAAGAGTTCATTTTAGAGAGGGGATCTCTCTCTGCACAATTACACACATTAAAATGTATTTTATATATGTACAAAGAACTACAAAAAGTTTGGGATTATAAAAGATAAGTTTAAATATGATTTCACTATGAAAAAGAGAGGAGGAAAAACAAATACGGGGTAAACTCTTCTAATTGAAAAGAATTCACAAAATATACAAATGGTTTGAATAATTGTGATTTTCAGCATTCATCATAAGCACAAATGTATATCAATTTACTTACCAAAATTATTTATGTATAAATTCTGAGTAGCTGCTTCTGTTCCCATGCTATGAGAGAAACCTCCAGTAGGAAATGCTGAAATATGTAGAGAAAAAAATGATGTTAACAATGATAAAATTAGAATTTAAAAAAATCTGAACATGTTACATTTAAAATACTATACATTTTCTCAGTGTGAGAAGAGAAACCAAATAATTATTATAAAAGGAAAAAGCTTTTTTCTTTTCCTTTTTAATTCTTCAGTAAAATAAAATTCTGCTTCAAAGAAAAAAGACACTTCCTTACATCTGACCAGTGTTGCATTAAAACTTTCATGAGCTTCTTGACTTTCATATATTTTGGACTATAATCTTTTATTTGAATCTTTCAAAAGAATATTCAGTAAAATGAACTAATAAGTCCTAGATCTCTGTGAAGTCCTCACAATTTAGCTTTATACATAATACATCTCTATTTCTGATGTATCTGAATATTCATCTTAAAGAATAAATTAGAATTAAAAGGATAATACAAAAAAAAAAAAAAAAAAAAATCAAAACTAGAATCTCTTTTATCAGTAAAGTAAATCTAGAAGGGCACAGAAAATGAGAAATAAATTTAACTATACAATCTGTTTATTTAAATATATCAAATATTCAAAATCTATTGAAAGATATAAATTAAAATACAGTCTTAGTAATAAACAGTAAATATATAGTTCTCATTTAACTGATTAACTTTAAGTATAAATTTCTATTTATTTCGGATCAATAAAAATTAAAAAGTTTCATGGACAAATCAAAGTGTAACAGAATGTATCATATAAAGTTTTTCATATTTAAAAGAATGTTAAAACAGTATAAGTACATTTAAGAGTACAGATAAAAGCTCTGAACTATCAGTAATGAGTTTAATCACAATAACTGCAAACAAGCACAAAATAAAGTTTTAAATGTTATGATCTTTCACCTGTAAGATTCTATTTTTTTAAAAAATAAACTTTCTCTTCTACTAGACTTTTCTATATTTGCCTACAATAATATGTTTTTTTTTTTTTCATTGATTAGCCAATCTATTTATTCTTTAGAATAAAATGTGGTTTCAAGATAAAACATTACTTCAAAGACAGTTAATATTTAGAGTGAAACACATTCATATTTAATATATTTCAAGTATATACCTTGAGGACATTGAAAATCATAAAATGTAAAGCATAATGTATGCTGTAATTAATATGATATATATAGTTCATTTTACTATCAAAATGCCAATAGTAATAATGAAACACATTCAGATTCAGTATATTTCAAGTATATACCTTGTGGATATTTAAGAATTTTAAAATTTTAAGCATGGTACATACTAGAACTAATGTTATATATATAGCTTATTTTACCATCAAAATACCTTCAATAATAATGATGAAAATATATATGATTACACACAGTAACAAAATGTATACAAATACTTGTAAATTGTTGTTAAATATGATATTTAAGTGGAGATGTGAAGCATTCTGATGAGATTTACATGATAAAATAGCTGTTGGCCTCTCTCCTTTTTGAACTTTGAGCTACCAAATTACTAGTCAGTGAAAAATTTTTATTTTATGAATGATTCAAATTTTAATTCTAATAAGTGAAAAGAGAGATGCAAAAATGTACAAAATTATTCTACGAAAAAAAAATTGTATTGCAGTATCCATAGATATAATACTTTGTCATTTTTTTTCTTTTAAAAAAAGCCAATGTATTAAGAATAAAAGAAAACTAATCCCCTGCAAACAATCAACTTAAGTGTCTTCTAAAACTGGTAAACTTAAAAAAACTAATTTTAAGAATGAATTAAAAAGAAGAAAAAAATTTCCATGCAGGAATGCTCTTGGGAAATGAAATTAAGTGCAAAAACTCAAAAATAAACCTCTAAACAGAATAATTCTAAGTAATCACGTAAATTGCAATAGTTTATGTAATAATACAAAGGAAACAGATTATAGTAATAATATAATTTTAAGGAGACCATAGATTTTTAAGATATTATATCCATGAAAAATATTTGAATTAAAACTCCTTAAAAAAGATTTTTAAGTTCATAATATGCAAATTTTACAATTATATTATCTGAAAATACTTTACGATTATTATTAATGCAATCATAAGAAATAACATTTTGAGTCAGCTTTGAAAATGTTAAATTGGAATAAAGCCTTGTGTGGTTTAGTTTTATTGATGCAAGAGCCATATCTGGCCAAATTTCACCAAATACTAGTTAATTTTTTTAAAAAAACTTAAAAATAATCTGTCATCTAGACTGAACGCTACAAATAAGGTGGAAAAAAGCTTCAATAGAAAATATTTTTTCAATAGTATGTGAATAGAATAGAATATCTAAAATGTACTTGTTAATGGGTGTCTTAAAAACATACAAGTGAAAAAACTATAAATCAACATATTTCTATTATAACAAAATTATTTTTGTTATTTTTCATAAATAACAAATGAGACAAAAAACATCTCAATCAATTATAAGTTACAAGTAAATATCAAAGGTAAATGAGGACACACATACCACTATCACATAACTGCAATACAGTATAAAGTTTATATTCTTCCATGCTTACTCTATTGTATAATAAATAGGTGTATTTTAGAAAATAGTACACATAAATTCATTAAACGAATTTGTTCCGCAATATTGTACTCGTATTTTATGTTAGTTGTTAGCATATCATGCTCACACAAATTACGATTTTTTCGTTCGATACTTATAACTCCTTTTTTCTACATTATTTCATAAGATAAGAGTAAATTTTTCACTCCAATTAAAATAATCAACTATCTGTTAAAATCAAATGTAACCCAGAAAAATTTAATATGTAAATTTTCTGAGACTTCGGTTCATGCAGGTGCCACCGTTTTTGTTTATTGAATATGAGCGATTGGGCCATTGGTGATATTGAGTAATACTTAAGATTATCCTCCGATGACAAGTTACTAACTTGAACCATGCTCTTCTGTTGACAAACAGTATAAGGCGGTTACAGTTTACATAGCATTGAATATTCTTAGAATATTTCTAGACACTTTGGGTCGTGGTTGGTTGTTTTTACGTGGAAAATAGAGCAACAAAGGATATTATCCCCTTTGACACATTCTTTTAATTCAATAAATATCAAAATATTTCATCTTCTGCAAGATAGCTCTGAAAACTTGTTTATTATATATAGCTACTGCTCTCTCCAAAAATTCTTTGAAAGAAATATTATATTGTGGGTTTATCTTGAGTATATTCAAGATAAGATTTCTACAATAATCAAACTATAGCGAGTGCCAGCCTGGTGGACTCTTTACTCAATTTGATTTTGAAGCCTTGAAATTTTATAAATTTAAAACAAACATATTAAAAATGTGCTATAATGCACCTATGAATTTAAAAAACACGAATGAAAGGAAATTAAGAGGAAAGAGAACAGGGAAGTAAATGAATTATTTATAATGAGGATGAGATTTTGAAAGAGATTTTAAAACTTTTTTTTTATTAATCTTATCATAAGATAAGATTATATTATTTTTTACTCCCTCAATGCCTTAGATAGACTCTACGTTAAGTGTAAATATCTAATCCTCGGCAAGAGGAGGGTATTATTTATATGATTTTTAGAATTTTATTTTTATTATTGTAACATTATAAACGATTTTGTATTATTTAAACTTTTTTTTTTTTTTTGATGATATGAAAGTAGAAGGAGAAGGAAGGGAAAGATAAAAATGTTTCTTGCTTATTTAGGTGTACAGCAATGGTCAGCAAACTAGTTCATGAGAGGGGAGGAAGGAATAGAGACAGGGCAAGAGTAAACAGCTGATGATCAGCTGAGTAGATGATGATTGATGTCTTGGAGTGAGATGGTTGACAAAAATAGGCTGTTGAAGGAGTGATGAAAGATTTAATTGAAGGGGTCCGAGTTGGAATCCAAAGTGTTATGGGGGAAGAAGATTTATAAGGGATGCGTACTTATTGCAAGTCAAAAGAATATGTTCCAAATCATTGACACGGTTACAGGTACTATATTGTGCATAATAATTTACATTGAATTTGTACAAAATGTCTGCGGTTATGATAATTTTGCTGATTATTCGAGTGCTTAATAATTCCTTTCTTCCATTATTTGCCCATTTGGATATTATGTCTATGATGGGGATGTTTCCAAATGTCGAAATATTTGCTTGAATAAAAGTTTTCAATAGTTATTTTCATTCAGTCGGTGAAAATATCGCTATTGATGTCTTTGAATCCAGTGAATATATACATTGGATTTCGTTACCGATTTTGTGAGATAATCCGCCTGTTCATTTCAAAAATTTTTTTGAATGTCCCGGAATCCAAAGCAAATTTTTCTGAACAGGAAAATGCGTCTGTACGAGGACCTTACTAGCTAATCTATGAATGACTTTTGGGAACTTAATATTGAAATTTTTTAATGCGGAAAACGCAGAATAACTATCGGAGAGGATTAACAGATTTTTGTTTAATTTAGTTAATTCATCTAGGACTTGGCATATGGCAAGTGCTTCTGCTGTAAATAAAGATTGGTTTAGTTTGGATTTAGTAACGTCGCACTAGAAGCCACACGAGGGCTATGGGCGGAGGGTCTAGTAATTTTGAGCCTCTGTCAAGTAACGAGGACGTCACCTGAACTGGCACCCCCTCTCCTAACTTCTATACGACACCAATGGGAGGACTTTGGGCCCCAACATATTTAACGTACGTCAGCCCCTACTACACGGCGGGTCTTTAGTGGCATTGAGGCTTCGAGTCCGCTATTCGATGAAAACCGTCATCCGCGACCATGATCACTAGGCTACCGCGGCCACTGCTGTAAATATAGAATTAATATGATTTACTCTGTAAGCGAAAGATGCATTTTTGTAATACCTGCTATTAATGTCATACTTTGATTTTTTGATGCATCCGTAGCTATTATGAAAAAATTGCTTAATCTATGATTAAATATTTGCTCAAATTGACCTTTTATTTCAGGAGTTGGTAGATTTTTATTTTGAAATCCAAATTCCTCTATATGAATCTCACAAGAAAGATCCGGTAAATACATTAATCTGAGAATGATATAATTTGTTTTTCATTCATGCTCAAAATACGAAAAATATTCATGATGTCGTTTCTGTCCCTTTCCAGGATTTCCAGATTTATTATTTTAAGATAATTGCGGTGCATAGGAGAAAAGTTACTATTTGATATATGAGACATAAATAATTTATTTGCTAATCGTCTTATTTTTTTAGAGAGAATTCCCTGTTTAGCCATTTGTAACAGCACGATATTTAGGGTCCATAGTGAAAGTTCAAGGCAATTATAATAGCTTTTGCTTGAATAATATTGAAAAGTTTGAGCTGGTTATCTGTCCATTTATTTATGATATGACATGTGTAATAAAAAGTACTGCATATTTTTCGCCACTGTTTTATTTCAACTTTGTGACAATGTTTTAGTAAATATTTAAGAAATAGGTACCTGAATGAGAAATTATTTTTTGTTAACGTCGCACAGAAAAGCAGTACGAGGGCTTCTGGCGACGGACCTCACAATTTGAACCACTGTCAAGTGACGAGGATGGCACCTGAGCTGGTACCTCCCTCTCCTAACTTCCCCATCACGCCAAAGGGAGGACTTGGAACTTTGACAGATTTAACGTGTATCATCCCTGCTACATGAAGGGTCTTTTATAGCATTCGGGCTCGAATCCACGACTCGATGAAACGCCAACCGCAATTCCACGACCGTGACCACGAGTCACTGTTAGGATTAAGAAGGATGTCTTCTTGCTTCATGTTCAAGAATAACACATCCTATAAGTCGTGTCTTCAGATTTATGCAAAATGTATTTCAACATTGATCCATGACCTCGAGATGAACGAAATATGAGGCCTCGGTATGCGAATTTTCGTGGTGGCAAGCTCATGACCAGCGTTGTTTCCGCCGAGTCGTGGGTTTCAGTCCTGATGACCTACTGTACCATTAAATACATACTGTGTAAAGAGCTATGTGAAAAAATACATACTGTGTAAAAATAAAAAACTAATACATACTGTGCAATAAAAAAAATATACATACTACATAATAGTAATACATACTGTGAAAAACCCACTTTGGCATGGTGTGGAAGTTTAACCACACTCACTTTCGATCCCACAGAGGTTGAAAGTCTCCACAAACAACCTACTGATTAATTTACGTTTTCTTTCTGAGACTTAAGTCTTTCAACCAATTTAGATGAACAAAGGTGAATCATACTTCCTTTATCAAGTAACGTTCTCGCTGAATGTATTTTTCCTTCGTCACTCTTAATAAAAATTAAAGCAGAGGATAATAACACTTTCTTTACAAATATTATTATTATGGCTAACAGCAGTCATAAGACATTCATTTTCATTTTTGGTTACGAAAGGAGTCGCATTAACATCGAGTTCCTGTGAATTTCTAGACAGATTAGAATCTGCTGTTTGATCAGACGGCGATGCAATCTCAAAATAATTTTTGTTTTTCAGAAACGAAGGTTTTTCTCGCTCAAAATTAGATAAAGAATTGAATCTCTTTTCCCAAACTCTGCAAGAATAATTAGAATAGCAATTTCTTACACTATGGGTACCTAAGCAACAAGTGGCCGTGGTAGCCAAGTGGTCATGGTTTCAGATTCGTAGCCAGCGGTTTTCGTTCAGTCGCGGGTTCGATTCTTGATCTCTAAAGACCCGCTGTGTAGCAGGGGGCTGATGCACGTTAAATCTGTGGGGATCCAAAGTCCTCCCATTGGCGTGGTGTGGAAGTTAGTAGAGGGGGGTGTTAGCTCAAGTGTCGTCCTCGTCACTTGACCGAGGTTCAAATTACGAAATTCGTCGCTAAATAGACCTCATGTTACTTATAATGCAACGTTAATAAAAACTGAACTGAACCTAAACAACAAATGTATAAATTTTGTTTCTTTATAAACTCAAATCGATCTTTAACGTTTTTTAATTTCTAAAACTTATGGCATTTATACAATTTGTGTTCGGCGTTACACGGTTTACAAGCACTTTCGCTTTCCTCAGTTACACATGAAACTATTGAAGAAACTTTTGAATTGTTTCGTTTTTAAATTGTTGGCGTTTTAATAGCATTTAAAGTCCTAGCAAAATCTTAAAGAAAATCTAAAGAATTCTGATATAGAAGGTAATCTTCATTAAATTCCTTTACTATCATAACTTAGAGTTCTGATCAAGTTTTTGACTTAAAATAAAAGCAAAAGTAGTTGATGAAAACCCTTCTCAATTTTGATCTAAACATTCTAAGGATTTAAGAACTTCACTTGTTACATCAATTAAATTTAGAATCGTAGATGCTGACTCATTTTGAACAACAGGAATGTTCATAAATCTCTTGATATGTACATAAATTTGTTCTCGGGTATTATATATCCATCCTTTAATAGACCATGCTAATTGATTTTTAGAACCTGTTATTGAAATTGTTTGAATTATTCTAAAGGCATCTACTCTTAATGTTGACTTAAGGTATTGTAATTTCATAGCATCTGATAACTCTCTTAAAAAATATTCTTAACTGAGAGCCAAGCATGCATTTCTTCCTTGAATGTGGGTAAAGAAATTTTCGAAAATGCACAACAGAATTTTCAGTAAAAGAATTTACAGTAGAACTTTCAAGCTTATTCTGATTATTAAATTTTGACAACTTACTTTTAACATAAGATTCTATATCAAGAAAAATGGCATTTACTCCACCTTGTTCATCCATAACCTTTTCGATATCACTTAGAGTGATAATAAAATCGAAAATAGATTTGAACTCATCTTGTAAATTTTTAAATTTTGTTCTCAATAACTCCAATTCCCTAACACTTAAATTTGGTTCAGACAGTTTTTGTTTCAATTTCGTTAGTACAGCTTTTGTGCTCTTTTCTTAGCAAGGAAATCTTTCACATTTGCAGCCATATCATTATACACAATAACTAACTAACAATAATTGTTTTCAAAATTAAAAGTGATAAATAGAATTCAAAAGGGCGTACTCACCCCTCACCCCTTTAGCAAATTTCAATGGAGTATTCTATAATCGACCTCAACGCCGAAAAGTTCAATAACCGTTCCAACGGAATAATTTATAATCGACCATAACGTCAAAAAGTTTAATAACAGTTCGCACCCTCCGCCTCAAAAAAAGACGACAATAATGTTAATACAGCGCTATTGCTTCTCTCAAAATAATTTAAGTGGACTGTATATAAATAATCAAACGATTTCTCATCGCAATAAATTTTATTTCGGAAACGACGCTTTAGCGTTCCGATCACTAACGGAATGCGCAAACTCATCCAAACATATTCTCCCGGGATATCCTAGCGATCCTTCTCTGTTTTTGACCCTCCTTCTTGTCAACCACCTTTTACCTTTTTTTCAACTTCACGTCTAGACCACAGTTTAATCTTATTTGGCGCAGCATAGCCATATCTGGCTCTTGCGCCAATAAACTTTACATTCACTCACTCACACTCACCCCTCAAACATATTAAAAACAAACAGTACATTTGAAAGAGCGATCGCAGCGCCGTTTCACAAGTTATTTATCAAGGGATTTAACATTATTTATAATTGGTGAGAAATTATCAGATTTCCCGGACTTAAAAACATGTAATTAAATTCTGAGTTCTTAAAAAGTATTTTAAAGATGCATATTTTGATGGTTAAGAAAGTTTAATCCAGATACCACATTAATATAAATTTTTATCAATAGTTAGAAAAACTCCCTTTTATATTTAATTGGACATTTAAGGAGTAATCAGGAAATCCTTTTATCTATTTAGGTGACAAATAATTTATGATTAAAAAAAAATTTTTTTTTTGTATATAAGAGTATTTGAGTTTGTTCTGAAAAAGATAAACAGAGAACAAAAACAGTTATGATCATTTTAATATAAATAAAACAAGTTTTCAAACTAACTAATAAAATTAAAAATTAATTTAAAAAATGGCTTGAATACTAAGTATTAAAAACTTTTGCAGTCTTCTGTTAGAATTGCCATTTTTAACTTATTTTTGCCCCTTCTTTTGTAGCTTAACAATTTAAAATGTTTGTGCAGTCAAAATTTTACATTAATATCATAGAAGAAAATTAAGAACGCGCAAAATAATTAATAGATGAAAAAATGAAGTTTATTAATGAACTTTGATTCCTTATATAACATTTTGAAATAAATATTTTTTTTGATAAGTTTTGCAGCAATATTTAACATATTAACGATAAATTAACAGTATCAAGTTTTAAAATATAGCTAATTTTTAGTTACGTGTCTTGAACATTAGTTTCAAAAATTTAAAATAATCTTTTTAACACTTCTAACGTAAACGAACAACAAAGCTATATTGAACCAGGAAATCGCATACCTACTTTAGTATTTGACGTTACCAAATCATAAGTGTTTATTATAATTTTTTCCAAAAAATTGTACAATTTTTTTTGCCATATTCCAGCCCATGCAAAATTTTAAAATTACTATACAGTAACTAAAAGAAGAATCTTAGATGTTTGCAGATCCGTTCTTATCCATAATTTAACATATTTTTCTTTGTTAAAAAAAATTCTTGTGACAGAGTTCAGAATTAGTTTCATACCACTCGTTTTTATAGTTGCAGGTTTCAGTAACTGAATTCGGAAAAAAAATGTCTTCTGTTATGGGAAATTTGTTTTGCTAAATCGCACAGTAATTTTTATATAAATACATGATTTACAAACTGATCAGTCAAAAGCTTAACACTGATCGAACTGATCAGTTATTCACCTGAGGATATATTCATTTTAACTTGAGCTCTGTCTTAGTAATAAATTTATTTTTTTCCTCCCTATGAAGTTACACTCGGTAAATTGCAGTCTCTTAAAATACTCGTGTATACCTTTGAAATTTATCTTATTGAAAATGTTCAAGAGGATCAGTACTGATAATAGAAAAGCATTTTCTGGTCATTAAATCTTTCTAACTTTCTTAATTGTCGTTTTTTTAGGGAAAATCTCTTTTTCAGATCATGATAAAACAAATTTATCTCGTCAGGATTATATAACTTCTACTTTCCATGAAAAAACAAAGAAATTACAACCATTGGTCTTAAGTTATTATTAAGTTCATTGTCTTCTCAATTAACACTTTCGCACTAACACTGGAGTTTATTTCTAATCGTTAACATCTAGTTAGATATTCGAAATTATTATAATGATACACAGTAGAGCAAATGATTGAATGAAAAACATTTAAATCCTTTTTTCCAAAACATTTATGTAATTTAATATATTATTTTAAAGCATTTTCACCTGTTGTGATGACAAATCAATCTTTAAGATTGACTTTCCTCTGGTATTTTCTTTTTTGTGGTTGTTTTTCAATGTATATACAATGGCTCCCAAAATTGAGAATACACCTCTCTTTCTCTACTTTGAAAGTACAAACATATGGTTAAAATTTTATGTAAAGGCTTTTTTTTAATAGGGAATTGTAAATCACTTCTTAAATAAGATATTTATCCAAAAAAGAAACATAAAGTTAATATAATAATAAAATTATTTGCATTCTCTAACTAAATGACACGAATTGATGTCACAAAATTAAGTATAACCGTTGCTCAAAGTGACCACAATCTGATAAATTAGCTGCCACTATTTTACTAAAGTTTTTGAGTTTGATGCTGGCATTGGATTTAGATCCTAATGTATAAGTTTCTTGTAGAATTATTAATTTTTAATCTTCAAAATTGGTTCCAAAACGGAAACTGCAGCTCAAGTTAGAGAGCTGGTCGTTAAAATGGCTGAAGAAGGTAAATCTCTTAGAAAAAATGTAAAAGTAGTTCAGCGAAGTCACGCATGTGTTAAAAAATCATCAAAAAGTAAAAAGAATTGGAACACGTTAAAAATATTCAGGAAGAGGATGAAAGGAGATCCAGGATGACAGAACAAGTAGGAGAGTCCTACGAAAAGTGACCGAAACTCCAAAGGTGAGTGCTCCAAAAATTGCTGCAACCACTTCTACGATACAAAGACCTGTTTCTGCGGAAACAATTAGGAAAGAAGGCTTTAATGGTCATGTGGCCAAGAGAAAACCTTTCATTTCCAAGCGAAACCAGGAGAAAAGGCTTTCATTTACTGAAAATAATAATTCAAGGTCTCCAGACTTCTGAAATCAATATATATTTAGTGATGAAAGTAAATTTAATGTTTTTTGGAAGTGATAGATGATGCTATATTTGGAGGAAGCTTAACAGTGAGTTCCTTCCCAAAAACACCATTCCTACTATCAAGTATGTGGGTGGCTCTGATCTATACGGGGCTGTACATCAGCTAATGGTGTGAGAAATTTAGTGTTTATTGATGAGATCATGGACAAAATTCAATATTAGAATATTCTGAAAAACAATATAAGTCAAAGTGTTGAAAATCCTGGTTTAGGATCGAGTTTCATTTTTCAACACGCTAATGATCCTAAGCATACAGCTACAATTGTGGCTGTTGTACAACTGTAGAACGCAGTTGCACACTCCACCACTATTACCTGATTTCCACATTATTGAAAATTTATGATCACAGTTGAAAAATCTGTCCAAATGCACCATATCACGAGTAAAGACCATTTAGAAACTGTTTCAAGAGAAGAATTTAAATCACAAGTGAAACAACCCAAAATCTGGTTAAATCGATGTCACGCCGTCTGAAAGCCGACATTAATTCGAAAGGGTGTGCAACAAAATATTAGTTTTTTTTTTTTATGTTTTCATTTAAAAGTTATACCAGGTGTGTACTCAATTCTGTGACTTAATATGCTGCAATTTCTGCTTATAAATTATATAATTAATTTATTAAAAAGATTTCATACTAATTTCCACGTCTAGTACATTTCTTAACATGTATTTTATCACTTAGATACATGTTAATTTTATGTAAATATTCAGTATTACTTTTTTATATTAATGTCGAAAAAGGAAGGTGTATACTCAATTTTGGGAGCCACTGTATATATATATATATATAACCGTCATAATAGATCATCGACTCATTTCTGATGAAACAAACACTCGATTCTCTCCTTTCTAATATTTAATTAATTTATCCAAATTATTATCAGTATTATAATTAAAAAATATATATCGTTGAAGTGACAAAAAAAAAAAAAGAAAATAATAATAAAATAAAAAAAAAACTCTTATTTCACAAATTTTCAGATTTGAAATTTGTTATTAAAAAAAATGTTAAAATTTTTCATTCGGCATCTTATAACATTAATTTCTTTACAATGCGAAGATTAACAAATTATTTGGAGAACGTTTTTTTTTTTTTTTTTTTTTTTTTAAATAATACCAACAGATGAAAGCCTTAAGCGTTTGTTATGGCAAAAAATTACTCTATAAAATTTCGCTTCTCCTCCTTGGAAAAAGAAGGGCCCGCAGTTACCAAAGGCATGGATGTTCTTGCACTGATAGAAATACATGATGTTTATGTTTTCTTACACTTCCCCACATTAAATTATTTAGATGATTGATCTCCACGACCCGTTCTACGAAGCAGTGACGGTGCGAGAAACGGCGACTGCGCCACGAAACACTGAAGGCGACATGAAGTGGTGACTGACGGAAAGATGCGACTACAAAATCTATGACAGCGAGCAACTTTCATATTTTCAAAAGCATTGCACATTTAAATTATATAAAGATATAATTTAAATGTGCGACGGTAAATGGATAAAAGGATACGTCATTAAAATAAGTGACAAAATTTGTAAATTTTATATGGAATATATTAATAGCAGATTAGGGGTTCCAAACACGTAATACTTTTATTTACACTATCTTGTGAAATAACTCCCACCCTAGTCCGCATGTATCGGGGACAATTTTCGGGTAGGGTTCGATTGCAACCTCTTTGGTCGAAATCCTTCTTGCGTCCTGAATTCGTCTATGCGTATTATGATACAAATGATAGTCATTTAGTCATTCGTCATTCAGGACCGTCAAAGGGTTAATATGATGAGTGTATGTTAATAAACATTCAATCAATCAAAATCAAAACTGAGAAATTTTCCTTGTTCTCACCATATATGTGTGCAATGAGGGTAATTATCCCTTGAAAGGTTTTTGCATTTTTTGGAGGAGGCCTTTTTCAAGAGTCGTTTGAGTTTGTGCCGGAGTGCCCTCAGCTGCAGGTAAGCTACTACACTTGTTTTAATTTCTGTGGCATTAATATTAAGCTAGAATTAGATGTTATCGAGCACAAGTCAACTAACACTAATGCTCAAAGAGCTTGGAAGTTGTGTGATAGAAGAAAAAAAGACCGAGAAGTACCCAAAGGGTTAAACAGTTATTGGATAAATAAAAACCGTTTAGAGACAAATTGCTGCTTTTAAGCAGGAGAAAAAAAGAAATACTGATAAAAGTCAGACGATTAAATTGAAGGCATAAAAGACTAGAAGATTTGGTTTAATTGGATTTGAATTATTTTTAATTTGAAATTAAGGAGGTTTCAGAGTCAAAAACCATGTAATTGTAAAATGTAATTGTGACAGGTTTTAGAATTTTGGGGTTGGAGAAAAGGGCTTATGCTTTGATTATTGTACAGTTGAAATTTTCTATTGTTATGAAAACGTTTCTGTGTAGCATTGTTATTTGTAAAATAACTGTCGATTAGTACAGAGAGAAGTGGTTCCAGAAATTTTTGCAGCCATTTTCAGTAATACTTAATATATTACCAATAGATGGCGCTACATCTATAAATTATGATTGCTCCTGTTAGGGGAAAAAAGCAGAGATAAGATTGAAAACAAAGCATGTTTATACATATATTTGCAATGTTGTACTTCAGAATAACAATATTTTATTGCACAATTATTGCTTTTAATGATTTCTTATATACAAATTCTGTTTATTTTTGCATGAATAAAATGGGGGGAAGGGGTAATAAGCAGAAAAATTGTAGTAATCACGTTCTTCCATCACATGACCCAACACAAGAATAAAATATCTTTCTTTTTTTGATACTTATAGTGTATGGGATCATCTATAGTTTTTGGCACTAGAAGGGAATGTGAAACAAGTCGAAACAAAGTTTTTAGGCAAAAGAGTTTTATTTATTTTCGAACGTGTATATATCATCATTTCCCTATTTATAATGGCATAATTTGTTGCTTCTGTTTTATAATTCCTTAAACATAACTATTAATGTCATTTTCACAGTTGCGTTCAGCCTGAAAATGGTTGACTCTATCTTCCCTGCAGTTTTATTAGAATGGTTATAAAATAAAATTTCATTTAAACGTTCTATTTAGCAAATATATGTTTAATGAATTTTTCACCATCTTAATTTATTATTCTTCACAGAATGATTTTTATTGCATTTTCTTCGTACTTTTTCTTACTGCTTAAATCAAAGTTTAAAGATTTATATCATTTGACATATTTAACAATCTATTTCCTTAATCATAACTAGTTTCTGTGTTCAGTGTCGGCGACTGGGGAAGGGGGTGCAGCGACCACTACCCTACTTTCTTTTCAGGGTAAAAATTAAATTAAAAATTCCATTTAACCGCCTAAAAATAGGAATTATGAAATAAAATATTTGTATATTACCTGTTGTCTTATCACCTAAATATCTCTTCTTCCGTTTCTTTAATTATCAAATACTTATGTTGCATTTTGAGCGCATTTCTACTACATATGTCTCGCAGCACGGCTGTTAAAATCGTGCGTGTATCGTGACTTATCATTTCGTAAAGCACTATCGCAAATAGTGGAAATTTGTACAGTAGGAGTAACCTGTGCTTTGAGGAAGGGTACCTCAAGTGGATGAATGTATGGAAGTCTATGCCAGCAGGGACGTCTTAAGATTTCTTGAAGCCCTGCCCCCTTATGAAAAATAGGCTGCACCTGCGACCCTTTAATCTAATTTGGTGCATACATGTACAGTTTAATAAAGCAATCCATAGTAAAATGAGGTTTTATGCGAATATTCGTTTTCTACATTTTAAATTCACAAAATCCTTAATTTGGTCTTCAAAATAAATTGTTAACAATATTTCATTTTCAATACTCATCAAGCTTAAATTATTCAAACGTGATTTCTCAATTCATTTTTGACCAGTCTGAGTTTTGAAAATGAACGCTCACCACTCGTGTTAGAAATCATCATTGATAAGAAAATTCTCACTGTTATTTCAATTTGGAGAAACACTGTGAATTTGTGGCGACTTCCTACGTCGTATTTATTTATGTCATTTTGACTGCGGAGCTATAAGGAGAATTGAAAAAAAGGAGCAGACGATCTTTTCTCCACTCACTTAAGTTTTAAATTTGTAAATGTTAAGTTTGAGACAAATGAGTGGTTCTTTGCCTCTCAAAAAGGACAAAAGTAAATATTACGAAAAAATTGTTTGCTTAAATGATTATGGAAGAGATTTGCTCCTGTGCGATTGGCAACAAAAACATTATTATTATGTGTTGTTCTTTAAATTTTAGAATCGGTCTACTGTTGTATTGATTGGAGATGTTTCTGTTTACATTAAAATAAGTATTATTTAAAAGTTCCAACATTTGAAGTTTCTTTTACGTTTTCGGTGTGGCTAATTAATTTAATGGAACTAATTAATTTAATGGCTAAAGTGAAATGTTAATGTAACAGCTCTCCGGAACGATAAAAGTTGCTTGCATTCCACACACCTTCTGAAAGGAAATTATTTGGAATTGACGGTTTTATCAACACTCTCCTTCCCCATAAATTGTCTTTCATTATACATGTATGTTGCAGTCCCATCATCCAACAACTGTTCTTCATTTTCAACTGTATTTGTAGAATTATATTTTTTTATTGATCTTTCTTTTTTCTATTTTTTCTTTTTTCCTTTTCTTATTTATTATTATTATTGATTTAGCACAATCAATCTGTAAGAACCTTTTTTATTTTTCCTTGCATATTTTTTAGTGTAATGGGGTGTAAAACAAGGCCCTGAATACACTCACTGGATGGATTGTAGCAAACTATCATTTTTTTGGTGTTTATTTTAAACAACCACACTTTTAAATGAAATCATTACTGATCATTTTTATACCTCAAAATACTTCTATTTAATTGTTCCTTGACGAATGGTATATTGTATAGTATTATTTAAAATTTCCAAGAAACAAACAAGTACACACTAATATTAAAACTAAACCCCATTAAATTTGGTATAAACGGTCAACTTGTGTTTCTCTGTCTAAATTTTTCAAAAAGCGTCGAAAACTTACCAATTTGTGGCTAAATTTTTAAATAATGTGAGTATGTGCGTCTACTCCCCCCTTCCTTCTTCTCTCCGAAACCATGTAATTTTTTGTTGTTTCTACATTTAAACCCCTTTCCCGTTCCACTTTTAATTCCCAATTGCCACCACTGTCTTCTTTCACATGCTAATGGAGTCTTAGATTTTTCGGAGTAATTTTAGGCCTCATTTTAAGAGATTATTTTTAAATATTGTAAGTAATAAGTCAAACATATATTTTTATAAATGAAAGGTGTAATCAAAGAATATAGATAGAAAGATTATAATCTAAAATAATACCATAAACTACGTATAAAGCCCTACCCTTACTTAAATTCTAACTGTAACTCAAACTTTTTTTTTTCAAAACTCATTGAAAGAGAGAAATTAAAATCGAAATTCGAAATGCAATTTTTTGAATGTAGGTTTTCTTAAAAATTTTAATTGTTTTGAAAATTTTTCCAAAAAAGTGTTCAACTATAAAAAAAAATAAATTTAAAAAATTTTAATTAGTATATATATTTATATTTCTCTCTCTCTCTCTCCTCTTCTCCTCTGCTTTTCTCTCGATGAAGCTGAACTCCGAACGCCAACGCGCGTTCCAACACCCATCGCCGATATGCAATAAAATTGGGCTGCCATCTATCTTTCTCGGAAGAATTGGTCCTCTTAACCGAACTAACCTGTATATAATAGTTTTGTAAATATTACCATTTCATCTCGTCTAATCAAGAATAAAAGTAATCAACGAACTTCAAGTCTCCTCACTGAATTAATAAATAATACGAAGTCATCCTAGAAAACGGTAATGGAATTACTCCCCTAGACAACCATACCTTTGCGTAAGATTGTCCATCTGAAATCCAGAATCTCTTCGTCTTTAAAAAAAATTTTCAAAATATTTTTATACATTTTAATGTTTTGGAAGCAATGTTGGTTATTTCGATACTACATTCAAACATTATAAAAGAAAGCACCATTTTTTAAAAATAGATTAAAAATATTTTTTAAAATTCGTTACACATTATTTATACTTCCTATTTGTGTGAGTCCAATGAAATACTACGTGATGAAGAGAGAACAACTGTTTATATATTTTTTAAGAAAACTTCAATGTATCATAATTACTGTTAACATAACGTTTTTATCACATTGATAGTTTAAATACAATAATGCAGTTAGTTTCAAAATTAATCATAATTAGAAAAAAATCATCATTTTTAGAAATTAAACGATGTTCTAATGAATAATTTTTTGATTAAATGGTCAATTTTGCTAACAGTTTAATGATTGTTTTTATCAACGTCGAACTTAAAGGTAACACGTGGGCTATTGGCGATGGACCTCGTAATATTGAACCTCTGTCAAGTGACGAGAACAACATCTGAATTAGACCTTCCTTCTCCCAACTTCCGCGCCACGCCAACGGGAGTACTTCTTTGCCTCGACGTGATTTTTAGATTTAACGTACATTAGCCCCTCAACATGGCAGGTTCAAGTTGCATCGGGACAGGTACCCCCGACTTGACAGAAACAACGTCGGCCGCGAGTTCGCGACCATGCTCACTAGGCTGCTACGCGACCTTATTTTCAACCAATCATTTATTCTTCTCATGACGACTTAAAATTAGAAATAAGTTCAATGCTATTTGTATGTAAAAGAATTTTAAATTTCCGAGTCTTTTGATTTCGGTGGGGAACAACACTGAAACTATAGCTACGGATGACAATAAAAAGCTAGCGACGCCACTTCTGTAAAAATATTCATATTTTTCAGCATAATTATGAATAAATAGTTTAATAATTGTTTTTTCGGAGAAGGAGATGACAAACGAAGCCTTTTTTTCATTTTAAAGTAAGAACTTCTTGAAAAATTTCATCTTTAATATTAGCTTGAAATTAAAAAAAAAAAAAAAAATATTTATGTGTCATCTTTAAGCTCAAGTTTTTCAACAAATTTTGGTAATGGCTTCATAGTCTCATGGAACAACTCTGATTAGCTTGGAAGGCAATCGTTACATTCGGAGTCTAAGCACTTCTTTGAGCTCTAAATTCAGTTTTCCAATGAGAATTAATTTAAATTACTGCTCTCTCGGTTTTTTTTAGAAATTTTTTTTAAAAAAAACTAACCTGCTAACATGCCCATTTTTAAAAATTATTTATGTTAAAAAGTTTTCAAACCTTTCTACCTATTCTTTCTTTTTTACTTTCATATGCACTATTGGTTTTTGAACTATAAAGACAAGACGGAATCCCATGACGAACATTGGATCAAAATGAACAAAAGCTAGTAAAAAATCAAAAAAGGTTTATGCAACATCTGTACATTCTGATTATTAAAGGTTAGTGACTCCACTCCACCCCCTTTTCCTTGAAGAAATAACTTAAAGTGAATTGAAATTGGAGATCAAACTGATTTGGTTTTCGGTAAATTTCTGACGTTATATATTTTAATGTGTGATCAAGACGGAACTTCATGAAATTTGATATATTTTGGCAAATACATTTAAAGTTCAGATATGTAACGATTCCTGTTAATATATCAGCAATTTTTTAAAAATATTTGCATTATTTAAAAAAGTAGTGGATTATTTAATTATTTTCCGGACCAAAATTTGGATTGAAAATTTTGACTTACTATATTTATTGAATTCTACAGGATATTCTCGTTTTTTAGATGAACAGGTTCAAAAGAGCATAGTTGTTCTTTTAAGCCCCATCTCTAAAGATACAATTTATATTTGTGGTTTGACACTGCTTCGAGATCTAGATTTAAAAAGCCAAATTCGAAATTCCATTGAAATAATAGTCCATTTAATGTAAGTTTTTCCCCAATCCGCCCCATTGGATGATAGTTTTGTTAGAAAGGGGTACGCATATTTTGGAGGTAATGTGCGATATATGAAACGTATATAATTACGTTACCTAGAAAGAATGGATGTTCTTCTCGAAAAAGATTTTGAAGTTTTCCAGGATGAAGGGAACTAATTTTAACGAACTTCTTTTTTTTTTTTTTTTTTTTTTTTTGTAATTATTGAAGTCAAGCGCTAAGCTATCTAATCCTCTCTCTCATGTTCTTAACATTCAATACAATAGCCCTGGAATCCTCGGACCTTATTTATTTCTTGAAAATATCCTTTAAGACAAAAGCTTTCATTCACTAATAATTGTTAAAAAAAATAATGTAAGCAAACTTTCTTGTTCTGAAATATTTTAACTATCAAATAAAACTAGGCATTTAGGGTATGTTTAATGTTTTTAGATGTAATTTATTGCATTTTGAAAGCCTTTTCAAACAACTTTAATAGTTTCATTAGTACATACTGAAATTTTTCGGTAAATTTTTTTTTCAAAAACATTTGTTGGAATTTTTGTATATCACATGTTATTTATTTCTTAGAGTTTATTTAATATATGCTTCTTTTAGTTCCATGAACCATCTTAAACAAGAACATCTGATATTAAACTATTTAAAAAAAATTTTGATACATGTGGTCCAAGCATTCAGCTTACTTTATCATATTAAATGAAAATTATGCTAGTTTCTTTTGATCGTCCCCGA
Source organism: Nephila pilipes (assembly GCA_019974015.1). NCBI lineage: Eukaryota > Metazoa > Arthropoda > Arachnida > Araneae > Nephilidae > Nephila > Nephila pilipes. Next base: position 98,458 of record BMAW01020105.1, read on the forward strand.
GTCTATCAATTTGTGTTATGTAGTATGGTAATCTACCTTTACCCCATACCAACGAGACAACAGTTGCGCCGGATTAGAAATTTTACCAAATTACTGAGTATCAATATAGTTTTAAAAAGTATACCCATTATGTCATTCTAGATAAAACTCATATACTTAATGTGTTTACTCACTATCTGAATCTGTATGGACGATATAAATATTCGAAAAAGTATTTTATCTATCATTCTAGCAACTACAAAATTAAATATAAGCATAGAACATTAATTCAATTAAAGTTCTTATATTGATAAAAAAAATGCGCAAAAGAAAAATTAGTACAGTACAATGATAATTACTACAAACAGTGACAAACTATTCTTACGGAAAGAAAAATTATACATGGGAGTTATAATGTTAAAAAAAGTGTCTAATATCATGAGGCTTCCAAGATTTGGATCTCGTCTTCAAGAAATCGTGAAGAAGCATTGACACAAATTTATGAGATCTGCTGAGGTGTATTTTTTTTTTAGATTCTGCAGAAGTTATAAGTGCATTTAATGTATCAGACGTTTGTTCTCTCGAGACTCTAGCTTCATCTTCTATGGCTCTGCGGCGGCTACACTTAACAAGTTCGTTTGTAGTCTCCCTTACATTCGGATAAGACCTTCATTAACCCTTTCGCTACCGGAGGGAGAAAAAAGAAGTGCTTCTCTGGGCCCGCGGCTTCTTACCGCGGAGTGTTGGCCTGTGTCCAGACGATTTTAGATATTAAGCCTAATTCGTGAAAAAAATTCCTCTAAAATCGGCTATTTATTAAAATATTTTGGTATTTACATATATTATTTAACATGCATTAAACTTAATATATACAAAAGAAAAAAAATATTTAATCGAAAATTGAATGTTTTATACATAAAACTACATAAAAAATCATACTTTTAAGAAAATACAAAATATATTTACATATGTTACATAAATTAAATGATGTACCATTATATGGAATATATAGATATAAAATATAAATCTTATTTTGCTGTATGGTAAACATAAAAAAAAATCAATGCATAGTATAACGTCACATGTCTTACACACATATTTTGACGCTTCACGCAAGATTTTGAGAAAAGGGCACATCTTAGTCCTTTTTTTTTAACTTTAATGTCTATGTACAGATTTGAATTATTGTCGCTAACATTACTGTCAGAATCATTCATTATTTCGAAAGTCTCAATATCAGATAAATATTTTCTTTTCGTCATGACTGTCGCCACAAATAAAAACCGACCCAATGAAACGAACAGCTGAGAACATCTGCTACCAAAAGCCCTAACCCCCATAAAAGGTCATAAATTCTCCTTCGAGCTTCTAAGAAGCAAGCAAGCAAGGAAGAAAAAAAGCAAACCAAAAGCAAGTACACCCTTTAAATCATGTCATTACATTTGAAGATCTGCGCCGCAGCACGTGCTTTTAACAATTACTCCCCCCCCCGGTAGATTGAAGTGAAATCCAAGCCCATATCACCAAGGTCAACACTCCAAATAACCTATCTATATAGATTTCGCGGTATTGTAACGCCATATCATAACATTAAAGAAATCAAATAAAACGTTCTCATCGAGCGTATCTCTATTGATACGCTGGGCCGTAGAAGACACTCACGGAACGTATCGCCAGTGAGACGCTGGGCACAGGAGAGCCAACACGAGCGTATCGCCTGTGATACGCTGGGAGCGAACGGGTTAAAGACAGATGGACTCGTGTCAAAGGGCAAGCAACTTTTCTGTTTCCCATATACTTTGTAATGGCGTTTGGGTGGAAGGATGGGAAGGAAGGGTCGACATTCCTAAAACAATTTACTTTATTAATTGCTCATCTACAAATCTCTCCTATCTCTCCTATCTCTTCCTCCTTCTTCTGAAAGCTTATATAATATATATATATATATATATATATATATATATATATATATATATTGGGTTGGCAAATAAGTAATTGCGGATTTCACTCATAGATGGCGTCAGTTGAATTTTTAGGTTTGCAGACGTAGTACAAATGTAAAACACATTTTGTTATTTGATAGTTAGCAATTCAGCTGTCAATCAGTAAAAAAAGTTTTTTGATCGGTTGCGTAGTTTTCGCTTAGCCTTCGTTGAAGAATGGAAAATCAAAAGGAGCATTTTCGTCATATTTTACTTTTTTATTTCCGCAAAGGGAAAAACGCATCGCAAGCTCATAAAAAGTTATGTGATGTTTATGGTGACGAAGCCTTAAAAGAACGGCAGTGTCAAAATTGGTTTGCCAAATTTCTTTCTGGTGATTTTTCACTCAAAGATGAAAAACGCTCTGTTCGTCCAGTTGAAGTTGATGACGCCCTAATCAAAGCAATAATCGATTCGGATCGTCACAGTACAACACGTGAGATAGTAGAGAAGCTTCATGTATCACTTACATGCATTGAAAATCACTTAAAACAACTTGGCAATGTTCAAAAACTCGATATATGGGTTCCTCACGAACTGAAAGAAACGCATTTAACGCAACGCATTAACAGCTGCGATTTGCTAAAGAAACGTAATGAAAATGATCAATTTTTAAAACGACTGATAACTGGCGATGAAAAATGGGTTGTTTACAACAATATCAAGCGGAAAAGATTGTGGAGCAGGCCAGGTGAACACACTCAAACAACATCAAAGGCTGATATTCATCAAAAGAAAGTTTTGTTATCAGTTTGGTGGGATTACAAAGGAATTGTCTACTTTGAACTCTTACCACCCAACCGAACGATCAATTCTGGTGTCTACATTGAACAACTAACGAAATTAAACAATGCAGTTGAAAAAAAGCGGCCCGAATTGATAAATCGAAAAGGTGTTGTATTCCATCATGACAATGCAAGGCCACACACATCTTTGGTCACTCGGCAAAAATTATTGGAGCTTGGTTGGGATGTTTTGCCACATCCACCATATAGTACTGATCTTGCACCATCTGATTACTTTTTGTTTCGATCTTTACAAAACTCCTTGAATGGTAAAAATTTCAATAATGATGATGACGTCAAATCGTACTTGATTCAGTTTTTTGCTAATAAAAACCAGAAGTTTTATGAACGTGGGATTATGATGCTGCCTGAAAGATGACAAAAGGTCATTGATCAAAATGGGCAATACATTACAGAATAAAGTTATTTAATTCCATGAAAAAATTGTCTTTGATTTTCTAAAAAAAATCCGCAATTACTTAGTTGCCAACCCAATATATATATATATATATATATATATATATATATATATATTAGTCTTAATTAGCATGATCACGTTCTCTTCTTCGGAGGAAGCTTTCTAATACAAATAATTGTTGAGGACTGAAAATTCTCCAAGAGGACTGTTAGTGATAAGGTCGCGAATAGACCCATCACAGCTTTAAGGTCAAGTATTGATCATATATAATCAAATCTCCTTGGAACCCAAAGCACCCCATACTAGATGCTACAGTTAGAAGGTGCCTTTTCTCTTTCTCTCTCTCTCTCTCCCCATTTGGGATGCTCAGAGACCAAAAGATAGGATTATTAATTCAGCTATCCAACCAAAAGAAAGTATTGTCCTGTGGCTTAGGAAGAGACGAGTTCAATTTCAATCCACACAAAATTTCGGAAAAGAGGGAATATCAAAGATCTCTTGAGCGTTCGACTAGAATGTCGTATCCGAGGACATAATACTACTTTTTTTCCCCCAGCTAGCACCTAAAATGTCCTATTTGCATAGCAAGTGTATGTACAACAAGCCCTTAATGTGATTGTAAATATCAATTATAATATTTTTAAAAATAATTACAATAAATTAGTGTAAATAGTGCTCTTTCGGTAACCTGTCATTTAAAGCAACCTACACCAACCTGCAGCCGAAGCTCCTCCTTCATCCACTTCTACCTTCTGAACCTGGACTTTTTGTGGGTTCACAAAGCTTTGTATAAGCCATTTGTTACTCAGTTCTTTGACTATTCTCTTACACATTTCTACCGATTTTAATCTAGTCTGTAATTTTCTCACGGGGAACATCAGTGAAACTACCGTTTGGCAAATTTTCTATCAAATTTAGCACCACATTTTGACCATCACCGGTAATGTTTGGATCTTGATGCACACCCTTTATCATTAAGTCAAAGTTTGCGCCAGCTTCGTTCCTGAGTCACTTCTTTTATCTGTTTACACGCTAAGACAACTGCAAAAATGTAATCTTTGACATCAATTCGTTTTTGAAAGTGTTTAACATCACCATCAGAATTCAAAAGGCCTTGCACTGAAGATCTTCCATAAAGTACTTTACATTTTTAATTACTCCTTGATCCATTAGATGAATAAAGGGAGTGACATTCGGTGGAGATTATATACAAAAATATTGCCGAGCACTAAATCAGAAGTAGGAGAATGAACGGTACAGTTGTCTAACAAAAGAATTCTCCTATTTTCTGGCATTTCTTGTTTCTTAAAGTTAATATTAAAATTGCTCTTATATTCTTCAAATGCGTTTTCGTTTGCAGATCTAGCCTCTCCAATCTCATCCAGCCTCCGGATTCCGTGTCGAATTTTAAAATTCTGAAACCAGCGTTAGGAAAACGCGCAAGCGCTCGTTACATTCGGATATCGATGAATCTGTTATGCTTTTTCAGTGACCATAGACACTATCATAGGTTTCCCTCTGATCTTTTTGAATTAAACTAAGTATACAAGGCTTTTAAGCTTAGGTTTTTTTTATGCGGGTTTTGATTACCCCCTCCCCCTTTTTTGCCAAGAAATTAAGAATTTTGAGTAGCAAACTTCTTAATATTTCTTCCTTTTATTTTTTCCATACTATAAATTATTGGAAAACCAATATTGAGAAGTCACTCATTATGAAGTTTCGATTTTCGCCTTTCTCCAGACTTTTAATTACTTCAGCATTACGCAGTTTTCAGCTATGTTCCATTATAACTTTAGCCATCATTCAAGTTTCTTTACATAAAAGAACATATTCAATATGAGATTGCTAAAGAAAACTAATTCTTGAAAATGCGTTGAATTTTATTTATATATATACCGGTCAAGGAGTACACCGATAAAAATGTTTTAAAGTCTCTCTGATCTCCACAATTCACAGATATTTCGCTAAACAAATTTTGTGTAATTTTCTTAGAGCTTAAAATAGTTTAAAATGCCAGTTTAATACATACACACATACATATATAAGTTTTCAATAATGTAAGATCCCTAAAGAGTAATATAACAAACAATGAAGCTGAAAACAGAAAAGATGTTTCAAAATTAATGAATAACATGAAATTAATGAATAAATGCTCTAAACAAGGAGAGTCCAATCTTTTACCTTCCTTGACCCACATTGGAAGAAGACGAGTTATTTTAAGCCATACACTTAAAATTAGCTTACACTACTGATAGTTAATGAGCAAAAAAAGTCCAAAGAAACAAACTTGTAGAATATGTAATTAATGAAGAGTAAATTACTTAAATTTGAAAATTTATGAATTTATATATGAAAGAAATAGACAAGACAATAGCATGAAATTAGTGAGGTATTTATCATTGTTTTTGAGACACTAATTATTCCATATTTGGCTCATTAAAAGTAGGTACATTTTTCAGTAAGTTTTCATCAGATATTTTGTTTCTAGTTTTATTTTTCAAATGATTCATTTTAAAAAATAGGTACTTATAAATGTAGATACTTCAAACAGTTATGACACGAAAAAGACAAAATTATGAAGTAAGGAATATTTTTTTCCATCTCTGAAGCTATATCTCACTGAAGCCTAGCAGAGAGAAGGAATCAGATTCTTCTTTAAACTGCTTGATAAATTATATCTCGGTACATTCTGTTTGAAAATTCGTAATATGGTTAAGTCAAAAACAAAGTTACAAATATATCAAAATATTCATGATATTTTTGGTAATCTATTCTGAAATCAAATTGTAAAGCAAGGCTGCCTATTCTTCGTTGTTCACATGGCGGCGTTTAGCCAAAGCGCATAAATAAATAAAAAAAAAAATTATTTGAGATTTTGCACCATAGTTTCACTTTCATTTTAAGAACTACTACAGTTTAAGACATTGTATTAACCAATTGGTTTTCCCCTTGAAGAAGCATCTTAATGATTGGTCAAGTCTATTAAAAATGTCATCCCCATGAGCCAGGTTCCATCATCCAATTTTGACATAAATATAATTTTTGTTTCTTTAAATGTCTCTCGATTTTATATCTCAAATCATAATATATTTTCTTATATTCATTTAATCATCTTATTTCGGAAAAGTAAATGAAATCTCCACAGTCAGTATCCATGAAGTTTAGGAATTTTTGATATTAATAAGAACTCAATCCCTTGACCCTTATGAAATTTACAGCTTGATGATATGCAACGTAATGTTATACAACTAAAGACACTTGCACATAAATTTTCGTAGTGTACTATACAATGATATTTTAAAATATGCAAATTTTTGGAGAAAATAATGTTATTTGCGTATCATATTTTTCATTTATTTTATATATTAATACCTTCAGTAGCTATACCTGATGTGCTCACAATATACATATAAAATCGTTTTAACGTATTTTTCATTGCTTCGTATAAATATTTTGATTAAGTTATGTCTTTCAATAGCAGTAAAGAGATTCCTTTTTTAGTGATATTTCCATTCGTCATTAATAACTCTACTAGTAGTATTCTTACTTTCGTCAATCGTCATACATAGATTTTCTTTTTTCATAAATTCGCCAGGCTATAGACTGCTAAAACAAATTGATTTTAGAAGAACTCTTCTTTTTTTTCTTTTTCAAGGCAAATTATATTTCCCACACTTTCAATACATTACTTAATAAACTCTTCATAGCATATAGATTTTGTTCCTATAAAGTTTGCAATTATATAGTTAGCTATTATAAAAAATCTAGTTTGAATTGTTAGTTTTTAAAAAGTATTGATGAGATGTAGATATTTTTTTCATTATAAAACTAATTTGTTTTCACAACACCTTCCTTGCTTTTTTTTTTTTTTTTTTTTTGCGTATAATGCCTTTTCAAATAGTAGTTTTTGAAAATCGCACCGATAAAGAGCAGTAATCTGTCCACTTTTCGGAAAGCTATAATCCTTCTCTAATTTTTTTTCGGGGGAAGAAGTTCAGCTTACTTTTGAGATATCTCACTAACTATACTTGAATTTAAAAAAATGGAATGGATATTCAAAATAATGGTTTCATAAAGGTAAAACGGTGGTTCCCAAACTTTTTCAGTCCGTGAACCCCAGCCGTCTCGGTTTCTTGCCGCGTAAACCCCCCTTGATCCTCTAAGCATAAGATCCTGAATCCTCTAAGCATAAGGTGACCAGATTTTAACATTCGAAAAGTGGGACACCATTGACAAGGGGGGAGGGGTCTTGATTAAAATTTGGTACCTAAATAAATTACAAACATAAATCGTCTGAATAGCTTATTTGTTGACATCACTTGTTTAACTAGCATTAACACGCAGTACTGTGTATATCGTATGAGAGACAGTTACAAAACTCAATATGTGAAGGCGTTATTTCGTGGACGACCAACAAACTTCTTACACCCTGACCCTTCTCCTCTCTAAAACTCCCCTTCGTTTCCAATTTTTGTATAAGATGTAATTCCTTTGCACCAATGATCCAAATTATACTAGATCGCTAGCAAAACATGTCGCCAAAAGAATAAAATCTGTGGAAGTATACAAAGTGTTCTGTCTTCATTTCAGAATGTTTTCGTCGCTGCCAATACCGAAAAATGCCACTGTTCATTAAGTCCAAACAATGGTGGTCGTATTCAAGCAACAGATCAAGAAGAACTTTGATAAGCAGTTCCTGATAATCAGTTCTCAACAATTATTTTTATTATTAAAATGTAACATTATAACATTTACAAAAATAATGTAAAACTCATATCCTGGTGAAATAGCTACATGGAAGCCGAAAACCGTATATTCCCTTCCCATTCTCCCACCGTTCCCTAGCTTGTCCTGCATTCTCTCTAAAAATTGTGACTTTCTTAAAACCCCGCGGGACGCAGGAAAAGTTGTTAAAAATCGGGACTGTCCCGCTAAAAGAAGGACGTCTGGTCACCTTATCCAAGCATATCTCTTTTCCAATCTGTTTCACCCATTACATATTCCGAAAACTTCTGCAAAAAAATATGTATGTTGATTTAAATTAAATAGTCCATTTGTTTCATTTTTTTTTAAGAAAGTAAAAAAAAATTATCACTAAGATTGGAAAAAAGGAAAATTAATAGGATATTTAGAACTATTCAGTTAAAATTTTTTTAAAAATTGGGCTCAAAAGACGTTAAATATAACCTGAAATATGAAGCTTCTTTAATTTTCTTCTATATTTATTTTTGATTTGAGTGTGTGATAAAAAAAAAAAACCCGTCCTTTCAACAAGCGCCGTTCCAGAAAATGGTAACAAATACGGCTTTTTTCCAAAGCTTCTTATTACCTTATATCTGTTTGCCACAAACTTTTTTCGTTAATTTGTCACCCATTTCCCAATAAACTAGAACCTTGAAATTTTGCGCAGAAGCTCAGTTTGAAGATGACGATACAATATTCCAATATAAAAATACAAATAAATAAATAAATAACTTTTTTTTTTTGAAATTTTGCTAAAGCAGTTTTTTTAAAATAAAAGCCAAAAAAAGTAGAAAATAATACAGAGGTGTCTCTTACAAGAGGTACCTCTTGTAAGAGACACCTCCAAATAAGGAACAATTTTGTCGATCCCGTCCCTTTGAATAATATATGTTTTTATCTCTGTTTAAGGGACAATTCTGTTGGTCTGGACCCTTTGAATAGTATATAAATTTATCCTTGTTAAGGAAACCTCTATTTAAGGGACAAAATGTCTGGACCGGTATATGTCCTTTATTGGGAGATACTACTGTATATATAATATTTTTAAATCAACATTTCTACGCGGCAAAAAGAATTAAAGAAAAATTTCTTCAGTAGTAAAAATGAAATTAAAATGTACTGAAAACGGTTCCCTTTGTTATCGTAAAAATAAGTAAAATAACAAGTGAAGATTTTCATTCAGCTATACGACTTGAATGAAGGGCCGTGTGGTGACCGGGGATGACAGAATAGTCTCCTGCCATCATGTCGTAAAGGCGACTAAAATGGTACCCAGCGTCTGGGGAATAGCGGGCACCTACACGAGGATTATATCAGGGGACCTCAGGGACTTGCCTTCTTCAGGTAAGTATGGGCATCATGACCCAAGGCACCTTAGTGATCTTCTTTTCCATGGGGTTCATCTTTGGTAAACACAGGTGACACCTCCAGGATACCTAGCGATCCTTCTCTATTTTCATTCCTCAGCATCCTTAATTTTACCTTTTCAACTCCGATGAATTACAGTTTAATCTTGTTTGGCGCAACATAACCATATCATTGCGCGTAATAAACTTCATTCATTCGCACTTGGGCGAAGAGATGTACACATTGCACTGTGTGGTGTAGTAAATACAAAAGTCAGGTAGTGGACATATCCATTCATTGATGAAGAGGACTAACCAAGGGTAAGAAGATTCATACACAGTAACCCAAGTCTTATGATAAAAATCCTTCTTCTACCATCTTATCATAAATTCTGATAATTGTAGAATATTATCATAAAAATGTTGCATACTGGAGACTAATTCAGGTTAAGTTATTTAAGAAATGTTTGGTTAGTAAATGGGAATGTTTTAAAAATTGTATACAAGTATGTGTAATTTGCTTTCGAAACCTATGCCAGTACAACTGATGGATGATTTACCAAAACATCACATCCCCAAAAACCATCCCTTTAATATTCCGGAATTAATTTTCGTGGACTTCTATATTAAATAAAACAAGGAAATGTATATAATAAAGTTACTCACATTTATACATTTATTTGTTTTGTAACAAAGTCTATACACTCAAAATGTAATTTATGGATTTAACTTCTGCTGTTCAAAGATCAAATTAAGATATTCTAAACATATAGAAGGAGTAACGTTAATAGCACTGTATAAAGTAAGTTAGAATTTTATTGAAATAAGACTCACTAAATTGTTAAGTTGATTAATTAATCATAATCTTTGGAAGGGTATGAAGTCAATATCAATCAGTATCTAACTTTTTGAATCTAATTTTCAATAACTTTTGAGAGTGGGTGTAAAGTGTTTAAATGCCACCTTAAATGAGTAGCAAAAATGTAATTTAACAAATGGAGTTGTTAGCTATGAACTGTACACTTTGAAGGAATGTTACAGCTAGACCATTAGTTCCACCGACTGCTGACATAGAGGATTTAAATATTTTGTCGTAGTTCATTTCTCTTAGGAAGGTCAATTACTTTTGTATTCGCTACTGTTGTGCGCAATGTGTATCTCTTGATCTTAAGTCAAAATTTTCAGCTGGATTGAAAATCTTCCGCGGATTATTTTACTTATTTATTTTTATTAACAAACTATTTTCAGTACATTTTAATTTCATTTTTACTGCAAAAGAAATTTTCTTTTAATTCTTTTTGCCGTAGAAATGTTGATTTAAAAATATTATATATACAGTAGTATCTCCTAATAAAGGACATGTACCGGACCAGACATTTTGTCCCTTAAATAAAGGTGTTCCTTATCAAGGATAAATTTATATACTATTCAAAGGGTCCGGATCAACAGAATTGTCCCTTAAATAGAGGTAAATACATATATTATTCAGACCATTGGTTCCACCCAACAAATGGAGAATTGTTAACATGAACTGTACACGCTGAAGGAATGTTAAATTCCAGACCATTGGTTCCACCGACAGCTGACATAGAGGATTTAAATGTTTTGTCATCAACTAATTTTCTGTTAGGAAGGTCAATTACATCCATAATTGAACCAGACTTGACGACTATTAATGAAAATAGGCTTAGTTACAATAGGCTTAACCCAAAAAATACAAAGTATCAGAATATTTGACGAAAATAACATTGAGAATATCTAAATAGTCTGTAGCTGATATCGCGTTGGGAATTCGGAAAAAATAATACTGAAAAAAGGATGCTTGGTCATTTTAAATGAGAATACTTTGCCACCATGCCATTGTTCATTGGGTAGAATAATTAATGTTTATCCAGGATAAAAAAAAAAGTTAGAGCTGCAGAAGAGAAAACTTCCTCAAATTATTGCAAATGACCTATGACAAAATTTGTGTATTCTCCCTTTGAATAATTAACATTGTTGCATTTGTAAAATAATGGATAGAAATAATTGTGTAATAATTGTTTCTATATGTATAATTAATATTTTTGTTGTAAGTTTTCTTGTGTTGTTTAAAAATTTTATGTGGAAATTTATATTGAATGTTTTGTATCATTATAAGGCCCAAGGGCATGTTCGGACAAGCGATGTAAGAGATGTTAAGATGAGCGCACATGCGTGATTCCAATTTGTACTCGTGACCGCTTCTACGCGGTGATGTGAGGCGAAAAAATGAATCTATGAGTTGAGTACCATCAAAATATGCATTTATTTATTATTTAATTTATTATTATTTTTTTTCAAATTCTTGTTATGCCACAAGGCTTAAACTGAAAACTGTTCACATACCGTTTCAATGATCGGAATGTATTTAAATGCTGAAGGACAATTGCTATCTATCATAATATAAATATGCAAGAGAATAATTATATTCATCTACATAACTTTATACAGATGATTTATATTGTACAGTATTGCAACGATGTTGTGTCGCTATCACCTCTTCAATATGTATATATCGGACATTTAGAGAAACAGTATACTAATTATTTAAATATAAGAGATTAAATTATTTAAAAAATATTTTACATGATTTAAAAAACTCCCCATGTATAATAATTATTATTAATATTGACGGAAGTCCAGAGTAATTAGTAAAGAAAATAAAACGTGAAGAATTTTGATGTATGAATTTTATGAAAATTTTATTATTTTGATACATTTATTCTTCAAATATATTAAATGTAAAAGGAGGGGGGGGGGAGGTTTTTAGTTATTAGTATGCTTAGAAAGAGCGTTATTTATACTCTTATGTAAGTGTAGTCGTATGTTCAGAGGAAGATATTGCATTTATCACTCTCTTTGATTTATTTTCATATTTTTATTTTTTAACAAAGAGTTTATAGGTACATTAGATTTTTAAAGTTGAGTATCACATTATCTTGAATGAAAAGAGTCTTAATTCATATCAAATTCACTTTATCTCATTCATCTTACAATAAGAAACCGTGTGTTTTCCATAGGCGCAAATTTTTATGAATCATTCTATTGTTTTCATCTAAAATTTACGCCATTGGCCATCATGTGTCTATGTCTTTAGTTCGTTAACTGCATCTTAACGATGACAATGAAATAGTTACTGAATGTCTTCGGCAAGAAAGAAATCCAAAAGAATTACTTTAGTGAATCACATTTAAAAAATACAAAAAGATCGTTGAATATTTATCGGAACACAGCAATCGTGAAGGACTCTAGTGGTATATGAAAAGCTTTATGATCAAACAAATTTTTATTTAGCATAACACGTCTAAAAGTCAGAATCTAACCTGAAAGTGTTATATTTATGAAATAATTTATTTTATTTTTGTTCTAAATTCTATTTTAATTTATTCTTCCGAAAATTGTTACCCTTAATGTTAACGAAAAGTATTTTTTAATATTTATGGCTGCTTAAGATCTTATCAGGTTTTTTTTTTTTAAAAAAATTGATTTTCAATAAATTTAATACATCGATCTAGTGAATAAGGAAAAATATAGTAACACATCGATCAATAACTCCCGAGACTAACCCAGAGATGGCGCTCGTAGTAAACCAGTAACCAGGTCTTTCTAGAGTACTAACCTTTGCTTGAAACGTGTCAAAATTTTAAGTCGATCGGACCAGGAAAAAGGTTTTTTGAAGTGAAGTGAAAAAGGTTTTTTCCAAGTGGGTGCCGCGATTGCTTTTGATGGAACAAAAACAGCAACGAGTCGATGATTCAGAAAGCTGTTTATCGCTATTTACTCGCAACAAAAAAGATTTCTCGCAGGGAAAAAAAAAAAAAAAATTGGGGGGGGGGGGAAGAAAAAAAAAAAAAATTGGAAAAGCGTTGGAACGATTGTATCACCCTAAAAGGTGTTATGTTGATGAATAAAAAAAAATTTTGCAAAAAAAATGTTGTTTTCAATGTTAGACTCGGGAGTTATTGATCGATGTGTTATGTTGCTATTATTTCAGCTTTAAAATTTATCAATACGCTTTATTTAGAGAAATGATTAAAAATACATTCTTTTTAAATTAAAATAATTATAAAATGTTACTATATATACCATTTTTATTAAACAGAATATGAAAAAAAGACAGTTAAAGATAAAAAAAATGTAATTGAACATGAATAATGAATTCTGAGTTAGTTAACTGCTGTAACTTTATAACACAAGGCTCAATAAGGATGGATGAGCAGCGCCAATAATATTTAGTGAAATGAAAATCTTACCAAAACTATTTGTATTTATTGAGTGAAATGTCTAGTTATATAAACCAAACAGGAAAAAAAAAAAAAAAAAACACTCAACGAAATTTAATATCCTCATTTTATTTTCTCAATATACGTCTTAAACAAGGAAAAACCTATAAAATTCTGAGAAGATAATTCAGACAGATTCTTTTTTGTTTCATAAATGTTTTCTGATCTAATGAAAATTAAAACCAAATATCTTAAATAAAATCTTTTCAAAAAGTAGTTTGAAAGAAGATGATGGTATTTTTTTCCTCTTAAGCTAGGCATTTTACTAGAAATCGTTATTTTTTTTATTTACCTCCATAATTTTATATATTTCGTAATAACTCGTACGAAAATCGTTATTATCGTTTCGTAAAAATTATCGTTTGAAAAAATTATCGTTTCGTAATTTAAATAATATTTTAAAGGATATTCAGTTATTAAAATGTCTTTGCTATGACATAAAACATGGAGAAACATTTATTGAATCCTTAAAGTAAAGTCAAATGAATCGAGCATTTAAACGATAAATTTAAATTGTCATTCACTTAAATTGCTATTGAATTATACGTGTTATTTAAAATTTTGCAATAAATTTCGTTAAACAGAAAATTTAATGCATGAAGAGTTTCCCTTTTAAAAATTAAGAATATATCAACAATAAAATTTTCTTAAATTAAAATAATAATAATAATACTTATAAAACTAACATTACCATAGAGCTCAATGACAAGGTTTTGGCAACAACTTACGAAATTTTGATTTATACTCAAAATATGTGGATAATATCTTAGCTGACGCATAATTCCAACTCCTCACCAAATAAAGATTTTGCGATTAAATTACATTTAATGCACTATAACATGCGTTATTCCCACACAATGTTCTGTGTATAAGTCAAACCCCTCGAGTTCAACTTTCTAACGCTGTTCATTGGTGGAATCAAATCTCATATTTTATTATTAAATTAAAATGTTTTTCTGAATTTCACTTGGTGTGGGTGGGTGTGAGTGTGTGTGTCATCAAATTTTCGATCGTTAATTTAACCAACTTCCCATCAAGCTAGAGCTTTGAAATTTTGGGAATCGTTCGTACTCGCCTAACAATGCAATATTTAGACATTTTCGACAAGTTTTAACTAATATTTCAATAATTTTAATAAGTCAAAATATTCTTTCCCCTCGGCGCTTTTAGGATTGAGGAAAAAATTTCTTTCCCCCTCTGGGAACACCGGGCACTCCCCAACGCCACATGAGGTATCGTAAAACTCACAAAGGGGAGATAGTAAGGGTTGCTGACTTTCAGTCAGTAATCATTCGCAAAAAAGAAAGATTCCAATATTTGACGCTGTGTCTTATCACAATAATTTTTTCTGAATTCTGGTTCCCATTTTTTTTAATAGAATAACTTACAAACTTTCAAACGCATGTTTTGGTTTTATAAATATTATGAATTTTTTAATACGCTCACAAATGTCTCTTATTAAGTAAATTTTAAAATTAAAAATAATTAACAGTTTTAACTAATATTTCAATAATTTTCTTTAATAAACTTTGCCGCCATATAAAAACATTGATTTTAAAAACGTTGGTTTTTATATCGAATTATTTAACTCTCCAACCACTATACCATAATTCTACCCCAGATTATCGTGACATGTATATAATTATACTTTCAAACATCAAAGAAAAAATTGAATTAATACTTAAAAATAATTTATATTAAGAAGACCATTTTATAATATGAATAGTCCTATCTAACGGTATAAAGATGATGAGAAAGGAAAACAAGCGATTGTTGGGAATGAAAAGCACGTAGAGTATGAAACCACTTAACATTCGACTTCAATGGCAAGTGAAACGTTTCACTGAGATCTGAATATTTGATTCACGTTACAGATGAATCTAGCAATTTCTTAAGTATGGGCACCTCCTCATTTATTAACGCCAAAATTCATGTTATTTATAACCAAAATCCTACACCCTATTTCGCGAAAAGAGACTGTTTATAAAAGTGTTTATTTGAATATTTTTGTGTAAGTAATGTTTAAAAAGAACTTATGTAATATTAAAAATGTTAAAACAATTAAGCATCTTATTACTATTAGTAAAGTATGAAAATTTATAGGGTGGACTTTTTATTCATGCAAATTAAGTAAAAGAAAATTCATGATAAATTTTCCTTGTCTGAGTAAGACAAAAGCCCATCTCTTATCTACAGCTGTCATTGACTTGTATGGTATTGACACTGATTCCACGACTTAAAAAATTACATATATGATGCTAAAATATTTCATATGAATCTGAATTTTAAATTTAAGTTTACTTCAAATAAGAAAATGGGCTTCAAATTTTAGAAGTCAAAATTAAACGCTCTTATTTAATATCTTATGAAAAGTATGAAACACATATAAATTAATACTGAAAAACAATCGTTAAATAAATCTATTTTTCAAATTTTGAGAGCCTATTTTTTTAATCATATATCATAAAGAATATCAGCGCATTGTTTTGTTTTTGAAGATAGTCATCTGTCCTTGGGAGCTTCTAGAATGCATTTGGAATTTTTTCGAGAAGGTCATGTTGTTTTTGCTTCTGTAATTGTAGTGACCAATATATCTAATTAAATCCCTTCTAATATGAATTTCAGAAGCATTGTTTTATTTTGAAGAACAATGTAAAAGATGAAGCGCAACTCTTGAATTTACAACGCATATATTCAAAAATGTATGAGTTAGAGCATGAAAAATACATGATCGGTGTTCACTTAATGTGACACGTCAAAAAATAATTATACAGTGAATCCGATTATCGTACCTAAAGAATCGAATACAAAACTAGTTGTCAACTGCCACTTTTATCTGAAGTTTAAGGCACGTGTTTTCATTGAACAATACGTATTTATTTTGATCCTTCATAACAGTCAAAATCAATTTAAAATGATTGAAGTGTGTTGAGGACTTCAATGACCTAGGTTAATCCAAGCAGAGTCTTTTTGAAAATGAATTCGCGTATATGTGGAAGAAGTAATTCACACGCACACAAAAAATGTGGAGAGATATCAAATATCCTCATACCTTTTTAAAGCCTAAATTTCCTAAATATCCTATTAAATTTATAACTGTTATAAATTGTTATAGTACACGTGTTACACAGAATCTGGTTAAATGCTGCAATCCATATATTACAAGGTACAAGCAATTAAATCAATAAGACAGCTGTTATTAGAAATAGTTAAAATATATTTAAACACATACAAAACAAAAATATTTACTCAATTTTTAGCTTTGATTTTGAGGATCTTTTCAATTCTATAAATATTGAAGATCTGATAAAAGTACTTTCAATAATTTTAAGTATATCTGTTTAAATAAAGTTATCAATAATGAGTAATTTAATACACTAATAAAAGAAGTTCTTCGAGATAATTATAATAAATTTAACAGTATAAACGTTAACAGATTAAAGATATATCCCAAAAAAGACCAGCTAGTAATAGTTGAGCTAATCTCTATTTGCATTTCTATAAACAAAATCATATAAATAACAAAATTTTTCTCATTTATTAATATGTTGATGACCTAATCTTTTTAAGTAATAATACTAATTTTGAAGGTAAACATAATCTTCTTTTTTATAAGAAATATTTATACTATTTAATTAAGACAATAACAATAATATATTAGAATTTCTAGATGTAGGTCTGAATGTAACCGATTGATGATTGTATATTAACTTCGCACTTAGAAGAAATACTGAGGCTATCGGCGATGGACCTTGTAATTTTGAGCCTCAGTAAAATGACGAGGTTTACATCTGAGCTGGAACCTTCTTTTAAAAGCTTCCACACCACGCCAATGACATTACTTGGAGCTGAGACAGATTTAACTTGCGTCAACCCCGCTACACTATGATATTTAGTAGCATCAGCACTCGATCCTATGACACGATGGTAACAACGCCGGCCGGGAATTCATGACCATGACAACTAGGCTACCGCAGTCCTATTGTAAGCGAAATGTTTAGAAAACCAGCCTTCAGTTCAAACACCGGCGAGGAAGGAGAAAGTATTGTTTTTATTATGTATGAGAGAGACCACGAAAGCTAAGATAGAGTTGAAGAAGCCTCTCTAATTCTATTGCATGTGTCACAGTACCTAAAAATAAATCTAATTCCTGTACTAAAGGTGAAAACCGTCTATGTTATTTTTACAATTCGTTGGTGATTAAGTGATCAAAAATTCACCGACGTAGAGATCAGGTGAACAAACCTCTCGAATGCAGGCTAAACTGTAGCAACGTTTAGCTATGCTTGTCTGTCCAAAGCCAGGTAAAGCTATTTAAATTACTTTTATATGAATTTTGAATTTATGTGTCTTTCTTCTAGGCTTATTTGACAGATTACTCTATAAAGATAATTTTTGGTTAGCTGTTCTTTAAAATAGTGTCTTATTTGGTTTTTTTTTTATCATTTATATTGTATATATATATATTGAAAATTTTTTAAGAAATCTTAAATTATTTCAAAATACAAAAATGGAAAATAATATAATGAATGTTGGAACAGGCTTTAGACTGTTCATATTATATATTAGATAGAATGTTAGAATTATAAGCCTAACTATCCCCATCAACAAAATATATAATTAAAAATGGTTATAACACTAAAAATATAAATTGAAAAAAAATTCTGAAAATTTAAATTCAAAAAAATAATATGAAAAACATACATAAAACAGAAAAAAATCTTTAAAAATCAAAAGCTAAGAAATCAAAAACTAAAAAGTAAGAAAATTTAACAGATAGATAATGATTTTCTAAACATAACAATCCACATATTACATACAGAAATAAAAACAAACATTCATATTACATACAGAAATGCAAAGAAACGCAAGCATCTTTATAAATTTACATAACATAAACAAACTATATTAAGAAAAAATATTTATGCGCATTAAATACCCATTAATGTTTTATTTAAAGTCATAAATATAGGTGAAAAAATATAAAAAACATCAACTTCGTGGCTAAACACCATGTCATCTGCCTACATGGAGAAGTTATTTCTAAGTGTTTGCCAGAATGCAAACATTAAACTCGAGAAATAACCAATCCAAAATCATAGGCCAGCTCAATTTACTAAGAATATTGAAACAAAAATTACAACTAAAAACTTTCAAAATAAAAAAAAAGATATCCAAAGACGTAAAAAATTAATGGCAATATATATATATATATATATATATATATATATATAACATTCATATGTAAACAAGATCATATGGAGTGCAGATTATAAGTTTAAAGCTTTTGCGTATTTCATAAAATAAGTTGGATTACAATTTAGAAGATTGCATCTAGAACGTAGTAAAAACCAAAACCTTTATTACGTGTTTTATCCAAAGAAAGTACTAAAAAAGCAAAATTTTTCTTTTATTATTCTTCCATTTTTGCCTAGAATATTTTTTGTGTTTGAGCTAAATTCCCATATTCTAGACAAAAAAAAAAGTAAATGAACGAAAAAAAACCCAGAAGTGTTGACATGAAATGAATCAATGTTAAAGAAAATAGTACAAAAAATGAAACATTGTTCAGATGTCGAAAGGCGGAGGAGATTCTGGAAGAAAATATCCGACATTTCGTAAAATATAGATCGCACTTTAAAATGGTTGTTCATAAGACTTTCTGTTCGTATATGCCGTCAACTTCACAACTTTCAAAAGTCGTATCAGCTGGAGCTGAAATACATTATTACGTCAGCGTTTTTGAGTATGATAAGGTAATGGTTGTAGGCTGATTTTGTCTCTCATAACATCTCTTAAATCAACTAACACTATATCTACAATAATATTATGTTTACCTATTTCGACCTAAAATGTCTTTAAAAACCCTTACATTTGGATTATAAGACTAGAGGAATTAATTGTTAACCATTATTACAGGAAAAATAAAAAAATACTATAGAAGAAAAATTACTAAACATTAAATAATATTAAATTTAAGTTTGAAAAGTATTTTTTGACTCCTAATGCTAAGAAAATAGCCTTAAAATTTGAAAGGAAGAAATACCCAAACAAAGAATTACATTAAATAAGGAAATAAGGAAAATAATAGCAATAATAAGGAAAATTTTTACAAGGAATGATTTTCAATATAAGTGGTCATATCATTCCAGAAGTTCTTTTATTATGACATTTTTTAACACAGTTTGATTTCTAGATAAATGTAAATTTATCTATTAGGATTTGTGGCGTTTGTCCATCATTATTCGGCTGCTGTGCCATATCTCACAATCTAATATATTAATCAAAAACTACTAAACTCTAATTGAAGACACACAAGAATAAAACAGCTTCTTCTTTTATAATCACTGCAGAATATCTAAAGTCGCTCTCTCTAGAATTTTAACATACATCACAGTCTTAATCTATAATTTAAATAAGAAATCTATGTCATCAATACACTCGTTATTAATTTCACAACTTTCTTCGATAGTAAATACGTAGATTAATGCTGACAGTTGAACTTTCTTATATCCATTTTTATTATTATATCCATTATTTTTATTTGACAGCTTTATAGATATATGCTCTCCTTGGTAACATCTTAGATAGATTCACCTATTCAACTAATACCGAACTAATAGTCTCTTACCAAGGAGTAAGCAGTTGACCAATCCTAGGAGTAATCTTTGCAGTTGAGGCTGACTTGATTTCTCGATTCCGCTGCGACCGCTATTGCCCGTAGCAACTCTTGATATCGTCTACCGCTTGTAAGGCATACATTCAGTGCTAGTCTTACTGAGCCTCTATCGTCTAAATTTCCTTTCGCATTATATACCGTCATATCTAGCACATTTCACTTTATTTCTACCTGCCTCTAATTTGCATAATCACGTTTCATTTTGGTTGGGAAGAAATTGCTTAGTTCATGTAATCAATCTCAATTAAAGTCCCCAAGGTTAGTGAAGAGAAAATCGCGAATAGTCCAATGTCACAACCCCTCCCCAGAAATGAAACGTGATTTATCGTTGGGAATAATAACCCAGTGGGAAATTACGATTTAAATTAATTTTAGGGCCAAAATCACTGGATACTATCTTGGAAAATTGCCGAAATTTCCTAAATCTTAAGTCAATAATTTTAAATCACTACTAAATGGCTAATCTAAGGTGAAATCCAAAGAGAGCTTACAAAGGAAGGAATTTAAGTGTACATAGAATTTTTATAACATAAATTTGATTAGAAGGTGTTCTTAAACTCCTAATCTTCAGCTTCTGGACCTCAGCCGGAGAATAAGGAATTCTTCGGCCTACTTTGATGGCGAAATCATCAGGGTCTGGTACCCTGAAATGGATTGCATTGCACATAACTGCAATTTATAAATGACATTAATAAACAGTATCTTTCACAAAAATGCATCACATCTATCACATAATATATAAGCAACTAATGAATGACGCGATTTGGTCAAGAGACAGAACAATACAAAATGCGAACTTAACACAGCTCTAACTGTTAATAGTTGTAGCGATCCCTAATTACGCTGCGAGGTGACCAGATGCATAACACATAAATACAATTATGAAATGACTATATACATAATTTATGAACAATGAATAACAAGACAGCTACTTTTAAGAAAACAAGTCACTACGTAAACAATTGTTATACTTTAAACAAATGTTTAAATTTTGAAAGTTCCAATCTTTAAAATTAAATTTCACTACTTTCCATCTGGAAAGATCACCAGCTTGGTGATTTGCAATTTTGAAAATTTTTTTTTAGCTCTTAATGAGTGTCCGCTGTCTTTAGTAGAGCAAGAGCCAAAGCTGCTCTTCTGCATCGGAACTCAAGCCGAAAAACCAAAGACTTGCTGTGATAAAAGTATCTTCACATCTAGTCAAATAGAAATAACAAATAATAATACAACCTGATAATTAGTCTCGACTTTTCTTTGTTGACAAGAATCTTGTTGAAGAACCACCTTCTAGACTATGGGATCGGCTGTCACCTGGCGTCTTGCAGTATATCCCTTGGGATGGATAGACACCACTCGAGGTTGGTTCCTTGAAGACCCTTGTGGCTTGGCAACGACATTCCATGGTCCGTTTCTTGCTGACAACCGTTGAGGCAGGCCTTCGATTCTCCATAGTTGTTTTCTTGTGTATGACTCTTGCTGACGGACTCGGCTTCTCCATTGCAGGTGTTGGATTTGGTTGTCCGTTGGCGATACTGGAGTCGAGATATGCTTCCTGCGCTGAGGTGACACATACAGATCATACCTTTCATCAACTGAATTGCAGGAATGCAGCTTGCGATCTGTTTCTAGTTGCCCTCGGATTCTATGATTATATTGACTAGGAGACTTACCGTGATACGCGCTTCTGGAATCCCTTCTAATAGAGCAACTGAAGTACTTAGCATTACCACTAGAGGCAAATGGAAAACTTTGATTAATAGATTGGTATTGGTTATTCAAAAAACATCAGATCCGTTTCTGCAATCTCCCAGACTTCCTTCTCACAGATCGCAGCTGATGTTGAAAGGCTTTAATGACTTTTCCAAACTTCCACTTAAATTGATTGTAAGTCTCTGCCGGTTTCATGGACAATGAATTTAAAGCTATTCTAGATAGATCAAAATTTTGGCGGCTATTAACATAACGGTTGGTGATATTCTGGAAATACTTATCTCTAGCTTGCTTTACATTACGTGGATCAAGAGCATTACTTCGCTTATGGCTATTCAAACTAAAATTATTTCCCGATTTTGAAACAATCGAGGAATGTTCTCATCTTCATTTAAAGGACGCATTTCATATTGAGTTAGTAATTGAAGCAGTTTAATTCTAGAGGATGGTTTGCGGACTTCAAGGTAGTCCAAAACGGGAGTTGTCATTCTCAACATTATATGTTGTATTAATTCATCTTCTGGCATGATTAAGTTGAGCCAAAGAGCAATTTTTAAAACATAATACACAAAGTCTGTAGGAGATTGATTATGCCGCTGTTTAGCCGAGTAGAATTCCGCTTCTAGACGCGTACGGTCACGTACTACTGGGAATGCATCTTTTAGAGCTTCCTGCATGTTTTCAAAGCCAATTGATTCTCCTTGCTTTAAGTCTGCACCAATCTCATCATATCAATCACGCG
Source organism: Nephila pilipes (assembly GCA_019974015.1). Taxonomy (NCBI): domain Eukaryota; kingdom Metazoa; phylum Arthropoda; class Arachnida; order Araneae; family Nephilidae; genus Nephila; species Nephila pilipes. The sequence goes on from BMAW01020105.1 coordinate 121,146, forward strand.
CTCTGCCTCTTAAATGATTGCGTAAATATGAGAAATGTAATTCATCCGGAATTTGATAGTAGGTACTATTATCATTAACGCTCTGTAGAAATTCAGTTATATTTCCTAATCCATTAAAATACTGAACGGGGAACACGGCCATTCCTACTCCGGGGGAGGGGACAGTTGGGAGCCATTATGGCGATACACTTCTACCAATGGACTCGAAATTCTATCAAATTTTTTAAAAAAATAAAATGCAAAAAAGTAAATTCTTGTTACCCTTAGTACATTTTATTCTATGATTTAAAAACAGTTTGTTTTGATTGATATAGTTTATATTAAAATATGAACTAAAAATAGGTGGGGAGCCTTACAAAGAAATCAGAATTTTAGTATGACAAAAGCAAAGGTAAAAGAAAGAGAGTTTTCGTCTAACGAACATTAACACTTTCTTTGAATTCTTGCCTTCATAAGCAAGGAAATTTGTTTTCTGAAAATAAAGGTAATACAGAGAACAGACAAATAGACTGAAGCTAGAGATAAAAGAAGGTGAAAAAGAAACTATGAGTATCAAGTGACAGGGCTAAAATAATCAGAATATAATTGTATCAAAATGTAAAAGCATTTGTAAACACTAGTACATGTTTCATAAGAGCTGTGTCCTCAATGCTATTTGAAAAACTGACTACAAAGACATAGAAAAAAAATAAATCCTTCAATCGATTCCTAAAATGAAATCTAAGATTTAATGAGCGTATGAGATAAATTTATGTCACGTTGAACAATAGCAATTTAATAACGAAACTGAAGCTGCTAAAGATGAAGTACGCATGCACCAAACGCAAGTGCTCGACAGCTGTTTAACATGAAGCCTTCTCTTTCGAATGCAACGCCTTTAGCTTATGTAAACAAATCCGTATAGCCGTAGCCTTCGTTCGCATGAGAGTTATGTTTTTTTTTTTTTTTTTTTTTTTGTTTCGTCGGAAAAATTAACAGTGAGCAACGAATTGTTGTGACATTTTACATGAAATTTAGAAAACCACCACTGAAACTTATAATTTACTGAAAGAAGTGCATGACAATGAATGTTGATTGGGCACATGTGTTTTTGATTGATTTAAGCGTTTTAAAAGATGGCTGAGAAGACGTTAAAGATTATTCAAGCACAGGTCGCTTTCCAAGTCAAAAACGGATGACAATACCGAAAAAATTAGTAATCTGTTTCGATCTGACCGTTGGTTAAGTATTCGTGCTATTGCTGAGACTGTAGGAATTGACAAAGAGTATATATGGCAAATTCCCCCCTCCCCAAGACAATGCGCTGGCTCATTCCACATTGTCTGTCAAGAGGTTTTTAACCAAGTATAGTATCCCAGTGTTAGACCATGCGCCTTATTAGCCGGATCTTGCGACTTCTATGTGTTTCCTCAGGTAAAATCTACATTAAGAGGAACAAGGTTTGAGTCGTTGAAGCTGTGAAAGAGAAGGCGGCATGCGTCCTGCAGGAGCTGACAACAGAAGACTTCAGCACTGCTTCGCACTATGGAAGATTCGCATGGAGCTTTGCAGGGATAGAGGAGGATGCATATTGAAGATGATAATAAGTAAATATGTATGATATAATAACACCGGTAAAAAACGATTTTTTTTAAACATGGGTTTTCTTTTAAACTTCACACTTTGCGAAATATAATTTTTATGCCTTAAATTCTTAGAGCGAAAGGGAACGTTGCCGTTGTAAGCAATTGGAATTATGAGTAAAATTTAAATCTTTAAATAAATAGTTTTAATCAATTAATTCTTATTAATTATAATTAAATTATCGTATTGTCATCCAAAACAATCGTGTATAGAAAATTTCAGCTCAACCGAGCGCTTTAAAATGTGAGAAAAAAGCTAAAAAGTTATGAAACAGACAAAATTACAGTGTGAGTAGAAGAAAACCCATTAAAAAAAAAGAGTGAAACAAAGCTTCCGCCCAACGTGGGGCTCGAACCCACGACCCCGAGATTAAGAGTCTCGTGCTCTACCGACTGAGCTAGCCGGGCTACATACAATCAGTCTTTACATTATTATTATAATTGCATAAATAAAATTTAATTCTTTAAGTAATTCGTTTTAATCAATTAATTTTTATCAATTATAATTAAATTATCATATTGTCATACAAAACAATCGTGTGTAGAACATTTCAGCTCAAATGAGCGCTTTAAAATGTGAGACGAAAGCTTGTAGGTTTTGACCCAGACATAGTTACAATATGAGTAGAAGAAAACCTATTAAAAATAAAATGTTTTATCGTGTCAGTTTCGTTATTTAATAACCACACCTTGTATTATGTGACTTGATAAGTGATCGTTTGGAATTAAAAATTTCTTTTTTCTTATTATTTTACTGAGGAAGAAAATGATTTTAGAAACAAGTATATAATTAAATAACATATATTTTACAAACACTCGAACATTATAAAAATATCACCCTTATTACCTAATATCCGAAAAATTAAGATCTCATGAAACTAATAAAGCAAAAAGGTTCTTTTTTACAAAATATTTCAAAAAAATATTTCCATATGCAAAAATAGACAAATGTAATTCTGGCGTATCATGAAAAAATTGCTCGAATCATGCACAAAAATTTCAAAAATAAATTCAATAAACAAAAAAAAAAAAAAAAAAAAAAAAAAAAAAAAATAAAAAAAAAAAATTATATAAATAAAACATTTTTCTTAGCAATTATTATGTTCGCATCAAACTTTTTTGATTTTTGATATATTTGGCAGAAAGCGCCATCATGGAATTTTTTGTCATTCCTCCATTAGTATTAGTGTTTTATTTTTCCAAAGGAGGTAGTGTGTGTGTGTGTGTGTATTTTCCCTTAATGCTTGTGAGTGGAATTCAAACTCGGAGTACTCTTTTTCTAAAAGAGAAATGTCCTAAAATCAGTGTACTTAGGCGCGGTTAAAACAATATGTAACATCAGTTTATTATAGTCTCCTGAAATTTTAGGAATTTATATAAATATCTAATTTTTTCACTTTCACACGTGAAATAAAAAAATTCCATTCACTATTAAGGTACAGAAATTAAAATATGGAACAGAATTTAAGTCGGTAAATATGGACGTGAACAAGCAAAAATGGGATAGCATAATTTACTTCTCTAAGTACGCAAGAAAAATCACCATTCATTAATACTGGACATTTTACTATTTGAGAAAAATAAACGGTTCTTATTTATTTATTTATTTTTGATCCTATTTGTAAACCTTAAGCCAATACAATCAAAACTGTAAACAAATTTTAGATTCTGAACTGCTTTCTGTCTGAGCAAATGTAACTAAACAAGGTCTTCTTTTGTATATGTTACAATCTTTGAACTTAGAATACTTGTCCATTTGACAGATCTTTTCTTTCTTTTAGGCGACAAAACATCGGGAAGAGCTTGGTGGCGGCAATACCCGTCTTTCTAACCGGTAACTCGGGTTATTTCAATGACCTCATTCCTACGCTTTAGCGTCATCTTAGTCATCACGAACAGGGCTCCAAACATCAACAATTTTCTTTTTTTATACATCATAATAGCTTGATTTGAAGTACAGATTTAAAGGAGGTACATGAAGTTAGAAATGTATTATATTTTAACAGATTACACTCGCTATTTAGAAAGTCTGAATGAGAACAATAACCGAGTTAAGAACTTGTGTTACTGAAAATGAAGCTACATAAAATCACTAAAAGATTAAGAGAGGCATACATAAAGTTTGGGAAAGTAAAAATTATATATATATACACGTTTTAATTTTCATTATATTCTGTTCGTTTTCTTCACGAACACTTAAAATTTTAAGAAAGGATCCTTACAGAAATAATTTAAATCAGTAACAAACTGTTTTATTTTTCTCAAGTAAAATTCATGCGTCACCTGCATGTGGAAAAATACAACTGCATGTCTTATATCAATCTGAATGAGTTCTTTGAGTGAGCATATACCCAAAGATGAGTCACTACTTTCATATATATAAAGATAGTCCAAAGTATTTTGATAAATAAGTCAATGGACCTACTAAAGAGGTCCACTGACATGACAACTTTTGTTGATCATATATATTCTAATGATTATGAATGCGAATCAAATGTCAACGACTTATTTTGATAAAAGTTATCTCACCTAATTATCACACATGTATATATTAATTAGATAAAAATTTACACTAGTAAAACTTACTAAGGGTAAGTTTTTCGTTCACAATTATTTTTGAAATTCATAGTAGAGCATATTAAAGCAAAACGAATAATAATTCATTTAGAACAGAATTTTATATTTTGACTATTTAGAACTTTCAAACATCAACGATGAAAGATAATATTGTACTTAGGAAATTAATTATCTAATCAATATTTTTGGTGTAGATGGACAAGACAGTTATTCAGCATTTTGTTTTCTAAAATTATATATATATATTACAACTTAAAATTTTAACACATTCCTAAATTCAGAAAACCGTAATACATTTTTATAAAATATTTAATTATTTTTCTTATAGAAAAATAATGGAGAGAAAAATAAGAAATCTTAAAATTTATATCTAAAAACAAGAATTCCTGAAAAACATATTTATACAGATCTGGGAATCAGAACTTGATTTTAAAAAGGATTCTCGAGAGAAAATGTTAAATTTAGCTAAATTGGGAATAACGGTAAGTAGAAATAGAAATAATTTGTAGACTCATAGAAAACTGGATTTCCAACCGCAGAAATTCAACTGGCGTAAGCAAGGAAAGTTTGGCGTTACTTTTTTCACGCCACTCACCCAATGATCTACTACCAGCTAGACAACTACTTTCGCTTGACTTTATTTTCACAGATGCGTCAGTTGAAGCAGGTTACTGTAGTATGTTATTGTTCTAAGTGGGACCCACGTGCAAATCTGACTAATTTTATTTAGATTTAGTCATGTATCGCGCTACGTACAATATTCTATTTTTAACATTTTTAGCCGGATTACTTGGTTTGTCCGAACACAGTAAGTCGACTTTTCTCATTCCAATGTTTTTTTTAATTTATTTAAAATAAAAACTCATTGTTTTATAAAGAAAATTATTTTTTTTAAAAAAAAAATTCCCTATAATTTAAAATTATTTTAAGAGAAATTTGCAAAGCTTTGACAAAGTAACAAGTTAAATCTGAAGATTTTTTTTTTCTTAAAGAAATCGAACCTCCCCCCCCCCCCGAATTATCATTTATATGCAAATTACTTGACTGCAAATCTACGGTACAATTCTTTAAGTGACATTTTTAAATTTTAAATGAGTGAGGGAAGTATAAATAATGGAATATATCAAGTCGTATATATTTTGTTCTCGTAAATGAATTTATTTATTTTCAGTGTAATTAAATTTCGTAACTATACCTGAACTTAGTATTTGGAATGGCTTGATTAATATGTATCTTTCCACTCAACAAAGTTTTTTTGTGTGCGATTTTATTTAATTTTGCTGTGTATATGGAATTAATTATATGTTAACTAAATGATTTTTCTCTTCTCTCCATTTATGTGGAATTATATGTTAACTAAATGAACTACCTATTAATAAGATTTTAACGCATAACATTTTATTTCTTATGGTTTATTGATGGGAGAGGAATTTTGATTAATTTTTGAATTTTTCTTCATCCCTGCGGAGATTATAATACAATTTGCACATTCTTAATAGAATTTGAGTAAGTAAAATCCAAAGAAGTATACAAAATATTATAAAGTATGCTTTTCTTATTTTATCTTTTGTACTTTTAAAATATTAAAATTTCCAAAAAAAAGTTTTTAATAAGTAATTTGCTTTTTAGAAAATTTTGAATCTGTAGTTCAGGATACATCTAATAATTATATGTAAATATAATATCAGTCGCTGGATTTTAAACTGTGTGAATTAATTTTTTTCTACTGAAAAATATTAAATTATTTAGTTTAAGTTAAAGTTATTTTTTGCGAAAATGTCGATAAGTATGCAACTCATTGTGTAATAAGGACCATTCGCACCGACAGCGTCATCAAGTTTTTGAAAGGAGTCCCTAAAATAGAAAGCTGAAATAAATAATGTTAATTTAAAATAAAATACAATTTAGAGGGAAATCGTAAATTTTCATAAAATACCATTATATTAATTGTCTTAGATATCCAATTGCTTATTTATAGGGGGGGGGGGGGTCAAGAAACTAGATAACATGATAAATGAAACTATAAAACTTAGTAAGTAAAACTGTTAAACTGTATACAATCTACAAATTGACTATATTTCAAGAATGGTGTTTTCGGGGTTTTGGCATTGACCAAAACTTGTATTTTATTATTAGATTGGGTTTCACAACTGAATACAAATTGTCCATCGGATGTCATTGCCGGATGTCAACTATTTCCTGTTTTGTGGTTGCTTCCTGTGAATATATTAATTGAAAATCTCGTATTTTCTCGTTTTTAATTTCTTTGTTAACTGTTTAATTTGGTATGTTTCTTGGCCATTTTCTAATTTAAATGCAAAAAATTAATTACCAATTTACTCGTAATGTAAGAAACAATTAGTAACCCTCAAACTCGTAATATTCTGGTCCTTTTTTTAAATTACTTAATTGCTAAATTTTTATCTGTAACACAGATTCTTCAGTAGAGAACAGAACTAGAATTCCAATATTCTAATATTAAAATCTTACTTACTTTTATCTGAAATTCCTAACGTACGTTATTTCACTTTTGACTGTAGTCTTCAAACTAAGTTCTTATTCGGGATATAAAGGTACGCTATATTATCAAGAGTTTAAGAGAAAATTAAGTTATAGGGTTCCCAATGCAGAGTGAATGCAGTCATTTTTCTCTGGGAGGAGAAAGTTCTGCACACACATATCGGTGGAAGGCTTGAGGCATATTGTCAAAGGGCTAAGTTGCTAACAAATTTAAATACTGTTTTTATACAATATGATCTCTTATTAAAATTTTAATTTTCTTTATTCGAAACATCCAAATAGTCGAATACTAGTGCAAAGCTGGATTCGACTCGCCATATAATTCGTCTCGAAATGTTTTGATATTTAGCAAGTTTTGTGGAACACGAAATTCCTCTTTTTTGGGATACCGTTAATTATGAAAGCGACGAACTCATAACTGTTATTCCAGTGACGAATATGATTTTAATTGAGGATTGATCCTCAACTGTGAAAAACACCTTACTGTTTAGTATCATCGTAATTCGAATTTTTAAAATGAATCAGTTTGCAGAAAATGCCAAAAACACGCATCAAATCATAGGATAATTTCGATAAGAAAGTTTTTATTAAAAGATGAACAAATAATCAGAATAATCACGAAAGATTTCCGCTTAATTTAGCCATCGATAAGTATTGAGTAAATTTACAATTTGTTAGTGAAATGTTTTTCATTAATTTAAAAGGTTTTTAGCAAATCTTTTAATTGCATAATGGTAGAAAATTAAAATGAAGCTCAAGAGGAATTAAAAATGTTATACGAAAGAAAATAGTGTTACACAATGCATAATGATTTTTAAATGTCGATCCTAAAATTGATCTGATGATTGATTGATTTGATTTGATCTGATGAAATTAAAGCATTTATGTGGGCTACATTTGAACAATGAGTGACGAACTTAGTAATTTTTAGAACTACGGTCAATTGGCGAGAGACGACATTTAAGTTGATTCTGCTCTTTCCAAACAACCGCTCAATGGCACTTAGAAAACTTGTAGCTCCTCTTGATTAGAGTGTCTATTCCGCATGATAGTATTGTATGTGACTGAAACTCGAAATTACGACTCGCACTTGTGATACAGTGTCATTTCCCCTAAAGGCAGTTAGTGGCCGCGGTAGCCTAGTGATTAAGGCATCGGACTCGCGGTCGGTGGTTTCCGTTGAGTCGTGGGTTCGAACCTTGATGCCAACAAAGACCTGCCGCGTAGCCAGGGCTGATGCACGTTAATCTGTAGGGGCCCAAAGTCCTCCCCATGGCGTGGTGGGGAAGTTAGGAGAGGGGGTGCCAGCTCAGGTGTCGTCCTCGTCACTTGACCGAGTTTCAAATTACGAGGTCCGTCGCCAATAGCCCTCGTGTTACTTCTAGTGCAACGTTAATAAAACCAAACCAAACCCAAAGGCAGTTAAAAGATATTTTGGCGTAATATTTGTAAAAGATATTTCTAAATTTTAAAAATAGCTATAAAGTAAAAACAAAGGGATCTATTGATTTCGTGTAACATAGCATTGATTTATCCGGACTGTGTTTCAAATTAATAGCTTAACTGCTATTGTAGTAAAATATCAAATCTCTCTCTCTACAACTTTGAAAGCATGAAATTTCTACTTATGACCAAATTCGAAAATATCTCAATTTAAATTTTGGCCATGAACAGCATTTGAACATGCAATTTATTCAAGGTGTTGCTTTGTTATTAAAGTTAACAGTTGTAGAGAACAATTTAACTTCAAAATAAGAGATAAATTTATCGCAATTTTTTTTTTTTTTTTTCTGTAAAGAATTTCGATATTTGGAAACTCAGTTAAGCGTTATTTGAAATTGTAGTCAATGATTTTTAAGATTCTGAAGTACCATTACTACAATTATATCCTAATTAAAGCAAAATAGATCATTTAACAATCTAATATACGAATAAGTATTAATATAATCTTTCTAGCAACGAAATTAAATCGTCTTGTATTTCGCTAAAGATTATGTTCTCTTCTTCCGAAATATTATATAAGAGGGATAGAATTTATAGGAATTATGTCTCAATTGAGCGCTGATTCTATTCTTACCTGTATGAACTATTTCAAAATTAAAATTTAGAGATCCTTTTTTGCATGAGTAGTTTTTTTATTCTATCAATGAATATTTATATATTAATAGTGATACCCTTGAATTTTTTATTCAATGAGCTATAGTAATTTTAGAGTTCATTGACTTTAAAGGATTTGTAGGATTGGATAAATTGTAGCAAGGATTTAAGGAGTTTCTAAGGTATTTTTTAAAATGATGGACACAAATAGGTACCTCAGTAAAATAATCTCATCGTTCTTCAAGAAGACCGTACTATACTTTTCATGTCATTAAATGTGGGTCAATACTTTTATCTTTAGTACTGTGGGCCTTTCATGGGAATACTCTCTTGATCTTATGAAAAAAGGCGCCATTACACTTAGCCGACTTCCACCATAGGGGATAGGTTACAGTTTATAGCGAACATTCTACGTGCTAGTATAAAAGTTTCTCTAGTGGGAGGACTTAACAGAATTTAATTTAATTTTGAGGAAACTCTTCTATTTTAATAGCTTGTCCAATGTTTCATCATCGACTCCCTTTTTTCATTCCTTTGTTTTAAGCACGTTTGACTTGTTGGGGGAACCCCCACCCAACAGAAATTAGTTTTTATAAAAATTATCTTTTTACACAATATATAAAATTTAATCCTATTTTTATATTTTATTAATCACTATTTTTATTTATTATTCGATTTTAATGTAGCTTAAAGAAAACTTGCGGTCATATAAACAAATGTTTAACGCATCACAGCCAAAGAGTTTGACTCTTGTGCAATAAATCTGTCGCTATTGCGCTCTCTTCGTAGTAAAAATCCCGGAATACTTATTAATTATAATTTTGCATGTTTTTGTATATTAAAATTTAAATTTTGATACAGAAATCATAATTCGTTAATAAATTATCAAAACATCAAGGCAATTTTAATTGTTTATAATTGAAATTAAGGAATGAAAGATTATTTTTTCTGAAAATAATTCTCTCAATGAAATTATGTTTATTTTTTGAAACTGAACTATTAAGCTTCTTTGTATTTGTGTTAGAAGTTTGAAGAGGGACGCCTATAGCTCTGGTGTGGCTTCTAAGTGCTATGTTAACAACCAACCATTCACTGCATTTATTTTACTGTAAAAATTATTGCTATTTTGTTCGAAATCGAATTTTATTTTTCTGCGAATCTTGTATTTAAGTAAACATTTTGTTTCATAGAGGCAGCATTCAATGAAAAAAAAATTTGTTTTGCTTCACGAAAATTTTCTGTTGAAACCAAATAATTTTATAACAAATTCTTTGTTATAAATGGTTAATGGAAACATTTTATTTTTCATATTATGGAGATTGGAGAATGTATTAAATGATCATTGAAGGTAAGCAAAATGACTAGCTCCAATATTTTCTTGGTTATATATACGATAAATCAGTTCATTATAAAAATTTATATATAATTAGTCAAAATCCTGGAAAGAAATTAATTTCTATCGCAATATCCTGGGATTAATAAAAATCCGGGAAAGGTGAAATCCTAGTACATTTCAATTTGCAAGATAAAGCTAAATTTATAAAAGTAGTATAATCATACTTTTTTCAGACATTTATTTGTAATGGTTCTGTATTTAAAATTACTTCACTATTATTTTAGGTTTAATACGCTTTTAATTAATAAATGCGATGTTTGATCCGCTGCCCCACAGAGGCTTACCATCTTTAGATTAGTGCGGGAATCATGAACCCGAGGTACTCTAGTGATCTTTTTCTTTCCTGTGGGGTTTACTGTCTTTGGTAAACTCGGGTTACGCATAATGGGAATATCGTAGTGATCCTTCTCTATTTACTACCCTCCTTCTTGTCAACCAATTCTTAGCTTTTTCTTCCTTTTTTCTGTCTATCCGATTATTGAAACGAATACTTTGAACATCTAAGCCAGATTTGGCTCCCGCGTCATAAACACTATCACTCGCTGACCGAGGTTCTGATTTACATGGTTCGTCCTCAATAGTCTTTATGCATCATGTACAAAGACGTTAATTGAAAGACCAATTCCTATTTCATTCTGAAATGGCTTTTACATTTGTATTAAAAATTGTACATTTTGGTATTTTGTTCATTAATTTTGTATGTTTAACTATGAAATCCCTTACTGCATATTTATTAAATACCTTTTTGTCGTATAGTGTAAAAGTTTTAGTAGTTTCTATTCTGAGAAGATCGAAACATCCACAAAAGTCTAATTTACCTGTGTAGAGAAGGTTGTAGATTTTAATAACGAAATTTTTTGATCGGAAATCAATAGGTTCATGTGATCCAAAAGTCTTTTCATTGTCATCAGATGAACTGAATTACAAGTTTTCTCTCTCTATTTAAGGCAAATAAACAGTTTTATCGTAGATTATCTCCCAGAAAAAGGTATTTCTACTTCTCATTCCTAGATTTTACCTGAGAAACGTAAGATTATAACTCTCAGACACATGCGTCATAAAATTTTCATTGTCATTCACTTATTAAGATTAGTAGATTGCTATATTGTTCTGGTGTGATATAAATTAAAAAATAGTCAAATAATATAAGTGGAAAAAACACTAGATATTACTCGGTTTAATTTCGATGATATCATAATTGAACAACTAATATAATCCCCAAATAACTATCTTTCATAAAGGGACAGAGAAATAATTGATCCTGGCTAAATAAAATAATTTTTAATATTGTACTTAAACGCAATACTTGACATTCTTTACACACTCTAGCACATGCACTGATTCATGTGTGAGTAATCGGAGGTTGAGATTTTGACTTTCGATTCATTAAAGGCCCTAAAAGACTGAGGTACTATTTATCGTTATAATTAATTAAAGAACAGAAATATTTTTATGCATCATGATAAATTCTCAAAAATAAGATATCTTAAATTTGTTACAGTCGTTTTACCATTCTTCAGAGTTTGAAAGTCATCTTCTAATCGCTAAATGAACTGTTTTAGAGTGACACCTCTTTGATGGGTTCGTTTACAACACTGAATCCGATAATTAATCTACATAAATAAGATATTTATGAAACTGTCTGTTTGCAATACAAGAAGCAGTTTAGTTTTATTGAATTTTAAAAAATTGGTGTTGTAAAATTCGGTTTATAATATATGCTTATTTTTAACTGACATTAGACTAAATTTTGCATATATTAATATTTTATTACATTTTAGAGCATTCCTCTTAGAGTTTTAAGGCAGTAATCAATTGCTGTTGTGTATGGAGGAGGGGGGGGGACGGCAAATTTTATTTCCGTCAGATTTCTTGAATTTTTAGCATCTTGTTTACCATAACAGCAATCTTAAGGAAGTCTTTTACATCGAAGGAAGGTCAAATGTATTTGCTACATCCTAATAAAATTTAATGTAAATTATTATATTCAATAATTCTTTTATGTATAATTTATTTCATTCTTCGTAACGATTTTACTACGATTTGAGGACTTCTCTCCTTCCAGAGATATCGTTTGGATTTACGTATACTGCCTTTTTAGAGAATAAGAAACAAACTACTATTTCAAAACTTTTTTAATATTCCTTTTCGAATGTCTTAAAAACTTTTTAAAAATGTTAAATTAAAAAGATTGCCTTGATTTTAATTTTAAAAAATCTATAAGAGGAAGTAAAGAGAATACTGAACTGTCTTACAGATTTTTTAAAGTAAAAAATAGCACACTTTTAAATATTTAACCAATATTTGGCAATCATTGGAAGTTTTCATTACAGTGGTTTTAAAATAAATATAGTATATTAATGCATATTTTATGCTAGAGTACTTGAATTTATAAAAAGTAATTTACATAATTAAGAGTAATTATTATTAAATTCAAATTTGGAATATGACTGAAATGCGAAACAGCTCATTTTCTCTTTTACTACTTATAATTGATTTTAAAGCTTTGAGTTTTTTAAAATAAAAAATGTCTTATGATATAATTTAATTTACGATTACTGTTTAAAGTAAATTAAATTTTTTTTAAAAAAAAAGTTTAAAAAGCATTTTTTTCCCTTGTATTTCTCAATTTTTTAAAGAAATTTCCTTAATAGTTACAAATTCCTGCACACAAAGAATAAAAACTTTCGAGAATCGCTGTTTTCTTGAAAAAGTCTCAGGAATTTTCGCGACAGAATTCTTGAGCACAATCGCTACATAAATCTATCTTGAAGATATACACAGTTGTTCTTCCGAATCCGTGCGGGGGATACATTCTGCGCTTTCCCTCAGATATCTGAAGCTATAAATAGTAGCATAAGTCAAATGTATACAATATCCCTCACAAATATAATAAATTTATCTCATAAAAGTGTTTAGCTAGGATTAACAGCCGATATTTAAAGGAAATAAACATCAATTAATATTTAATTGCTATTTGTAATTACAAAGAATTAATGTATTTTTAACTTAAGCACTTGTGGAATCTTTTCTTCATTCCCAGTTCAATACTTTTATACAGTTGAACTAAATTTTGCTGTGATTTTCTTGCATCTTGAAATTATTGAATAAAATGCGTATTAAAAACAGACCAACACAAAATTAATTAGAATATGAAACACAAATAATCTATTTTATTTTCTCTATTTGAAACGGATTAAAAGGCGAAGTATTTTTTCTCCTTTAATGTGAAATTTTCAGTACCGTTCTCTAATTTTGTAAAATGCGATAAAAAATTTCTTTTGAAAATTAAAGATGAAACAACTACTTACGATCTCTTGTACAATAGAATAAAAAAAAGTAATCTGGCATCAATGTAAAGCGAAAAAAAAGTTGTCAATACGAATAGCATATCCTTTAACGCGAATATGCATCTAGTTAATCATTCGTAAGTTTTCTCGCCACTATTATCTCCTCAAGGGCTTACCTTTCGATAAATTCAGGAATCATGACCCCGAGTAGCCCAGCGATTTTTTTTCCCAATTGAGGGTTTACTGTCATTGTTAAACAAGGTTGACGTGTCCCCGGGATCACCTAGAAATCTCTCTATTTTCAATCTTCCTTTTCGTCTCATACAGTTTTTATCTTTTTTTTTCAGGATACATTACATTTTAAACAAATATTTTTCACAGCTTAGCCAAATTTGGCTTTTGCGCCATAAACCCTTTGTAACTGTCATTCCCACTTAGCTATTAATCTATACTCACTTAAGATTTGCATGCGTTTACTCTAAAAAAAAGGATAAAGTGGGAAAGTTTGTTAATTTTCTTTTTGTTATGAACATCCATTTTATGGCTATGGCAATTTACTTTTAAGTTCTGGATAAATCGATTATTACTTCAGCCAAATATTGCAAAAAACGAGATTAATTGAAGAATTTGCTAACGTTTTTCTTTTCAATGCCTTTTGGCATTCATTGCAAATGGGGCCGCGGTGGCCTAGTGGTCAAGGTCGTGGAAAGTGGCTGGCGGTTTTCGTTCAGTCGCGGGTTCGATCCTTGGCCACCAAAGACCCGCCGTGTAGCCGGGGCTGATGCACGTTAAATCTGTTTGGGGCCCAAAGTCCTCCCGTTGGCGTGGTGTGGATGTTAGGAGAGGGGGGTGCCAGCTCAGGTGTCGTCCTCGTCACATGACCGTGGTTCAAAATTACGAGGTCCGTCGCCAATAGCCCTCGTGTTGCTTCTAGTGCGACGTTAATAAAAAACTTAACTTAACTATTCATTGCAAATATCAAACCGTGTATGTGAAGGTAATTCATCTAGCTTCAATTAATATAATAAAAAAAAATTTACCATGATTTTGTATATGTGTATATATTCTGCATTTCTTTTTAAATCGCCAAACTAATTAAGAAACTTAAATGAACGGAATGTTATTTTCAGTGAAAATTTGAAAATCATTTAATAAGAAAGCTTATCTCGCAAACTTTCCTCGAAAGTTTTTGAGTTGCCTGTTATCTTCACACTTAGTTTGGAGCAGTATAGCTTACTTTGGCTCTTTGCTCCATTAAAATCCACAGTCACTCACACTCACTATCTTCACACTTAAATAATTATATTTACGTAGATTCGATAAAATATAAAACTTGTCGGTGGTGAAAACCGACATTTACTGTTTTGGTTTCCATCTTTGACTAGTATGTATTAATTAATAGAAAGAAAATGAGTAAATACAGTAGTACCTCTTTTAAGGGACACCTCTATTTATGGGACAATTATGTTGGTCCTGGTCCCTTTTGAGAGTACATATATTTACTTCTTATTAAAGGACATCACTATTTAAGGGACAAGATATCTGGTTGGGTGGGTGTCCCTTATTAAGAGTACTTCTGTATATATTTTTATTTCTAAATATTTTGAGATTTTATCTAGTTATGGAAATGAAATTTCCTGATATATATACATAAATATTATTCTTTCTGTTACTATCAATACTTTTTTTGTATTACACAACGGTACATTTCCTTAGAAAAAAAATTTCAATTCATTTTAATGTTTCTAAGAAATATTCCTCTCCTCAGGGGCTTTCCTTCTTTAGTAATAATGATAATAATGATCTCAAGGTACCCTACTTATATTTTATTTTCATGGGTTTACTGTCTTTGATAAATAAGGATGACTCCTTAAGACTCCTCAGGATATCCTAGTGAATCATTTCTATTTTCAACCTTTCTTCTAGTTAATCAATTTTTACTCTTCCATTCTTTCAAAAGTCTGTATCATAGATATGTTTTTACGCAGCACAGCCAGATTCGACTCTTGCGCCATAAACTTCGACTTTCACTTTAAGAAATACTTAGTTACTATTAAAATAAATAAGTGTTTCTTAAAATAAATGAATTTAAGAATTGCTTCATTTTAAATTTCACGAAAGGAAAGTTTTTAATTTATTCCAATTTCAGGACAGTTTAGTATTGTTAAAAAAAACCACGATTTCTGGTTTCGTTCAACGACACCGCTTCGATTATAGTTGACCTTGCTCTCCTTAAGACTCGCCTACTACTGATGTAAATGCCGGTTTTCGCAAATGACTGCACTGCTTGAATCTATATTGCAAAAAAAAAAAAAAAAAAGCCACCCAAACAAATGAAATGCAGCTTTGTGAACTCTCAATACCTGAATTTCCTGATCAAGAACAAAAGATTGTCAAAAGATCACGTTCCAGGTTTCTGACATTGGAGCGAAACAGCCAACACCCTAACGGAGGTAACCGAAAGACACGAAAAAAAAAAAAAAAAAATTGAAATCAAGGAACGCCGTCGTTTCATATCTCTTAATTTCCTGTTATTAGAATCTAAGTTTCGAAGCGTTGCAGTAGGGAGGGGGGAAGAGCATTTAATCTCCAGGAACTGTTTGTGCACCCTAACAAATAACCCGTCATGGTTCTATGAGCAGGCATCAATTTCTAGCAATCAAATCAAACTATTGAATCAAATTGCTCACGAATTTCGATGATATGTCGTTTAATGGGTGCACCATTGTTTTTGTTCTTTTTAATCTAAAAATAAAGTTCTATATTTAAGAAATATGCCTTCATATTAAGCGAATTGATGCTAGGTTTTTTTTTTTTTTTTTTTTTTTTAAATTTTTAAGCTGCTGTGAATGAGGAGGGTTTTCTGTCTATTTTGGAAATGTTT
The DNA here is from genome assembly GCA_019974015.1 of Nephila pilipes. NCBI lineage: Eukaryota > Metazoa > Arthropoda > Arachnida > Araneae > Nephilidae > Nephila > Nephila pilipes. The sequence goes on from BMAW01020105.1 coordinate 137,532, forward strand.
TGCAGACTTAAATATCTGTATTGTTATTGATAATTTTCATTTGCTATCTTTAAAATAAATTTTCTTGATTCTCATGTATTTGGAAGTCAAATATTTCGTAGTTTTCTTACCAGTTGTCATCATTCGAGAAACTTCGAGTGCACGCTTTGCTTTATTAAGTATATTATTTTTAAGTATTTTGAGCTGTTTTAGATCATTGCCGTCCAATTTCTCATAATGAACTAAGTCGAACATGAAATTGTCAAGAAGGGAGGGGGGGGGGTAAATAAGATAAATAAAATTAGCTTCTCAAAGTCAGATTAATCCTCAAAACTTATACTTTACGCAAACTTTTTAGATTTTGAAATCTTTTAAATTAATTCGATACATTCATGAAAAAAAATCAGTTCAAGGAAGTATAAAGAAAAATTTTAATACTCTCAATTTAAAATAAATTCTAGAAAAAGCTTTTGGCTTACTCAACAATTAAATTTTTTACAGCTCTTTAGCGATAGTTGTTAACTTCAATGATATCTCTTTGGGGATAAAGAATTTTCTTGTCCTCAAAAGATAGAAGTTTTGGAAGAACTAAAATTTTAATTCCTCACCTTCATTTTCTAACTTAACAAGATTCGCATCGTAAAATAAAACCAATTGCATCGTATAGATTCCATTAGAAATTCTCAAGTATTTTTCAAGAATAAGGTTAGCAAAACTATATTAATATCTAGATATATTTTTATCCATCTAAATAGAATATATTTATATCAAAGGAAAAAAGATTTAATCCGTAGATGACATTAAGCTTACAGAAAAACTGATATCGAAAAAGTTATGAATAGCAATCGCAACTGAAATAGAAACATTTCTCAAGGCTGTGAAAAGGAACGATCAGCTTCAGGTACAGAACTGCAATACTTACTGATCTGTGAAAACAGTTTCTTTGTCCACTGCTTATTTAGGCCAAGCCGATAAGCCGAGGAGTTTTATTGTTTTACTTTTTAAAAGTAACAAAAACCGAAACTGGTTTGTCAATTGCTACTTAAAGGTGGATTTACCTTCGCTTTCCTTTTTTCTCCGAAAAAGTGTTTTGTTACGTTCGATTTAAGTCACTGTATCAGGAGGGCTCGTGAGGCTGACTAGGACAAAGTATACAATAGCGCAGGGAGTATGACAATTAACCCTTATAAGGTATCGTGGGTGAAAAATCACCCCATGTAAATTGTTTTTCTAATATTATTGAAAAACCGAATTTTTTTTTACTGGTAACACTGATTTTTCTTTGAATCATTTATGGCATCAGTTATAAAAAGGTACTCTTTTGTTACGTACTTTGTTAGAAGAAAACTGATTGGGGTGATATTTCACCCATGATACCTTATGTGTATGTTTTTAAAAATTACTTCGTGAAGATTTAATTTGCTATTAAGTATCCTTGTTATATATATATTTTTGTTTCTGATATTTGCCGTTTCTAGTTTACATTTTGCAATGCTGAAAAAAGAATGGTTAAAGATACCGAATTTACTATATGATCTGAGGAAAATAAGATTAGATATACTCAATGAAAAGATTGAGGAAACAATGCCAATATCACCATCCACATCTAAGCCAGGAAGATTTTCTATATGTATAAAGAAAGAAGGAAAATATACTGTGAGACGTACAATATGTACCAATTTTATTTGCAAAAGGCACTGCAATATTATTTGCAATAACTGTAAAAAATACATTTTATAATTTTCATGAAAGATATAATTCTGATACAAAATACCTAATCTCATGTGCATGTTTTTATTAAATTTATAAAATAAAATTCTTTTACTGAGGTAAAATTACACCCATGATATCATTAACGTGATTTTTCTTAAAAAATATATTTCAAGAGTTAATTGCTTATGATTAATATAGTATGTTCCCCGGAGTCCTCTTGGAAATGAAAAGTTCATCCTTTCATGAATACGAATGCAATAACAGTATTTATTCAATACAGAGTAACTTCAGAAGGAAATTTGTATCATTTGTGCCCAACATCCATTCAGCAATAGTGAAGGATTATTAAAGTATCTGGGAAATTATGTATGTACAGGTTGATTTTGTTTTTTTTGCAAGTTGGTACTAATCGGATCTACCTGAGCCTCAAAGACCTCACTGCGTGTACAATTTTAAAAAAGGATGGACCAGCTCGTGTAACGTCATCACTTGACCTTAGTTCAATAAAAGGTCTAATTGTTGTCAGTAATCTATTATGCATTTCTACTACGATGTTAATTGAAACAACCCAAAATATTCTGTTCTTGTACCCTTGATTAATGGGATTTTAATAATCTGGATATGTTTTTCTAATACTATCGAGCTTTAGTTATATAAATGAATGACCAAATTCTTTTGAATGAATGTTTTATTGAAGTTCAGGCATATATTCCTTTTTTGACTATAGAAAATATATAGGTACATATTCACACATACTTGACCTTTCTGTGTTCCATAAACTTATCAAGCTTGATTTCTTTGAGATTTTTTTTTTTTTTAATGTGCATAATTTTCCCAGGAAAAGAATTAAACTAAAGGATTTTTAAAGGCTGAATTTAAATATGTGAAAATTTTTCGTTCTTCTGCTACTTGTGAAAGTAAGTTAGTGAATAATATAGTGCACTTGACAAAGTCTATTGTCGTTTAAATTATGTCCGCTTGCAAATGTGTACCTGATTAAAATTCTCCCTCTCCTTCATATAGTGATTTTTCATAGTGTAAAATTAATGGTGAAATTATTAGTTTTTGGAGGGTTCTTTACTAAATAAAGGTTCAAAGAAAAAAAAAAAAAAAACCCTGAGGTATTTCTAATCTTAAATGGGGCCGCGGTAGCCTAGTGGTCAAGGTCGTGGACTAGCGACCGGCGGTTTTCGTTCAGTCGTGGGTTCGATCCTTGGCCACTGAAGACCCGCCGTGTAGCCGGGGCTGATGCACGTTAAATCTGTTCGGGGTCCAAAGTCCTCCCGTTGGCGTGGTGTGGATGTTAGGAGAGGGGGGTGCCAGCTCAGGTGTCGTCCTCGTCACTTGACCGTGGTTCAAAATTACGAGGTCCGTCACCAATAGCCCTCGTGTTGCTTCTAGTGCGACGTTAATAAAAACTAAACTAAACTTCTATTCTTAATGTATTAAAAAAAATTGGGTCAGATTAAATTTCGTAATTAATATTTTCTAGTTTATGAGTAGAGATGGTAATCTCTAATGGTAATCAAATGAATAACTTGTTCATCTAAAAGAGTGAGAACATCATGCTCAATACTCCGCCAGAAACATGTACTTTGCTGTTCTGAACTATTTATCCTCGCTCCGAGAACAGGCAACTGGTCAGTTATTTTCCATCTGTTCATATTGCAGTTAAATCTTGTTCCACCTTTCTATTTATTCTTACATGCCATGTTTCTAGTCCACTCCTCCCAATTTTTATTCCTTCATATAGGCAGTGATTTTCTTTGTACATTTACATTATTCCCAGTTCTTTAAATGGATTACTCTTTCATTGTTGGACGACTAGTGGCCTCGGAAATCTAATGGTCATGGTCTCAAGCTCATTTCCGGTGTTGTTTCTTTCGAGTCATGGGTTCGAGTCCTGATGCCACTAAAGACACACCGTGTAGCGATACTGGTGCTCACTAAGTATGTCAAGGCTCCAATATAGCGTAGTGTGGAAGTTTGGAGTGGTATCGTTCACGTCACTTGAGCGAGGTTCAAAATGACGAGGTCCGTCTCTCACTTGTTGTTTCTATGCGTGACTGTAAACCATGATATCCGATTTTTAACTCTTTATCTTGTACATTTTTAACTTTTTAAAGAATATTGGACCAATATTTCTTTGGGCTTTATATCTGTTCGCAAAATAATGTAAATATTGATTTTGCTTCTTATCGCTTCACCTTGTTCGGCGATGCATAGCCACATATGGCTCTTGTACCATTAAACTAAATTCATTCACATTCTCATTCAGTGTACGATATTAATAAACAATAAGTTATTTCACCTTTGAAACCAACCTTTAAAATTAGGAGTTATTTTCTTATTTTTATCTGTGCAATGATATTGAAGTTACACGACAATTCAGATGAAGTACAGGGCTCATTAAAATGATTCATCCAGTTTCAAAATTCCATGTTTCATAAATAAACAGATTTACAGAATGATAAGTAATATATGAATTCAAAGGAAAAATATAGATTTCTTTTTAACAAGTGTTCGATATAACTTTCTTTAGTTAAACGTATATAATGTAAATTCGAGATGTAAATTCCTACCAAACACGTTGTAAAGTGTCAGTGGTAAGTGATTGTACAGCAGCAGAAATCCGTTGTTTAAGGTCACATAAATTTGTTGGTAATGGCCGTGTAAACACTTTCTTTTACAAACACTCAAAGGAAGAAATCGCATGGGGACATATAAAGTGACTTTGATGGCCAGCTGTGTAACATTTAGTCCATTGCGACCGATCCAACTTAGAGAACAGTCCGTGAAAGCTTCTAAAATAGCTTTCGCGAAATAGCTTCTCGAAGAACACAAGAGAGCCATCTATTTTTCATAATATAAGACTTCGACAGTTTCCCTTTTATTTATGGGGCCGCGGTAACCTAGTGGTCCTGGTTTCGAATTCGTGGCCGCCGGTTTTCGTTCGGTCGTGGGTTCGATCCTTGGCTGCCAAAGACCCGCCGTATAGCCGGGGAGGATACACGTTAAATCTGTAGGGGCTCAAAGTCCTCCCGTTGGCGTTGTGGGGAAGTTAGGAGAGGGGGTGCCAACTTAGGTGTCGTCCTCGTCACTTGACCGTGGTTCAAAATTACGAGGTCCGTCGCCAATGGATCTCGTGTAGCTTCTAGTGCGACGTTAATAAAAACTAAACTAAACTAAACCAAATTACGAGGTCCGTCGCCAATAGCCCTTGTGTTGCTTCTAGCGCGACGTTAATAAAAACTAAACTAAATTCCTTTTATTTATGTATTTATTATTGTGTCGTTCATTTTTGTAAATATGAAATTTTGAAATCGGATGAATAATTTTGAATAACCCTGTATATAAGTAACGATAGCCATGGTTTATTAAAGTTTTTATCCCTGAAATTAATGATTATTTCACTGCCTGTCAGCCGTAAATTATGGCACTCCTGAATGACAATTTTGAGGACAAGATTCACATCCCTTCGAGATAATATTAGAGCTTTATCATTTTAATGCGAGTTCTTAAAAATGCTATTTTATATATAAAGTAGTTTTTATTAAATGTATGATTATAAAACTAAGAATGCCTTCACATATATATCGAAACTTCTAATTTTAAAAAAAAAACTTCAGTTTTCTTCATCGATTTCTATATCTCGATAATTTTAAAACCAAATCTTTTAAAATTAAATTAAATGCTAAATTTTCATTCCATATATACTTTTTTTTTTCAAATATTTATGTATAAATTCTAAAATTCTAGGTTTCTATGAGGTATTAGCTTGTATGAAACATTTTAATTACGAAATATGTCTCGGAATTTGTAGTGTTTGATTAATATGACTCCCCACCTTCGAGTTATTTAATATGATCTCTTTTTAGCCTAGTGTTCATGGACTCGCGGCCGGGAGTTTTTGTCGAGTCGTGGGTTCAATTCTTGATGCCACAAAAGACCCGCCGAGGATTCGGGGTTGAGACACGTTAAATCAGTGCAGGGCTCAAAGGCCTCCCCTTGGTGTGGAGTGGAAGTTAGAAGAGACAGTGCGAGCTCAGGTGTTGTTACTCGTTACGTGACCGAGGTTCAAAATTACGTGGTTCGTCACCATTATACCTCGTGTTTCTCCTAGTGCGACGTTAATAAAACCAATCAATCGATTGAGTTATAAAATATATTTCTTTTTATTCAATATTTGATATTTTCACCATTTTTTAAACTCAAACATATTTAAAAAAAAATTCAGAAAGTTATGTATGAACATTTTATCTTTCTTTTCATACTTTTTGCTTTTTATTGAGATGCATGTATTGTATATTTTACATATTCAAGTATAGCAAGCGTAATTTTTAATTTTTTTCCTATAAAAGTTATTTTATCTAATCTTTTAAGTTTAATGTTTATGAAGGGTTTTAAATTTTATGCTAACAAATTCATATTTTACATAACTAAAATATATAATTTTTCGGCTAAAGAGACGAATGAAAATTTTCACGCATTGAGATATTTTCTCGGTACGTTATAAGTTTACTTGATACTTTTATTCAAGAACATTACTCTGCGACTTGCAACTACACTAAGATATTTGATATTTACCGTATAATAACTCTTAATAAAGACTTATTTAATGAAAATGACATTAAAATTTTAATTTCAATAATATTTTAACAATAATTAATTTTCAAAATGTACTTTATTATTTTGTCTTTCCGCTATTTTCCTTAAGTCTAAGTTAGATACGTATTGTTTGCCGCAGCGTAGCCAGATTTGGTTCTTGCGCCATCAACTACATCTATCTCATTCCTGAATTTGAACGTACTTAAAAGCATATATATATATATATATATATATATATATATATTGCTGAGCTACGTGTTCTATTTATTGTTAAAACATCTTTTCTGTCATCTTTTTCGTATTCCAAACATCACTTTAAATCAAAGCATCCTACTTTTAAGCTATGATTTTTTTTTTGTGAAAAAAAAGTTTCTTAGACAATGCAAACGAAACTGAAATTCCTAAAATTAGAGATATAGCTTTAGGTGAGTATTACAAAATGTTGTGATAATTCTGCAGTTAAAAATGAAAATGACGGCAATAGTTGATGACTCTAATAATATTCAGCGTGTGTAGTACATAGTGTAATAGTTAGCAATTAATGATTGAAGAAATATATTTAAGCACTAGGAAGAAGGATGCTGAGTTTAAAAGGAAAGTGTTTGAATAAAACATTCAAGTCAATTTTTTTAAAAATCTGACTAAAATTATGTTTGATTGAATAAAATATTTTAAGAAAATTTAAATTATGGTATACTTTTCTTTTAGCAGTTATATAGATATAAAGGTCAATCTATTTGGGATATTTTTAATTACAAAGAATAAATTCAAACCTATGGTTTCAAATAATTCGAAAGCCATGATTGAAGCAGAAATTTAAATAAAAAAAAAATCTTTCAAAAAAATGAAGATTTTTTTTTTTAAATAGTGGAGAAGAAATTGATACATGTATCCAAATATACTCAAGAATAATGAAAATAGCGCACCAAGAAGAGAGCTGCGAATTGTAATGAAATTTGATACACAAAATGATACAAATGAGAGATTCACTTGATCCCAAACTCAAGACAAATGCAGTGTAACTTCAATACCGCGTCTGACCCCCATCTGCTGCTATACATGCTGCAACACGGTCCGGCATTGAGTTGATTATATATTGGATGTTAATTTGTGGCCGGCGGTTTTCGTTCTACCGCGGGTTCGATCCCTGGCCGCCAAAGACCCACCGTGTAGCCGGGGTTGATGAACATTAAATCTGTTTGGGGCGCAAAGTCCTCCCGTTGGCGTGGTGGGGAAGTTAGGAGAGGGGGTGCCAGCTCAGGTGTCGTCCTCGTCACTTGACCGAGGTTCAAAATTTCGAGATCCGGCGCCAATAGCCCTAATGTTGCTTCTAGTGCGACGTTAATATAAACTAAACTAAAGTTGGCTTTGGCGAAAACAATCGCATATGGCTCCATCCCTCTGCTTTAATAAAAACTAAACTAAACTGCTGATAGAAATAGAAAAGTTTCTTTACTTAAAATATTTTAATTCTACATGGTATAAAATTTACTGTCATTTTTTTTAAAAACTAACCTATTTATATTTTTTTCTAACTGAATAAACAATCGAAATATTTACGTTAGTAATTCTGATGTAATTAAATCTAGTTAAATACATTTGAAGTTTTGTCAAAAAAAAAAAAAATCTAAATTTACTGTGAAAGAACATGCGATACAAAAAGCAGGTTAAATCCCAATTCTTTAAAAATGCGTTGGAACTAGTAAAAACATTTAATCTAAATGAACCAAAATTCCTATCCGTACTAACATGAGAAAATTTAAGGCCTGAAATGACATGAAAAAATTGCGATTTAGCGATCTACTCCAAATTTTTTCCCTATAGTTTTAAAGAGGGAAAAAAATAGCTTTACTAAATATATTTAAGAATAGATATTTAATGCATCACGCGCAAATTTGCTCACCGGTGATCATAATTATTGTTTCTTCATTCGGACCACGTGACCATCGGTGGCTATTTTTCATTTGATTTTAACGCCATGCATTCTCGCCTTTTTACGTGTTTTATATGGCTTTCGCACATGCAAGTCGGTTATTCGGTACCAAGGCACATACATTGACACAGACTGGGTAAATTTAACGTTTCCTACTTTTG